>CM052813.1:64918075-65026903 GCA_028533885.1 Nasua narica | reverse complement strand
ATGGACAGGACTAGAAGAGATTATGCGGAGTGAAATAAGTCAAGCGGAGAGAGTCCATTATCTTATGGTCTCACTTACGTGTGGAGTATAAAGAAAATCATGGAGGGCATCGTGAGAAGGAAGGGAAGGGTGAATGGGGGGAAATCAGAGGGGGTGATGAACCAGGAGAGACTGTGGACTCTGAGCAACAAACTGAGGGTTTTGGAGGGGAGGGGGTGGGGGGGGTGGGCGAGCCTGGTGGTGGGTATCGAGAAGGGCATGTATTGCATGGAGCACGGGTGTGGTGCATGAACAATCAATCTTGTAACACTGAACAATTAAAATAAACATATTTGGGGAGAAAAAAAATATAAATAAATAAATAAATAAATGTGTTCTGCAGAATGAGACTTCGGTGCAAATGAGAAAAAAGTACATACTGATACTTTGGGGCCAGGACTCTAGCAAAGTGTGACTTCTGCAGGCTGTCTTCATTTGTTTTTATTCACTTAATAATTTCAGGTTATAGGATTGTAATTCTTTGAGCATTCCTTTGACAAAATAAGTAGCCCTCCAGGTTTTCCAAAAACCCAGCTCAAAAATTTAATTCCGGGCACTTGAGAGATACTGTCGGTTAGGCATCCCACTCTTGGTTTTAGCTCAGGTCACGATCTCAGAGTCTTGAGATTGAGACCCGTGTTGGGCTCTGCACTCAGCAGGGAGTCTGCTTGAGATCCTCTCTCCCCCTGCCTCTCTGCTCCTCCCTGACATGTGCACACTCTCTCCCTCTCCGAAATGAATAAATCTCTAAAGAAAAATCAAATTCAGTATTGTTTCAAGTATTTAAATAAGAGATGACATCATTGACAGAGAGAGAAAAATTACAAGGCAAGCTGGTCTTTTTCACTGATGAAAAACGAAAGGCAGAGAAAGCGGTTCCTCGAATAAGCTGAGAGAGACAAAGCGAGCCGGGCAGGGCTAGCTACTCCCTGAGTTCGGGACAGCTCTAAAGGCAAATCCAATTGGAGGATTACAGCTCCAGGGTTTTTTACTCACCTACCACTGAAGAAAGAGGTGAGAAAACCCTCATAGGAGTTGGGAGGAGGTAGCCTCTGAGGTTTGTCTTCGTGAATGGAGAGGGGTTTCCGTGACTGAGAAGGGCCGAATGGAAGAGACAGCAGAGGCAGGAGCCTGGTACTCTGCACGACAGAGAGTCAAGCTGGCACGACAGCACGGAAGTGGGAACTTTGGGCAGTTAATTCAGTCTGGCAGGAGTAATTAAACAGAGGAAGGACCGGAAATTGGAGTCATAGGTTGGAGCGTGATCATGACAAGCCATCGAGGACATCCTCCGGTGGGGGACATGGCGGCCTCCTTCCACGAGAGTTCATGTTGTTTGGCTAGAAAGAGCCCTTTCTAAGACTGCAGGGGTTTTCCTAAACCGACAAGCCATCCACCTTCCCATAGTGTTCAACTCAGAGGTAACGTCAAATAAAAGGCAATCAGCTGGTCTCTACAGATCCAGTGATTCCTCCAGAGGTGGGTCGACAGTTCAGGATGGAGCCACTGGATGAAGTCCTTGACTGGTATGTATCCCTGTATCTAGGTGATGTAATGTCAAAGGCGTATGCAAAGAATTACAATCTAAGAACCCAGAAATGATTCCTTACGTGAGTAAAAACAAATGCACTAGGATATCTCTGACTGCTTATTCAACAGTTTACCAGCATGAAAGAAGCCAGCTAGAGAGTCAGACAGACATTTGAAGGAAGCCAAGAGAGTCACAGCGAAACAAAGCTGAAGTCCTAATCAAAGTGCGGCCAAAGCCCACATCGCCTCTTTTCAGGTACGTAAAGCAATATGTTCTCACTACCTTTAATGCGATAGGAGTCTGTTCTTGTTCCTGGAAATGAAAGGTGTCCTGACAGACTTATTATTCAGAAAAATGGGGCATCTTTGAAGATTTTCAAACATGGATAAAATGTGATCAGTGCTTTCTTACAGGAAAACTGTTCTGATAATTCAGTGGAAACTGGATTGGAACAGCCAAATTTGGAAGGAGAGAGAGAGAGAGAGAGAGAATTGGAGCTGGTATCGCACTAGTTCGGATGGGAGATGAATCCTAACTTCAGGCATGGCAGTATAAGCTTGGAGTGTGGAGAAACTGAGAAACATTACTGTGGTTGAAGAGTCTCTTCAATGTTGACAGCTAGGTGAGAAATATTATTTTGCCCATAATTTATGCTCTATTCATTGCCCCCCATAAGTGATGGAGCATGCTAACATGAATTCCAAGCAAGCTACATACAGGCATTGTTTGTAACATGGTCCTTGCATGAAATAATAATCCCCAGGACTCCCGTTATTTTAAGTTATCCCTTGTCCAGTTCCTGGGGTCCAACTGTGGTGGAGTGTTAACCACAGGAGTGGAAGGGTAAGGGACAGAAGAAGAAAGATGGAGAGGGAGGAAAGGAGGTGGGTAAAGAGGGGACTCAGGATTGAGTGGCTTCCAGAAAAATGTTCATCCCAAATCACCTGACTTAAGGGGCAGCAACAACAACAACTTGGAGCAGAAAATATAACAAAGCCAGGGTGAGTAGGAGATAAAAATATGTAAAAATAATGATGATAATCATGGTACTAATCAAGAACATGACCTAATGTTTATCACGAAGTTACCATGGGTTAGCCAGTGTGTAAGCAATTGACGTGTTCTACCTTCTCAACCCCTGCATCCACCCTAAGGACTAGATGATGACAGTCAGCCCTAGAAAGGTTAAGTAACTTGCTCAAGACCAAACAGCTATGAGGAAATGGAGCGGGTGTTGAACACAAGTATGTCTGACCACATTGTTGTAGAAACCAGATTTTTAGAAAATACCAGCTTAGTCCTTACCTCCCTAGTCAAATCTCTTAACCAAATGACACTCCAACTCCCGCCTGGAACATCTTTCCTCTCTGGCACTAGCCACCTGCAGCGATTCATCTTTTTCCTTGAATATCACTTCTCCTGGCATAATTTCCAAGACCTTAGAACCAAACAGCACCCCCTCTTTTAGTATTCCCTCTGCTACCCCCAGGATGGTACCAACCGCTGAGCTCTCTGCTTTCTATATCTGACTGTGGCCCCAGTGAGGGCAGGCTTACCTGCTCTACTCACTGCTTGGCCCACCATGAGAATTCACTAACTCTGTTGAATGAATGAATGAGGTCAGCGGACAGCGAGTTAAGAACAGAATGCCATATATAATCAGGAGCATGTGGAGGAGTGGTGGTTCTCAGAAATAAGAGCTGAATAATGACAAGAATGTACTTGGGTCATTCTTTCCAGTGTCCTGAAGGCTTGCTGGGAGAAGAGGAATTCCGTCCGGGGCAGCAGGTATGTTTATGGATCCTTAGGCTTCCCACACCTCCTTTCTAAAGGCAAGAGTTAGCTAGGAGATCCCAGTTTCAGATTATCTCCAAGAACATCCTTGGTGATGAGTGCAAGAACTTTGTGGGTGAAAGGGAGAGAAGAAATGACCAGCGAAAAAATAGGCCAGACACCCCAATCTCCTTCCACAGGCACTCAAGTAATTAAAATAAAAATTACTTACATACATAGAACAGGTCAGCAGAGTTATTTTTTTTTTCCCACAGAACAAAGGAAATGCACAACTCCTGAGAGGCAGTGATATAAATATTTCAGCTCATAGTACGTCCAGGACCAAAAGGTAAAATAAACTAGATTTAAACAAACAATTTGACACAGAACTGCACAAGGCATTGTGAAATTCTGCAAAATTGCAGATCCGATTTCCCTGGAATATACTTGGGCCTAGCAAAACCCTGACAATTATTCATATTGGAGGACTAGGCAGAATTGCAGACAGTGGGAAAACAAACACTCAATCATCAGGTTCCAGAATGCTGCAGCGTCCAGAAAATGCCTATGTTCGCCTCTTTTTTTCCCCTGAAGCCTGGAGCTGGCCTCCTGATCCTTGTGCCTCCTGGGACGTATTTTGCCACCAACAACAAATGTGTGTTCGCAGGAGAGGGGACTGTCTGGTTCCACTAAGCTCTTTGCCTTCCTAGTGGTAAGAAGAGGGTCTCTGCATTTCAGACCTCTTACTGAGTTTGCCTTCCAGTTCTCTTTGTTGAGAACTTAGTAGGTGCCAGGTCCACAGTAACTCAAAGGTTTTTTGTTGTCATTGTTGTTGCTCTTCATTAAATTTTTTAAAGATTTTTAACGAGACCCTGAGTTATGAAGTTGTGTTCTTCCCCACCTACTGGCCAAACATTCAGGCACTCGTTCTGAAATCATAGCTCTGACTCACACCCCTGCCTGCCCTCCTGCTGCGACCTCCCACTGTCTTCCGAACAAAGTCCAAATTTCTTTTCTTTTTTTTTTTTTTTTAAGATTTTGTTTACTTAGTTAGCTATTTGAGAGAGAGAGAGAGAGCACGCTCGCACAGAGGGAGCGGGAGAAGCAGACTCTCCCACTGGGTAGGGAGGGAGCCGGACGCGGGCTCAATCCCAGGACCCTGGGATCATGACCTGAGCTGAAGGCAGACACTTCCCCGACTGAGCCACCCAGGCGCCCCAAAGTCCAAATTTCTGAGCCTCGCACAAGAAGTTCTCGTGCCCCATCTCTGCTTAGATCTTCCAACTCACTTCCCAGAATGATGCTGCGAGCCTCCGCGGGTGGACTGCTGTCCACCTGCAGCATCGTGAGGACCGATTTCCCTCCCGTCGCACCAGCTGTAATACCTCTGTGTTCCGGCAGTTTTGTCCATCTAGGTATTTCTAGCTAACCCTTTAGTGTGAGCTCAAGAGCTACCTTCTTTGTGGGGTGCCTGGGGGACCCAGTTAGTTAAGTGTCAGAATCTTGATTTCGGCCCAGGTCACGATCTGATCTCAGAGTTGTGAGATCGAGCCCTGAGTCAGGCTCTGCACTCAGCAGGGAGTCTGCCTAAGATTCTCTACCTCTCCACCTCCCTCTCTAAAAAGAAGAAAAAAAATTACCTTCTTTGTGAAGCCTTTTCTCATTGTCATAGACGGACCTTGGATTTCTTCTCTATATGCTCAGCTTCAGGCTGTTCAGACCTCCACTTGATCACTGAGAATGTTTTATCATTACTTTCTACCTTCAAATTGATTTCTTCTCCAAGGCTTACCCCTCTTAGGGCAAAGGCTGTATATTACTCTTCACTGTGGTCCCAGGACTCAGCATACTCCTTAATGCAAAATCAGCACTTAGCAAATAATTGCTAGGTTATAAATCGAATTTCACTTTCCTGATAATTGTGATTTTTTTTGTTCAGTTTTCATTTATGCATTGAGTAAGTGTTGAGTTTCTATTATGTGCCAGCATTTATGCTAGGTACTGAGGACAAAATGATGAGTAAAAACAAGGTCCCTGTTCTCATGAAATATTCTGGTTGGAGTATTCTGGCTGGAGGAAGGGTAAGATTCCAAACATCCCAATGATGAACGTACAGCTATGAATGAAGCCCGGAAAGAAATACTGTCATCGCAGCTATGTGACCGATGGATCACTCCAAGCTTCAAGAAGAAAGGGATATGAGCAATGATTAGACGTTGATGATTTGGAGGTGGAGGGACATATTATTTCAGAGAAAGGAGGAGAATTCTGAAGTTTCATGATGAGAGGAAGCCTGGTTCATCTGAATAAACATGGCACCTGGAGAAGAAAGCTCTGGGGGACGTTGGCAATCCGGAGAAATTTTTAGTTGAGTGAGAACTGTCTCGTGAGTAGAGACCAGGGATGCTACTAAATATCCTAGGAGGCTCACAAGAGCCCCCAAAGAATTATCCAGCCCAAGATGTCAATAGTGCCTGTGCTGAGACACTGGGGGACAGATACAGGCAGACCATAAAAGTAGCTGCAGCCTATATGAAATGGTCTGTAAGAATAATAGGAAGCTACTGAAAGATTGAAGGTAGAGAGACGGCATCACCTGATTGTCTCTTGATTAAAATCATCCTGACCACACTATGGAGACATATTGGGTCTCTTCTGATCTCGGATCAGAGAGGAATCGGAATGGATGAGAGCAACAGTTAATAGGGTTTTGAATATCCAGGTAGCACAGAAGGTTCTGGACTATGTTTGTCTCCATTACTACTCTTACCGCCCATTCCAGTATCTTCCACTGTTCCTATCACTATTTCTTTTCTTTACTGCTATTTCTTCTTTTCTCTCCCATCTTACCCACAAGAGCGATGCCCATTCTGAGAGGTCATGATGCCTACATAGAGTATCTTACAGCTAGAAAGAGATCTTTAACACCATGTAGCCTAAATTCCAGCTCAGTGCTCAAGTTTTCTGAATGCTGACAACCGTGGGGAGCTCACTAGTGCCCGAGGTAGCTCTACCCCCTCAGAAGAACACAAAATAAACCGCCTTCTTGCCAGCCAGTGGTTCACAGGAAGCAGAGGGAATGGCTTCATGACATTCAAGCTGTCTCATGAGCTGTCACCCAGCTACTTCTCCGTCTTCCAACAGCTGTGTTTGTGCTTCAACTTCGAGCACAAACACGGCTTGTCACTCTCTTAACGCGTCATCGCGTTCCAGCACTCCGGTGTCTGTGTACACTTTTCCTCTGCCAAGGGGGCCTCACGCCCCCAGCCACGTCGGCATGGTAAACCATGAAGGCTCCTCCACAGCGATACTCAGGCATGGCCCACCTTGCAGAGCTTCACCAGAAACCTCCTCTGAACTAACCCCTAACGCTGTTCATCGCACACATTTATGAAACTAGAATGTGATTCCTGGAAAGTAGGTTTTTTGTTTTTGTTTTTTCCTTATTTATCTCTGGTTCTTAGTGCTGTGCACATAGGCTCAGTCACCTGAGAGCAGCTGCCAGGGCTGGCATGGACTAAGAAAGGCTCCCGTCTCCTTTGTTCCTTCAACCGAGGAAATTTTTCTTAATTCTGCCTCTTAAGCATACTTGCTTCCTTACCCCTGCCCATGACGATTGCCCTCCCGCTGTGAATGTGCCAGGCTGCCTTGGCCTGTCCCATGGAACTTTAGGCCCTGGATGGTCACTCTCTCCTGGGGGCCATGTCATCCAGCTCTTAGGCTTCAGCTCCCCTTTGGTTTATTGCCTGCTCCCCACTTGCATCTGACCCCGAGACCCCTTTAGACCCCCAATGTCCCCCTTAGCTTAGCTTGGGGGAGGGAGCTTAGTTAGCTTGCCAAGGAGGGAAAACCAGACAAGAGGATAGCATAGTCCTTAGGATAAAGTACACACACGCTACAATCTCAGTTACACTTTTTGGGAACACATTGGATCCTATGTTTTTTTCCTATATCCTTATGTTCTGTTGAGCCACCAGAACATCAGGGATCATGTGGTAATTACAGTTCACATCCTGGAGTTCCTGGAGCAATAGACTAAATAAACAGAATTTTGGAAATAGTCCTTCCCGGTTTCCCTCTTGCATTCTGCCTTTCATTTTGCTACTTGCAAAATGGAAAGTAGAAACTGGGTGTTCCTTAATTATTTCTCAGTCAGGTCTGTTCAAAAAGTTTCTTCGGTGAGAGTTTCTAAGGACATGTGCTCAAGCCCATTCAGATCTAGTGAATTCGAATCTTCATGGGTGGGACTTAAGGATTTGTAGTTGGAGGAACTTCTCCAAGCCATGCTGGTGGTCAGCCCTGGCAGAAAGCCACTAAATAAGAACATCTCCGAAGTGTCTACAATGGACACCTGAGCAGAAAGTCCAAAAAGGTCTAGAGCTGAGCGATGGATGAAGCAGGTGTGCACACGCTCTCTCTTGGAACAAAGCTTATCTAAGGCTGATGGTCAAAATCCCTACTTCTGTCAAGTGCCGGATTTACACGGACTATATTCATGTGGAGGGCCGCTGCTGTGAAATTCTGCACTGACCCTTGTCCTTCCTATGGATGCAGAAGTATAATTGCTTTAGCCACTACTCTGGCACATCCTCAGATCTTCTATACAGCTTGGATTACCTGCTAAACATTCTATAATTATTATTTCTCATTTGCTTCTTGGTAACTTAAATGTGGTACTGTTTTCTGTAAGTTTCTCAGATTTAAAAAAAAAAAATACATTTCCAGGGGATGAAACATGCTAAAAAAAAAAGGTAGAATGTTATAGCTAAGAAAATGGGCAAAGTGCAACTGAGAAATTATTGCACTCAAACACAGTTGACATTCTGAATCTTGTGGTTATTTGTGAAGTGTTTTATGGAGAATCAGTTTATCTCTGGGGGCTTCAATTTCCAATCAGTGAACTGGATGGAGTAACATAGCTTACAGGTTCTTAACTAATGATGAGGTTCATATTCCTCATGACAAATTCCTCATTCCGCATGACTGCAGTCCAATTTTTTTTTTACATAGTTTTATAAGTAGTGATGTGTGTGCTTGCCTCATTTCTATCCTAGCTTAAGAAGACAGTCCACAGGTAAAACTAATTAATTGAGACTAAATAGGGTCTCAGTTGGAGATAGTGACTACTAATAAATCAAACAGCACGAGTTGTAAGGATTCTCTTATTCTATTATATTCTATAGTTACATTGTCCTGCCTCACTGCTAATTCAGAAAAACCTAGTGCTTTGGATTTGATACATATTATAGCCATGCAGTACACAGTGATAGGGAGATTTCAAAATTGTCTGAGCATTATCATTTTGGTATATTACATCTTATAATTCAACCTAAAAGTCATCTTTAGTGCCTATAATATTCTGTATTTTTGTTCCTGTTAATTTGTGTCACACCAACTATACGTTTGTCAAATTTCGATAGCATTTGCTAATTAGATGATCATAAACCAATGTTAATTCAATCACAGAATGAAGAATAAGGAAAAAAAAAAAGAAAAAAAAACCCTTCCTTTTGGAGATCATTCCATGTGAAGATGGGAATATTCTCAATTCTTGGAACAGCCTTAAAGATAGAGGGGTTTAAGTCAACAAAACCAAAACACAACCAACAGAATGGAAAGACAATCGCGAAAGACATATCAGATAAAGGACTAGTATCCAAAATCTATAAAGAACTTATCAAACTCAACACCCAAAGAACAAAGAATCCAATCAAGAAATGGGCAGAAGACATGATCAGACATTTCTCCAAAGACACACAAATGCCAACAGACACATGAAAAAAGTGCTCAACATCCCTTAGCATCAGGGAAATTCAAATCAAAACCACAGTAAGATACCACCTCACACCAGTCAGATGGCTAAAATTAACCAGTCATGAAACGACAGATGTTGGGGAGGATGCAGAGAAAGGAGAGCCCTCCTATGCTGTTGGTGGGAATGCAAGCTGGTACAGCCACTCTGGAAAACAGTATGGAGGTTCCTCAAAAAGTTGAAAATAGAGCTTCCCTATGACCCAGCAATCACACTACTGGGTATTTACCTTAAAGATACAAATGTAGTGATCTGAAGGGACACGTGCACCCCAGTGTTTATAGCGGCAATGCCCACAATAGTCAAACTACTGAAAGAGCCCAGATGTCCATCAACAGATGAATGGATAAAGAAGATGTGATACACATACACATACACACACACACACACACACAGACAAGAATATTATGCAGCCATCAAAACCCCCCCGAAATTTTGCCATTTGCAATGATGTGGACACAGGGGAGAATGAGTGCTGTGAATTGTGTAAGACTGATGATTCACAGACTTGTAACCCTGAAGCAAATAATACATTATATGTTAATTAAAAAAAGATACAAGGGTTTATAATTATCTCTTTCTAGAATGAGGGAATCTGGGTATATAAAGACTTGCTCAAAGCCACATAGAATAGCAATGTTTAAACAGTCTCGCCCCGCAACACTGTTACATCCAAGAGAACAATACCATTCTCAGCATCCTTCCCCATCACAGCTAGTAATGTCACTCAGAGAGGAAAAACGTAACATGTTTGAAGGAGTCATTGTGTCACAGGCAAGAGAAGTAACTAACGCAAACCTCTCACCTTTGGTCCACTCTTGTAGACAGACTCTTGGTAAGTCTACTTCTCTCGTCCTATATGAAAGTCTTCCTGCAAGATATTTAACCTCTGAAGTTTAGTTCTTCCTACTTATAATTGGGGAACTTCACTGTAGCTACCTCATATGGTGTCAGAAAGTTCCTTTAGGGCAAACTAAAGTCCTACGGATTTATCTCCAGCAGTGAGTGGGACACCTTACACATAGCACGTGCTGAGTAAAGGTTCTTTTCTGACTACTTCCTTTCCTCATCCTCACTGACCAGTTACCTTTAGGAATCAGTATCATCTCCAAAATCCATATGGTATCAAGAGGGAGAACCTGCACTCACACAATTTAAAAATTCCATCCTCAAGTTGCTTTTCCCTCCTGATTCTCTCAATTGTGTCATTCTCCTAGACAACTGCCTGTCCTCACAGCTGTTTCAACCCCTCTGTCTCACGTTTTCTTAGTATTTCCAGCTGTGTTTCCTCATTTCCTATCTGGCTTTCACGTTCTCCATTGGACCTGAAGGAGTTTCCAATTCACTGGTCATAGAATCTATCAGATCGTTAGTCTCAGTCTGTGAAGGATTTCCCACCTAATCTGGTTTTTGGGAACCTGCAGTTACCTGGGATGAGCCCAAGCAGCTCCCATTAGACCCTGTCACAAAGCTAGTGGGAGATAGAGGGAAAACACTTGGATTTCTTGGCTCTTTCAGGCCTGACCCCAGTGACTATCCAAAGCACTTTCTAACCACATCATTGGAAACACTGTGAGTCAATTTCTCCCTAGGTATCAATAGACGTATGCTTAGAGTTGATCAATATTAAAGCCATCAAACCATACTTATATTTTTAATAGAGGGAATCATAATGGATGAATAATAGTGAGCAAAGGGTCTTCTATATCTTTCCAAGAAGCTGAAAAAATTCCTCTGCTTCGAAATACCAGAACACATTTTTTTTCCTACCTTGAACCTGACCCATTGTTAAAATCTTGATTCATTCTTTTCATTAAAAAAAATAATTGTTCATTTGTTTGTTAGAAAAAATGGGGGGGTGGGAGAGAGGAGCCATCTATTTAAACAGACTGTATGCCAGGCTACAGGCTCCTACAAATAAATAAGATATAGTTTCTGCCTCCAAGGAAGACAGTGAATAAAGACAGATGCACACTCAAATAAATATCAGCACAGTGAAGGAAGTGTCATGAGGAGGTGTGTGCATCACATGAAGACGGCATGACAGAGTGAGTGGCTATTTCTTACAGAAGACTGTAAGGAGGGGATTCTTATTTTGGTGATTTGATCTGCTTTTCAAAAATGCAACAATCAAATGATGGAGGACATTGTACTGGAGAAGTCACCAGGAAATTGGGTACATTATAGGAATTTAGACTTGATTTTCTAGGCAACGGGCAGCAATTGGGAAAACCTGAACAGCAAAAAAGCCACTAGAATGTTCATCTTCATAACCAGTGGGGGACAACTTGGTGGGAAAGATCTAGGAAGTGACAAACATAGTGACAGAGTGATGGCAATTAGTTGGGTCAGGGACGACAGGTGTCCGAACCAGGGGAATGGCAATAGAAATGCAAAGAAGGTGATGTACTTGAAAAGCATTTAGGGGCTGAAACTTATTGGATATGCTGACTCAAATATACGAGAGAAGGAAAGGAAAAATAGAGTATGGTTCTGTACTTATGACTGAAATGTGTTTCTTAGGGATAAGTCTGGCTCAAAAGGTCAGATGGAGGTGTTTTCATTCTTTGACAAAATTCCCCAACAAACAAGGTAGTCTCTTTCCTGAGTTCTCAGTCCGTATCTTGTCCTGCTTTGGTCATAAGTGATCTTCCCAAAATAAAATTAAAACAAAATCCCTGTGGCCAGTTTACTCCCACATGTAAATCATTGAATTGCCACGCCTTCGAGGAGAATGAAGCCCAAACTTCTTAACATGGATCACATGTGGCATGATTTGGTCTTTGCCTGCCTTCCTGGTCTCCTTTAAGGACTATTTCCCCATTCCCACAACCCTGTACACTACGATCCAACCACAGGTAACTTTCCTGTCCCAGTACCGCCATATCATCGAAACATCACTCGCCATCAGGGAACTACAAATCAACACCACCTTGAGATACCAGTTTACACCAGTTAGAGTGGGAAAAAGCAGCAAAACGGGGAACAATAAATGTTGGCAAGGAAGTGGAAAAGGGGGAACGCTCTTACATTGTTGGTGGGAACGCATGCTGGTAAAGCCACTCTGGAAAATAGTATGAAGGTTCCTCGAGAAGTTAAGAATAGAACTAACTTATGACCCAACAATTGCCACTACTAGGTATTTCTCCCAAAGATACAAATGTAGTGAAAAGAAGGGCTATATGCACCTCAGTGTTCATAGCAGCAACGTCCACAATAGCCAAACTGTGGATGCCCTTCAACAGACGAATGGATAAAGAAGATGTGGTTCATATATACAATGGAATATTACTGAGCCATCAGAAATGATGAATATCCACCATTTGCATCGACATGAATGGAACTGGAGGGGATTATGCAAAGTGAAGTAAGTCAAGCAGAGAAAGACAATTACCATATGCTTTCACTCATATGTGGAACAGAAGCAATGGTGTGGAGGATCAAAGGGGAAGGGAGGGAAAACTGAAGGGGGAGAAATCAGAGAGGGAGACAAACCATGAGAGACTATGGGCCCCAAGAAACAAACTGAGGATTTCAGAGGGGAGGAGGGGTGGGGGTAACAGATGATGGGTATTAAGGAGGGTGCGTGCTGTGATGAGCACTGGGTGTTATACATAACTACTGAATCACTGAACGCTACATCAAAAACTAATGATGTACAGTACAGTGGCTAACTGAACATAATGAGAAAAAAAAAAGAAAAAGAAATAAAATGCAGTTTCCTTTGCCAGGAAATGCATGCACTCCTGCAGGCTTCCTAGCAAAACTTTGTCGTTCCTCTTTACTCCCACCCTCCCCAGGCAGTTTCTGCCACATCTTTTCCCCCAGGCCTTGTCCATCTACTTAATTAACAACACGTGCCGCTCTTATTTCTGTTAAAATATATTCCTTAAGCCAAACACGATGATTGTGGCTAGGATTATATCCATAAATAGCATCATCGAAGTTGCTACCATCTTAGGAATCACCAGAAGTAAAAACAAATATTAAACAATCACCAGTTGTGTGGGTTATTAAGAAAAATACTTTGTACTTTGGGGGTGTAGCCTTTGAGTTAAACCAAGCCAGGGGTCATTTGTACTGGACTATAACATAATATAGTTATAATCATGGAGAAGGGAGCTTGGGTAAACATTCCTTGTGTGGACATAGAGCGATGGAAGGCTATGGGACTGTTAGAACTCAGGGACCACACAGCCACCACCAAAGTCAGGACTGAGACTCGCTCATCGGAGGCAGGGGCGGGAGCTCTGTCAGTCTGTGATATTGCTATTTATCTTAAGAAATATATACAGCAGTCTCCGCTCACCCACGGGAAATATGTTCCAAACCCCCCCCCCCATGCCTGAAACCTCGGAGAGGACTAAACTCTATTTATACCATGTTGCTGCCTATACAAACCCAGGATAGAGTTTAGTTTATAAATTAGGCACAGTAAGCGATTAACAACAATAAGTATAAAATAAAACAATTGCAACACTTTACTATAATAGACGTTACGTGCATGTGGTTGAAATATCCCTCAAAATATCTTCTTGCACTGTACTCACCCTTCTCTTGAGGCTGTGAGATGAGAAAATGCCAGCGGAGACCAGGGAGGCAAACGCGCAGGTGTTATGACGCCGCCTGACGCTACTGAGACCTTCTGACGCTACTTACGTCAGAAGGAGGAGCGTCTCCCTCCAGACCCGGGTTGGTGCAGGAAACTGAAGCCACGGAAAAACAAAACCACGGATAAGGTGGGGGGGATACCTATTTAATTTTCGACCCCATTTCTGACACAGAGCCCTTAAAAACCCTTGCAATTTCCTGTGATAAGAGCCTTAAATGTGCCTTTTTATGTTAATGAAGTGAACTTTGGAAAGCCCTTAGGGTAACTTAAGTTTGAGAGCTGGTGGCCAGGAGAGAACCAACCATACTGATTAGTGGGTTGGAACTTTCAGTCCCACCCCCTGACCTCCTGGGAGGGAAAGGGGTTGGAGCTTGAATCAATCACCAGTGGCCAATGATTTAATCAATCGTGCCTATGTAATGAGGCCTCTTAAAAAAAAAAAAAGAAAGAAAAGCAGAATTCGGAGATTTTCCAGTTTGGTGAACACATCTATACTGGGAGGGTGACGCACCCCAACTTCACAGGGACAGAAGCTCCAGAGCCCAGGACTCGGCCAGACCTCACCCTATGTTTTTCCGTCTGGCTGTTCATTTGTATCCTTCATCACAGTCTTTAATAAACTTGGAAACATAAGTGTTTCCCTGAGTTCTGTGAGCCACTCTAGGAAATTATTCAAACCCAAAGAGGGCGATCACTGGAACCTCTGATCCATAGCCCATTGGTTAGAGGCACAGGTGAGAAATAACCTAAGCTCACCACTGGCATCTGAAGTGTCTAAAAGTGTGTGTGTAGGGGGGGGTAGATTTGTGGGACTGAGCCCTTAACCTGTGGCATCTGATGCCATCTCCAGGTGGGAAAGGACAGAATTGAATTAAATTTTAAGACACCAGCTGCTGTCTCAGAGAATTGCTTGGAGTGGGGAAATGCCTCCCCATATTTGCCAACTAGGAGTGTCAGAAGTGTTTTATGTGCATAATAAAGGAGCCCCCCAGGGAAGAAATACACAGTAGGGAAAAAAGAGGTGGGTTTTTGCCTGCCTAGAAAGAACAATCCTGAGGTTTCCCTTTACAGAGCCTGAAAGCTAGGCCAAACTTTCTGGGCTGATTGAAGTCTGACCCAAGGAAACAGAACTTTGCTCCAAGCCTGCCCTGATTGGCATCCAGAAGCTGGTGTAAATTTTGTTCCTAGGTATGCACTTAGGATCTGATTCACACATGTAGTGCATTCACAGGTGGAGGTCTGGGAAAGAGAGAGCCAAAGGAAGTAACTGAAAACTTGAAAAAGGAGTCATGGGTGTATTTCCAATCTCTGCCTGTGGCTCTAGTAGAGAAGAGGCTTGCGTGAAGATGTGCAGGTATATTTTAAATGCATACATAAATGATCCAGTGATCGAGAGTCATAAACGAGATAATGACGTAATAAAATATGAGGAAGTTGATACAGGAATACTAGAATGCCTATGGGTGATGAAGGGGAAGTAAACAGGAAAGTAAATGAATATGCAATTGACGCAATGAATATATGTAAGAAACTTATCAAATTCAATTTTTCCAGAAGGAAAAAAAAAGGAAATTCTGTAATTTGTAGGAATGTGTATAAGGGTTAGACTTCTCTGTCTCTATCAAAGTCATAAATTCTCAAGTGTGCTCCCACCAGGAGAAGAGTATAGTTCTGTGAATATCTAAGGTTCAGCTACTATAGATCCTGAGATAGGGATTTGGAGGCTTTGACAAGAGCACCTCAACTTCCTGGAAAGACACTCACCAGCATTGCCAAAATGAGAAAAATGGCAGGAATGGTGGGCTGGGATGTCATCAGGACAGATCAGAAGGGCTGCCTCCCGAGAGGTATTAGGTTTAGAGACATTAACTTACAAACATACCAAGGAGTGTGTGTGTGTGTGTGTGTATGTGTGTGTGTTTAAGCCTAGTAACCTGTTTTTTGCAATGTGAAGAGGAATATCTTATTAAAATGAATGCCTTTTTTCCTCAAACTCTCCCAGAGATTCAGATATATACCAAGTGCCTTGGTATTAATTTGCATTGAGAACTAGAATGGCCAATGGCACCGATTTGCTCATGCCTCTCAGACATGGGGTCTTCAGGCCGGCCACTTCATTGTCTCTTGGAATATATGAAAAAAAAAATGCCCCTAATGGGGTGCCTGGTGGCACAGTTGACACTTGGTTTCGGCTCAGATCATGATCTCAGGATCCTGGGATCCAGCCTGTGTGAGACTCTGCACTCGGCACAGAGTTTCATTAAGACTCTCTCTCCCTCTGTCCCTCCATCCCACTCTCTCTCAAATCAATCAGTCAATCTTTTAAAAATGCCCCCATTGAGTCAATGTATTTGAGAATATAAACTGGAGTGCAACATTTGAGAACTACTGACATAGGTCAATCTCTAAGGCTAGCCAGATTTTAACTGGAAGGTTAGCATTGATTATATACCCTCAAGAACGGGACCTCGGCCAAGAAAGCCTGGAGGCCTCATTGTATGCAATCCTTTCAGTGGGAGATCTGCCAGTTCTGCTGGGAGATCTCCTTTGAAAGGCTCTCTGGCTCTCTCGAATGGATACCATTGCTCTCACTAGGTCTCCCTTGATAACCCAGCTCTTTTTTTGCCTTACCCATCTTTGCTCTGGCCTGAGAACTTCACTCTCCCGTTTTGGTAGACTTTGTTGTTTGTTTGTTTGTTTGTTTGTTTGTTTGCTTTGTTTTGGGGATTCAAACATACGTGCTCTAATTTAATCTCCTCTTTTTAGTGTTTTAGTGGTTATGCTAAAAATTACAAACACAATTAACAAAGTCCTTAGTTAACAGATATTTTTATTCCCATGCTGAACAATACAAGGACTTTATTCTCCTCACTCTTCCCCAGCACATGTGTTATTGTCCTCCAGTATGTAAGTTGCAGCTTGAATGGCTTTTCTTTTTTAACCTCAAATTAAACACTATTACTGTTTTTCAGACGGTGTTTGTTTGGATATGCCCAAATGTTTGCTGTTTCTTTGCATCATAGATCCTATTACTGGGTTTATTTTTTTTCCCACAAGTACATCCTCTATAAATTTATTTCATGAGAATTTATTCATAATCTATTCATTGTTTATATATATAAACATGTCTTTATTTCTTAAGCCTTAGTCTTAAAAGACAATTTTGTGGGCAATACAGTCCAACCCATTCTTTCTAGTGCTTTGACAATATTTTCCCATCTTCTTCAATTATTCTGGCCCTACTTGCTTTCCAGGCCTTTTGTAGTTCCTCAGAAAAAACACATTTACCTCTAACAGAAAACCTTGCGTATTTCACTGTGATCATGTCACAGTGTCTCTGCAAGGGGAAGCTTGCACAAGGGGTTCAACACATGCTCAATAACTTACTCTTCCAATAGTCCGAAGCAAGTACAAAAATAAAAGCGGTTTTGACTCTGAAGGGCTGGGCATTCCAGATGCACCGACCTAGATAGAGCAAGAGGACAGGCGAGCGTGATCTGTGCAGTGATCATGGCGCCGCGGAACCTGGCCTTTTGGAGTAAAGACATCTGTCAGCTGCTGGCGAACATTTGGCATGGAAAATTACCCAGGAGTCCTCTTAGAAACACGACACGAATCTGTTAGGTTGTATTACAAATATTAGATAAAATAAACAAGCTGGTATTTTTTGGAGGCCTTTTATTTTTTGGTACTTTTGTAAATCACAACATGCCTTTATTGTTTTTAAATTTAACAAGTGTAACTCCCCCTTTGGCTTTGGAGGATAGTGATGCAATGGTAGTGATTAATACTATAATTATAGTTTAAATTTCTACAATTCCTTATCCCCTAAAGGTTTCCAAAATCTTGGCTGGCTATCATCAACAGATATTCTGACTACAACATACTTGAAAGAACCGTAACGGTAGAAGCCAGCTGCTAATAACTGTGCTTTACTGGGAGCCACAAATGGAAGAGTCAATTTGACTCAAAGGGAACTAGAGGCCAGAATTTTGGAGACAAGGTATAATAACCTATGGACTTCTAGTCCAGTGCTCATGTTTCAGGAAAGATGATTCTCTGTGCTTCTGAAACATAGAGCCATGCATATTTGAGAGTAGGAAAGGGCCCACGGAGATAATGCTGTTCTCATTCCTCCTCTGACAAATGAGGGAACTAAGACTTAGTGAAGAAAATGGCCTTTCAAAGCTTTACAACAAGTTAGTGGGAGCACTAGGAGGTGAAGTCTTAGATAGTTCTATTGCCTTCCTCTTTAGGGTTCTTGATTACTCTGGACTCCACAGAGAGCACCCTTCTTACTGACCCATGTTCTCTGAAGGTTGGTGCGGAGGGTTAGAAAAGTCATTTATTCAGCTCACGGTCACTGGTGTTTCTAATATGCATTAGAAACCAGACATATACTGGGGATCAGAGATGACCTGAATACAAGTCTGTCCTGCACAATTGGAGTAATAATAGCTAAAATGTGCTGAGTGTTTATTAAATGCTGAATAGTATTTCGAGTGCTTTATACACACATGAGTATGTGTGTATGTGCCCATTTCATGTTTATAACTACCCTGAAAAGATGATGCACATCCTGAGATTTCAATGCACATTTTTAGAATTAAATAATACACCATTTCAATTCAATTTCCTCTGGAGAGAATTATAGGCTCATATGCACTTGTAAGAAATAATGCAGAGAGATCTCATGTGCTATCACCTCAACTCCCTTGATGATAGTCTTGCAATATCACAGTCAGGAAACTGCCACTGATACAATCCTCCTAAATTGTTCAGATTGCCACAATTATGTATGAACGCCTGTGTGTGTGTGTGTGTGTGTGTGTGTGTGTGTGTGTGTGTGTAGTTCTCTGTAATTTTATCACATATGTAGGTTTGTGCATCCACCACCAGAATCAAGAAATTGCAGGGTCCTCACAAGGGTCCTTTATATTGCCCTGCAGTAAACATACCCACTTCCCTCCTTCTATCACCGTCTCCAACTCTAATCCCTGGAAACTAGGAATTAGTTCTCCATCTCTCTCTTTTGGGCATTCGAGAATATCATATAAATGCAACCACACATTGTACAACCTTTTGGGATAAGTAGTGGTTTTTTTTCCATTTTCAGATTCCTCCAAGTTGTATCACAGCTAATTTTTTCTATTGCTGAGTAATATTCCATGGTATGGATGTACCATCGTTTGTTTAACCATTCCCCATTAAAGGACATCTGGATTGTTTTTAGTTTGGGGCGGTTACAAATAGAGCTGTCATGAATATTCGTGCATGGTTTTTTAAGAGAACATAAGTTTTCATTCCCAGGGATAAAGGCCCGAAGCTACAATTGCTGGGTCATATGGTAATTGCATGCTTAGTTTAATAAGAAACTGCCAAACTGTTTTCCAGAGCGGCTGTGTTATTTCGGATTTTCACTGGCCATGTAGGAGAGATCATTTTCTTCAGATACTCACCAGCATTTGATTTTTATTATACCACTCTTGATAATGTTATTGAGACACAGGACACTCAAGGAACTCCGATTAGTCATTCGATAAATATTTGTTGAGATGAATACCACTCTATGTGCTAAGGATACAGCAGCAAATAAAACAAAAATCTCTGATCTCGTGGAACAGATATCCCAGTGAGAAGAATGATTTTTACAAGAAATGCAAATAGGTAAAAAACACAGTGTGTTACACAATGATGAGCTCTGAGAGCAATAATCAAGTAGGGAAAGGGGAGCGGGATGTTTGGGGGTAGAATTTAAATTTCAGAAAGGGTTGGCTGTGAAGGCAACTTTTTAGTGAACCAAAGGAAGTATGATATCTGGATGTCTGAAGGCAGCACTTTTGAGGGAGCCACAAGAACAGAGTCCTGACGCTAGAGCTCCTCTTGGTGAGTGTTAGGGGCCTCGGGGAGTCTCTGGAGGCAGGAGTGAGGTGATGTGGGGTGGGAGGTGACAGGTGGACAGAATACAAGGGGCCATGTGGATCTGGGGAGTGATGTTGGGTGTTACTCTCACTGAGACTGAGAACCACCAGCAGGTTTCAAGCACAGAAATGATTGCATATAATTGTGTATTTCCAGGACCATGGTGCTCTTTACCCCGGAATCCACAAATAAGCAGAAGAACCTGGAAGACCTCAGGCTTTAGTAGAGAAGAGACGAATAGCAATAAACAACAATACCACTTGCTAAGTGACACTGGAAATTTTACCAATAAGCTGAAGGAGAGAGAGGATGGGACCATCTTTACCTGGAAGGTGAGGAGGCTTTCTTTTGTCTTCCATCTGCTTATCTGGATGAGGAACCTAGTCTGGCTTTCAGGTAGGGACCCAAAGCAGCCAGAGATCGTCACTCCCCTCTCTCCTCTATCCTTGTCGCATCCCACTTCTCTCTGCCTCTCCTCTTCTCTTCTCTCCTTCCTCCAGGTTCTTCCTTTAAGGAAACAGGGTTAAGGGCAATTTGTAAATCTATAAAGGAGCTTCTCTCCTGCTTTTCTCCTTCTGATAACATTAAGTTAATGTTTACATAATGATAATGTGTGAACCACTGACGTCTCTCGCTGCCAATGTGAGAGGCTCAGGGTACACCTCTTTAAGCTCCATTTTTCTCCATCAGTAATTAACGCCAAAGACCCTTTTGCAACCTACTCAGACAGAGGCTGCTGGATGGTGAAATGAATCAATTAATGCACACCTCACTTACCTCCCTGGGATTGGTGAAGATCAAAGGAGACAGCCTGGGTGAAAATGTTATTAGATGACCACATGTAAAATGCTAATTGATTGCTACTTTAAAAATAATTTATTTTGCAGGGCACTTGGGTGGCTCAGTTGGTTAAGCATCTGACTCTTGATTTTGGTTCAGGTCACGATCTCAGGGTTCTGAGATCAATGTCCGCATCAGGTTCCATGCTGGGCATGGAGCCTGCTTAAGATTCTTTCTCTTCCTCTCCCTTTGCCCCTCTCTGGCTCACACACACATGACCTCTCTCTAAAAATAGTAATAATAATAATAATAATAATAATTTATTTTGCAATGATCTCAAACTTACAGAATGCCTGCAAGAACAATATGAAGAACTTCGGTATCCTTTCCAATGGTGTATGTGTTTGCTAAGGGCTGCTATAACAAAGTACCGGAGACTGGATTATTTACACAACAGACATTTACTGTCCCACAGTTCTGGAAAGACTGAAATCAAATTTGAAGTGGAGGTCAAGGTATAGGCAGGGTTGGTTCCTTGGGAGAGCCGTGAGTGGTGGATCGGCCCCAGACCTCTCTCTGACTTGGAGATGACGGTCTTCTCCCTGTCACTTCACACTGCCTTCCCTCTATGTGTGTCTGTGTCAGGCTCTCCTCTTCTTATAAGGAGGCCAGTTTTATTGGATTGGGTCTACACTAATGACCTCACTGTAACTTGATTACTTCTTTGAAGACCACTATCTCCCAATATTGTGTCACCTTGAATTACTGGGAGTTACGATTTCAACATGTGATTTGAAGGGGGAGAACACAATTCAACCCATAACGCATGGATTCCCCACATTTACTCTCTCTCTTCACTACTCTCTTGTTCCCCACATGCCTTTTTGTCTTCTTCTGACCATTTGGGAGCCACAGCAGACAGGATACCTGCATGACTCCTTAATTCTCCAGAGCATATTTCCCACAGGCAGACGCTCTCATATCAGCACCAAGCAAACCTCCTAGTCAGAAAATCAGCCTTGATACGGAACCACTGAGTCTCCATGCCTTATGTACACTTCTCCAGCTGGCTCAACAGTGTCCAATTTGCTTATTTGGATGAGGAACCTAGTCTGGAATATGTTGCTATTAGTTCCTAGATCTCCTCATTCTCCTTTAGTCTGGAACAATTGCCTGCTCTTTCTCTGTCCTTCATATTCCTAACAGTTTTGGGGAGCACAGGCCTTTCATTTTGTAGGAGAAGCTTCAACTAGAGTCTGCCTGCTGTTTCCTGAGGACCGGATGGGGCCCATGCCATCTTGACAGGAATACCACAGGCATTACGCTCTCTTATTGTCAGTGACTCACATCAGGAGACATGATGCTGACTGGTCTAACCACTGGTCATGTCAACCTTGAGCGCCTGGTCACAGTGCTCGTTGCCAGACTTCCCCACACTGAAGTCACCATTTTTCCTTTGTAGTTGATGAATCTTTGGGGGACAAAAATTCAGAGATTACCCTGACATCTTGTTCTTCCCAGAACTCTACCCACCGCCTTAGCATCCATTGATAACATCTGCCTAAATCAACCCCAACTATGATTATTGCCATGTGGTGACTTCTACTTCCCTCGTTCCTTCCACATTTATTAGTTGGCATATTGCTACAAGGAAGAACTATCCCTTTACCCTACTTATATATGTTTGTTTGCTTTTTAGTTTGTATCAGTGTAGACTCATGAAGTCCAATTAATTCAATGGTTTGTTACATGGGACTACCACTATCTTATTTTGATATTTAAATTGTTCATCTTTGGTCATTGGGAAGCATCTCTTCACTGACTCCTGTGTCTTTTTGACACATTTCATTTTCTTTTGAGGTTTTCCTTTTCCTTATTTGATGACAAAACAAAATAGCCCATGCTCATCTCAAACTTTTTATTTCTCGGACTTGGAATCAGCTATCTCTTCAAGGACTGTGTTCCTTTTGGTGGAGGAAGATGTTTAGAAGCCAAGACTATCTGGGTGTTCAGTGTTCTTATGGCTATTGTTCTAGGGCAATTATTCATTGTTCTAGAAACTCTCAAGGGACAGAGTTAGGAAAAACATACATGTATGTGTGTATATGCATATGTATATATACATGTATATGCATGTACATATATGCTTATATTTGTGTATATATACACATATGAACATTCATGACAATCTGTTTTTAAATGTCCACAAATTTGTTGTCACTCCTCCCATCAATGGGTAAGTTTATGTCTCTTTCCCTTAAATGTGGGTAAACTTGTGTCTCATGTGTCACCAGGGCAATATGGTAGAAATAATGTTACCTGATTTCTGAGGCCAGGTTGGAAAGGCTATGCAGTTTTCACCTTCAGAATACTTCCACAGGAGCCCTGAGCTAGCATGTAAGTAGTTCACCTACCCTGGGGATTCCAGATGATTCTAGTCCCTGTGGTCAGGTCACGCCCAACCATCAAGTCTTTCTAGCTGAGTCCCAGACATCACGGAGCAAAGCCCGTGTGTGCCATCTGGTGCTTGTCTGGACCCCTGACCCACAGGATACGCAAACAGGAAACGTGATTGTTTTATGCAACAATTTTGGGATGGTTTGTCATACAGCAATGAATAACTGGGACAACTTCTGATTCCAAATCTCAGGGTTCTTTCTAGATTTGCCCCTTTTTATTTTTATGAATCACATTTCCAACACTGAGAAAACTGGCTTTCATTATTCTCAAAACATTTACTCATTTGCTCAATCATTTGACTTATTTGCTCAGGATAAGCAATCTCCTAACCACGCAGACTTTGTCTTCTGCCCTCCTTCTGTCCCCTTGGTCCCTGGGCACACGACTGCCTTCCTGCACTCCCCCTCTGCACACTCAGCAGCACCTCTGGACAGCAAGGAGCACTGATTCCTCTTGGTCCCCCACCCCCACTCTACTTCCTTGGCTATAGGACATGCTGTGCCTCTGAAGGAAAGGGAAGGAAAGGAGGGAATGGGGAAGAGAAATTCTATGATTTTCGTTTTGTTATAGCTGCAAGGAATCTCAAGGTCCAGATTTAGACCACAGTGGGCAAATGACTTCTATACCAAGAGGGGTACAGTATCTGCTCTGACCCCGTGTAAAAGGACATTTCACTGTAAACCTTATCACAAGTGGGTTTCACCGTGCATTTCTCTAGCTGGGTCCTCTACCCTCCAACCTTTAGTCCCTTGCTTATCCATGGGTCTGCTTTTCATCTTACTTACATGCAGCCCTTTTTGTCTCCCTGGGTTTTCAGTTTGTCCAGTTAGTTTCAAACTGAGGCAGAGAAGGCTGATCAGGACAGCATAGTCCCTGGATCACCCCCAGAGTACCTGGACTGGGCTCTGGAGGGACTGGGATTGCACAACAGTGGGTGGGTGAGAGCCAGAAGAATTCTCTTTATTACGCACAAAATGACCCTGTTTTTACAACCTTAAGAGGAGCTCATGTAATGCCTACGTACTTTGAAAAGGAGAGTGTTGTTGATCAGATGTGTGGTCTCTCTGTTTCGTGTAATGGAACTGGGTTTGAATCCTGGTTGGCATTTTACTAGCTCAGCAGTCTCAGCTGAATCATTTCCCTCTCTTGATCTCAGATTACTTTGACAAAATAAGGATTCTGATTCTTACCTTAGAGAATTGGCCCCTAAGAAATTACAGAAGTATTCTTAGGCTTTCTCATGAGTTTCTTTACTAAGAAAGGATCTTCATTAAACCGTATTTTCTCATTCGGTCCTTGTAAGCTCCATGTTGTGTAGACACTCATTTGTGTTCATGTATATTTCCCACAGGCTGTTGAGACTAGAGATACAGGTTCTATTCCTGATTCTAGCATAAAGTCAACAACTCAGTGTTTGTGTATAAGACTCTTCCCAACTGAGGCCCTCAGTTTCCCACATTTATATGAAGAGATTGGATTATCTGAGGTTCCTAAATCTAAATTCCCACTAGAAACATCTGAGGGAACTTTCAAAAGTACAGATTTCCTTGGTGTCATCTAGACTTAATTAGAATATGTACAGTTGGGAGCCACTTTTCTGTTTTGTCCCAAAGTTCTGATGTATTGATTTAGCTAGCCCAGCTGACCCCACCAAATGTTCTGGAGAATGGTCTGAATGAGAGAACAAGGCATGGTAACCAGGAGCTCCATTTCTGGGGACATATGAACATAGATGCAAATATTAGCTTCCCCTCGACCTCATACTTAGCTAGGTGACCTTGGACAAGTAATTTAAACATCTTCCAGCCTTGTCTGGAATACAGAAATAATAATACTCTGATTCACGTATAACCTCTGGGTAGCTCAGAGTCCCCACTACACATGTGTGCACATACATGCATGAGTGCACACACACACACACGAAATCCATCAAATTACTTCACACTCTCAGTTTGGCCTATGGAAGCCCAAAGTCCCACCCAAGGTCTATAGGAATCCCTGGAAGATATTTAGTTTCTCTTATAATCTGATGCTTTACCTACCACCCCTTCCCATCCCTGCCTCGATTTATTCAAAACCTTATTCTCTAGTTTACACAGCAGCAGCAACAAGATCACTTGCACCAGCATGCAAGGGTGGTAGATTTTACTGGAGAATTTGGGGGGCTTCCCTGAAAGGCTGTTCACAAACCTCTGTCATCAGGAGGCTCCCTGCTTCTCTGTCTTTCTCTTTTTTCTTCCATTCAGCCCCTCCCATCCTGGAAAGTCCTGGGCACCCTAAAAACAGGGCATGGCCACTTTGCTCAGGTTTCAATATCAAACATGCACATCCAAAGCCAATTCATGGTTTCAAAAGAACAAGCTCTTTCCATCTGCCAGGCTTACTTCCTGGGACGGCAGCTGTGGCTTAGGGATAGCCAGCACATACTCTTGGCTTGCTGTCTGTCTTTGCTTTGTTCTCGTTCTGCATGTGAAGTACTTAGCGATGCTCTGGCTTCTGGGGCTGTCTGCTGGTGTGGGACACAGCTACACAGATGCAGCCCAGCCACGCTCTCCTCCCGAAGATGTTACCCCTTCCATGCCCACACAGACAACTCACATTTCTTCTTAGCAAGCCAGCTTGTATCAACCACTTTCCTGAAATCCAACTTAATATGTAAATACAGCGCAAGCAGGAGAGGGTATGTGAGTACTAGAGCTTCGAAAGTCCCAGGCCTAACTCTAAAACCACGATGACTGTTAGCATTGACTGAAATACCAGCCAGGTATTTCCTGTACAGTGCCTTTCAACCTCACTAGCATCTTTGTGTGTGTGTTTGTTTGTTTCCACAGAAGGAAACAGGTTCAGGGAGATTAGGTGGCTGACTTAGGGTTTGAATTCAGGGCATGTCTCTACAAAACCTTGGCTTGTTCTGCTGCATCCCATTTTTTAAATAAATAATTAAGAGAGGTCTAGCCTTTGTTACATTGCAAAGACGTTAACTCATGTGTAAAAGGTGTCGATACACAGAGTTCTAATAATGAAATAACTGCAATTTAAAAATAGTCTTTTTGTTCTTCAATGAAACTTAATTGAACTTTATAACTTCATATAGCGTGCCCGTGTCAAAAACACAGGCAACTTAAAACAGAAAAAAAAAAAAGATGATTAGATGTTTCCCTATATCTTAATGACTATATAACAGAACGGATGAACTCTGTGTAGATTTATCAGAAAAATGATGGGGAAAATAATACCTTGGGTAAAATGTAATTGATTCACATAATTGATGCTTTGTGACTTAAGTAGATACAAATATTTGTGGCAATTTCTATTTTAATAATTAATATAAACACATGAAGATTAGCATTTTACTTAGATTTCTCACTTGTTAATTCAATTTGGAAAAAGAACAGGTAGAGGGGAATAGAGTGGATGTAATACCTGGAAATATCTATCAGAAAATCTTTGGCGATAGATACAACTGACATTTATATATTACTTTATAGTCTATAAAATGCACATTTATTGGCTCATTCCCTCCTCATAACCTGAGGAAAATCTTATTATCATTTAATTGGTGATAGAACTTAGAGAGCTGTGCAGGGTTGCCCAACTCTCTTGCCATTCTGTCATCCTAGAGAGAAGGAGATAAATAAGTGAGAATAAGGGCTGCCTATAACCTATGTAGTTTTTAGTAACCCAAACCTCAGGTTAACCAATATAAAAAAAAAAAAAGAAAAAGAAAAAGGAAAGGAAAGAAGAAATCAGTAGGAATTACAGTTTATCATTAGTTTAATTACGATTGATTGAGTCCCCACAATGTGCCAGGTAAATGGCAGTTATCATAGAATGAACAAGAGGCAAGTTTGCGGACAAACAGGGAAGGTAGCAATGAAGTAAGTATAATTCTGCCCCATTTGAGATCCATTAGGAAGAGTCGATAACAATGCTTAGATCTATGTTGATATAAGTTTCCCACTGTTTTTATCAACAAACTCCAGGATGAGAGGCACGTGCAAGCCCAGGTTGCCCTGTGCAAGAGCCTGTAGAATAGACTAGACATCAGTGACAAGTGGCATTCTCTCCACCTGGGGCTTCTGTGCTCCTTGGGTCTGACAATGGCACCTTCTGTTCCAACACACCCAACATTGATTTACCCGGGCAGGTTTACCAGAGACTTGTAATTACAGACACTTGTCACTTGGCTATTTTATTCATTTATTTTTCAAAGAAAAAGAAGCTTACTACTGAGTCTGCAGCCAACAGTCTCTAGAAACTTAGGGAAATCCATTTTCCCATTTCCCAAAACTGCAATGTTTAACACAAATGCCATCTCCTATCTTCAAGTCTTTCTCTTTGTCTGTCTTTTGTTTCTTCCATATGTGTTTATGCATGCATGTAGCATATGTAAGTTTTATGTGTGCATCAGGTACAAGAATATAATCAGCACTTCTGAATTCAGCACCCAATTCAAGGACAAGAACATGATCTTGGCGTTCCATCCACCAGTGTTTTCCTCCTCATTCCATCCCACTGCTTCATTGTTTATATGGAGATATTTTAAAAAGTCAAACAATAGTATGAGACTTTTATCAAAATAGTGAAATAGCAATCCTTCATTGCTTCTCACCACCGACTCCTACTTCCCTGAGGCTCACAGTTTCAACACTTTCAAAATATTTATCTGGGTACTTGTTTCCATTTTTTCTAAATTATGCAATATATATTTTTATTCTTAATTCTGGACATGATCCAGTGACTGTTAACTGTGTATGATGAAGATTTGGTTGCTGTCTTCCAATGTGCCCCATGGCCCATTCCTTGTACCAACATATAAGCACCCGCATTTTCTTTTCCTTAACTTCTCAAGATAGTTCTATCACATTGTAAATTAAATCAAGGTTTAATGTTTATATTATTAGCCTGTGTAAATATTTTCAGAGCTGAGCCATGAAATATAGCATAATTATTTCCTTTCTTTGTATACATTTTCTTTCCCTTGGGTTTAAAATTGCCTCAATGATCCATTTGTTCAGGGGTGTTTTTAAGCCTCTAAAAATCCACTAGAACAATAAAACTTCTGTTATTTTGGCTAAAAGCAAACGAAATACATCTATATGTATGTATGTATGTATGTATGTATCATATATTTTTTAGATGACCTTAGAGACCCCTGTCCTGGAACCCGCCAGCCTTGGGCTCTTGACCTAGGTAACTACTCACTGCGCCCCAGGTTTTGCAAATAGCTCGTCCCTTGGATTTCCCTTCATCCTCATCCTGGGAACTCCTTTTGTCTTCTCTCCAGTAGACAAACTTCTATTTTCTGAATGCCATCCTCCTCTTACTTATAGTTTGGTTCCTTATTTTATTGGAACAAATGAGCTTCTTTTTTTTTTTTTTTTTTTTTAAAGATTTTATTTATTTATTTGACAGAGACAGAGAGAGATCACAAGTAGGCAGACAAGCAGGCAGAGAGAGAGAGGGAAGCAGGCTCCCCGCTGAGCAGAGAGCCCGATGCGGGGCTCGATCCCAGGACCCCGAGACCATGACCTGAGCTAAAGGCAGAGGCTTTTATCCACTGAGCCACCCAGGGGCCCCGGAACAAATGAGCTTCTTGTGTAACTTAATTTTTTGAGTTCTTGCTTATCTCAACCTGTCTTTTGCTTTTGTGTTTTGCTTTTACATTTGAGTAAGAACCTAGATATTCAATGTTAGAGTTTCTTTACAATTTTAGGACTTTGCTCCATTTTCTTCTAGTGTCTGGTACTGTGTTGAGAACTGTGATGGTATTCTAATACCCAATATTTTGTTCATGAACTGTTTTCATCTGCACCCTGAAAATTCTTATCACCTTTCCAACAACATCAGTGTGCAGAATTTTCACTATGGTGAACCTTGATTTGTACTTGTATAATTATTTCACATACACACACACACACACACACACACACACACGCACACACACAATTTCCTCCCTTCCATTATCTCTTGTCTTTCTTTCTGGAACCTCTACTAACTATTTCCTGGACTTTCTGGTTGATCTTCTAATATTATAACAGTTTATTCTCCTATTTTCTCTACTTTCTGGGATATTTTCTCAACATTATTTTTCAATTCAATTTGAAAATATTTTTGAGGGCAAATCATGGTTTTTATTTCTAGTAACTTTTTTCTTTGTTCTCAGATCATTCCTTTTCATAGCATGGCATTCTTATTTGGGGAATGTAACAATTTAGTTTACAATTATTATAAACCTGTAAGTGTAGTTTTACATTTTTGGTTTTGTCTTTAATGTTAGAATCTGTCCTCAAATGCCTGGGAATATTTGACTATATTTAGGAATAAAGAATAAAAATCTGCCACATGAGTGGGGTTTGAGGATTATCGGGTTGTCCTCTCTGTATGTTGACCTACTCAGTTGTTTGATTGGGATCCTCAAAAATCATTTCTGTTTCTTCCTCTGGGCCAATCAGGATCCCCAGAGAGAAAGTCCCCAACTCTTGTCTGCAGGGTATTTGGCTAGAAAGGGCAGGGAGTCTATGGTCACCCTTCAGAGTATTTACTCAATTTCCTTATTTTCAAAATGGCGTCTCACCCTCTGTTTGACTGGACTTTCTACTTCAAAGCACCCCTCATTCTCCATCCCCATAAAACAAAACATTTGGCTTTTGCTACAATCCTGAAGGAACAGTTGATTGGCAGCACAGGGGCACAGAAGAGCCCCTGGGGAGGGATTAACTGCTTCTTCAGATTCTTGATCAGTCTGTGCTTTTGGCCTTTTACCTTTCATGATATCTAGCAACTCTAATTTTGGAGCTTTTCTGGGGTTCTATGATGCAAATAGACTTTTTTTTTTAATTGGGATTTTGAGAGGCACTTGGGTTTCAGGATTTTCCAGTCTGTTAGGTCAGTTACGACGTACTCATCTGCTTTCCATCTTTCAAAAAAATTGTTAATGCCCCTTTCAGGTCATTTTGTCTCTGGTTTTCCTTATCCTCATGAATTTATACATTTTAGTTTCATTATCATCATTTTCATGGTGATTCAAAAGGAAATATAGAAAAACACATATGGTAGATTACCATTTTAACTGAAATTTTTCTGTCTTTTACTCACATAATAAGAATTTGTATAATGCAAATTATACGAATACAGGCTATTTAAATAATATGATTATAGACTAAGATAATATAAGCATATTATCTCCATATCGCCAGGATTGCAGAATGTAATAGAAATCCCGCAAACCATCCCTTTGCTATTATTTCTCATGGGAACTATTCTATACAGGAATTTTTAGGTTTCATGCACTTTTTCAAAAACATCAAGAAGAAGAAGTATGTGATTTTACAAAAATTCTTGTGAATTCCATGGCAGTGGAATTTCAGGGATATATGAGAATACATGGAAAGGGAAACTTAGGAACTGGAGGAGGGGAGGCTTCCTGAGGAAATGACTTTTAGATTACACATGGAGGATGAGTAAGAATTGGTCAGGATAACTGGAGCATGTGTGAGTGTGTGTTGTGTGTGTGTGTGCGCGCGCGCCACACACATACGTGTTTACTGGAGGTACAGTGCAAAGAGGATTGGGGAATAAAACTGCTTCAGCCAAAGGCCTACATACTTTGAATTAACTTTGAGATGTTAAGGATGAATGGAGAGCAAAGAGAAACCACAGAGGATCTTTAAAAAGAAGACTGAAAAATCAGATATTAACTTTAGAAATATATTTTTTGTCTAGAATAAAAATGGCTTATACAGGGAATAAGAGTAGATGTTGGGATTTCAGATAGGAGGATGCTGTTGATACCCAAGCAGGAAAAGATTGGATCTTAGCATGCTTATGGTGTTTTAGGGAAACCATAGCATGCTTATGTTGTTTTAGGGAAAAATCAGTGGGTCATAAAAACATTAGGTAGATGAAATCAAGTGACTTGATGATGGATTAGGTTTGAGATAAGACAGAGTTTGGAAAGTTGAGGATTACTATTCATTTATCTATCCACCTGCTCATTTGGCTTAGGAACCTGAGTGAAATTGACTCTTCAAAAGGAAAAGGTTTGTAAAGAATATTGAGAGTAGGAGATTATTAGCAATTCTGCTTTTGAGATATTGCAGGTCATTCAAGGTGAAATTTCATATAGGAAATTGGATGTGCATTGAAGTCATGGGTTCTTCTGGACTGCATATAGATATGAAATAATGAGCATAAAGGCTATAAGTGAATGCATGAGAGTAGATGAGATCACGCAAGAAGAACATGCCCACTGAGAAGAAATATGAGCCTGGAATTCATCTCTGAGGAGAATGAGCAGTTAGAGGACAGGCAGAAGAAAAGAAGCCTCCATAGGAATTTGAGACAAAGTCACTAGAGAAGTGGAGGGAAAGCAAGTGAAGTGTGTTATCAATGAAACAAAGGGAACAATATGTCTCAGGAAGAAAGGAATGGTTAATTAAATAAAGTACAGAACGGTGCTCCAATATGCAGCCACAAGAAGGTCACTGATGATCTTGTTGAAAGACCTTCAGTGGCAGCATAGAAGAATCCTAACTGGAGAGGTTTGAAAAGTGGCTGAGAAGTGAAGATATGGAGACAGCTAGTGTAGACAAGATTTTCAAAATGTTTGACTAAAAAGGAGAGGAAAGAGAATTGGAAGAGAAACGGGGAGGAAAGAAGGAGGAGGAAGGATTATTATAGATTTCTAGTTTAAAGGGCGAGAAGTAAACATGTTAAAAAATGGAATAATCCAGTGGGAGAGAAGAAGCAGGGAATGAGATAGGTGTATGGATAAAGGGAGGAATGTGACAAGTCAAGAAAGGATTGGGGTATGTAGCAAAGACAAAGAGATTGCTTTTCTTCAGTTATTTAATTTCCTTCCTTCTTTCCTTCCTCCCTTCCTTCCTTCCTTCCTTCTTCTTTCTTTCTAGATTTACTTCTTTATTTGAGAAAGAGAGGCAGGGGGCAAAGGAGGAGGGAGAGAGAAACTCAAGCAGACTCCACACTGAGCACAGAGCCCGAGGTGGGGCTCAGTCTCACAACCGTGAGATGATGACCTGAGCCAAAACCAAGAGCCAGATGCTTAATTTACTGCACCACCCAGGTGCCCCCCACCCTTTTGTTTGTTTGTTTGGAGATAAACAGGGAAGGTGTGAGGATATGTCCCATAAAATTAAATGTATAGGTCAGGTTGTAGGCAGTTGAGGTTTATTTCTAATGTTTTTATATAGTTGGTTAAAAGGAAGTGAAATAATTTTCTGTGAGATGGGGGGCAGAGAAAATGAAGAAATTTGGAACAGTTGTTGAAATAGTGGAAAAAGGTAAAGTGAATTAAATAATATAACTGGGATGTCTGGCTGGCTCAGGCAGTGGAGCATGCAACTCTTGATCTCGGGGTCATGAGCTGGTGTCCCACATCAGGTGTAGAGATTACCCAAAAATAAAATCTTAAAAATACATACATATGAGAAATTGCTTTGAAGAGCGAAGGGTTAAGACTGATGATCATTTTATACTGACATCACATGTCTGATGTTGTAGAAGAATAATACTAACTTAGGGACAGAAAGATCTGATTTACACTCTGCTCAACAGTGTGACAGTAAGGAAATGAATTCGAATTTTCTGGGTTTCCAGTTTGTCATCTGTACAATGGGGTAATCTTTTTTTCTATTTTTTAATTAACATATAATGTATTATTTGCCCCAGGGTACATGTCTGTGAATCATCAGGCTTATACATTTCACAGCACTTACCACAACACATACCCTCCCCAGTGTCCATAACCCAGCCACCCTATCCCTACCTCCCCTGCCCCCCAGCAACCCTCAGCTTGTTTTGTGAGTTTAGGAGTCTCTTATGGTTTGTCTCCTTCCGGATCCCATCTTGTTTCATTTCTCTCCCACGACCCCCCGCCCTGCCTCTCAAATTCTTCATATCAGAGAGATCATGTGATAATTGTGTTTCTCTGACTGACTTATTTCGCTTAGCATAATACCCTCTAGTTCAATCCATGTCATGGCAAATGGCAAGATTTTGTTTCTCTTGATGGCTGCATAGTATTCCATTGTATATATATATATATACCACATCTTTTTACCCATTCATCTGTTGATGGACATCTAGGTTCTTTCCATAGTTTGGCTATTGTGAACATTGCTGCTATAAACATTTGGGTGCACGTGCCCCTTCAGATCACTACATTTGTATCTTTAGGGCAAATACTCAGTAGTGCGATTGCTGGGTCATAGGGTAGCTTTATTTTCAACTTTTTGAAGAACCTCCATACTGTTTTCCAGAGTGGCTGTACCAGCTTGCATTCCCACCAACAGTGTAGGAGGGTTCCTCTTTCTCCACATCCTCGCCAACATCTGTTGTCTCCTGACTTGCTAATTTTAGCCATTCTGACTGGCGTGAGGTGGTATCTCACTGTGGTTTTGATTTGTATTTCTTTGATGCCAAGTGATGTTGAGCACTTTTTCATGTGTCTGTTGGCCATTTGGATGTCCTCTTTGCAGAAATGTCTGTTCATATCTTTTGCCCATTTCTTGATCAGATTATTTGTTCTTTGGGTGTTGAGTTTGAGTTATTTATAGATTTTGGATACTAGCCCTTTATCTGATATATCATTTGCAAATATCTTCTCTACAATGGGGTAATCTTAACTACTTTGAAGAATTGGGCATTGCCAAGCCTTGACACACGATAGCTATTATTTTTATTAGTATATTTTTTGTTTTGATGAATATCTAAGATGTGTGAAAACTTGTTTTAAAAAAACAATATTTTAAAAATATTTTTTAATATTTTAAATTTTTTTAATTAAAAAAACCTGTATTTTAAAAAACCAAATTCTCCAAAAATCACCAAAGATATTTACTCCTTTCTTTTTTTTTTCAGATTTTATTTATTTATTTGAGAAAGTGAGAAAGAGAGGGTACAATAAGTGGGGGAGAGGCAGAAGGAAAGGGGGAAGATTTCCTGCTGAGCAGGGAGCCCAATGATGCTGGGCTCAAACCCAGGAACCTGAGATCATGACCTGAGCTGAAGGCAGACACTTAACCAACTGAGACACCCAAGACCCCTGACTCCTTTCTATATAATTAAAAAAAGGATTTCTGTCAGTTTATTTCATTGTCTGTGTGTTCAGAGACATTAATTCCTTATGATGTTGCTAGTTACCTAAACAATATTAGTAGCCAAATATGTTTAAGAAATATTTCTTTATATTACAGTAAAGAATTAGGTTTCTTTACTACAAGACTTATCGGTGTCTTTAAAATACTCATGTGCATTATGAATTTTTATTAAAAAACATATGTGACAGTACCCAAGGTTTTCAGATCAAGATTTTATTTTTCTTGGGATAACCAAGGGACCAATTTTATGTAGAAATTGTCAGTAAATATTCCTACTTATCCAGAGACCTCTTTCAGGAGGATAGCAAAGATTATTGCAAAATGCAATAAACAACCCTCATGTTCACTGCAGCATTATTTACAATGGCCACGATATGGAAACATCTGAAATGTCAGCTGATGAATGAATGGATAAAGAAAACGTAGTATATGTACAATAAAACGTCATGCAGCCATAAAAAGAAGGAACGTATTTGTGACAATATGGATGAAGCTGGTGGACATTATGCTAAGTTTAATAAGCCAAGCACAGAAAGACAAATGCTAAACAAATATTTTATTATCTCACTTATATGTGGACTCTGGAAAAAAAAATGGAACTCCTAGAAACAGAGAATAGAATGGTTTCAGGGTTGGGAGAACGGAGAAATACTGGTCAAAAGGTACAGACTTTCACTTATACAGTTGATAAATTCTGGGAATCTAATGTACATTATGGTGACTTTTGTTAATAACACCGAATTGTGTACTTGAAATTTGCCAAGAAAGTAAATGTTAAGTATTCTCACCATACCAATAAACAAATAAATAAAAGTAACTCTGAGAGTTGATGGACATGTTCATTAGCTTGGTTGTGATAATCATTTCAGAATGTATATGTTTATCAAAACATGATGTCATTCACCTTAAATATATATAATTTTTATTTGTCAGTTATTCCTCAATGCAGCTGGGAAAAATAAATGGTAGCATGCACTGGCTCTCTTACCCTTTAGAGACCCTGGTGCGAATCATTCATTCTTCACTCGTCTATACACATGCTGCTTCTTTCACGTTTCTTTGGTGCATGCATTCAGTGGTGTACCAAAGCTGGCTTGGAGTGCCCCACGAGAGACCACTGTTAAGTTTTCCAGAATTCTGCGAGTCAGGTGACGTCATGTTAATAGCTTGAAAACGACCACGGTGGGAGCATTCACGCCACAGAAACTGGCAAACATGACAAACCTGAGCTTCCTTTCTTGGAGAGGCAGTTGCTGAACATTTACCAGTACACCACTGAAATCTTGAGACAGTACAAGACTAAGGTCAATCTCACAGGTTTTCTGCACTCGAGGGGCTTCCTTTCTGTTGAGGAAGAAATAAGAATGGGCCCAAACAAATATCAAGCACAGTGGAAAGGGGTTCTTAATAATTACACCAAATACTATCTATCGAGGACTTGCTGTGTGTCGGGCACTGTTCTTGGTGCTTCTTAGGTACGACCGACCAAATGCTTAAAAATAACGCTGTGAAGTAGATATTATCGCTACGTATATAAGGAAGAAGGAGACACAGGGAGCGTAATTTTTCTTTTAAGCAATTACGTGATTAGTTGGTGGCAGTCTCAGAACTGTGACTCAGGGTGTCAGAGTCTGGCAGCCCCGCTGTGGGCACCAGTTTTACCACACCCCCAACGCATTAAGAGACGGTCTGCTCCAGCCGTATGAGTATTCTGATCTGGGGAAAAAGAGAGGACAGTGCTGAGGAAAATGGCAGACTTTTGCAAATCCTTCACTTATGCTTCCAGTGAGTAGACATGGCCCTTTTCCACCACCTGCACGTTCCACGCAAGCACAAAGGAGAGAGCTGAGGTGAACCCTGTCATTAGAGGCCTCGGCTCCAATTGTCCTTCTCTCTGGCCTGGCGCCAGATTCCCTGCTTTAGTCCGTGTCGTTTTTCTCTGAGGTATGCACAAAGTAGAGGTTACTTATGTCACATCTGTTCCTGCTTTGTGGGTCCATTGGAAAAAAAAAAAAAAAAGCACTGACTTTATTTTCCAAGAGAGACCCTTCAAGAAAGGCCGGATGCAGAGTGGCCAGGAGGGAAACCTGTGTACGTCCTTAAAAGTGATTCTTTGAACTTCAGCATTCATAAAGCATACCTTGGCATATGTGTTCAGACTCTAATGATTCCCCCCGACCCCTGCTCAGGTTTAGGATTTCAGAAACGTCACCATGCTACATTCCTTCTCTGCAAAGGAAATCAGACCTCTATATCTGTATTACACACCCATATGCAAAATCTTCACAGATAGGATTGGCTTTTCTATGGTTTTTCACCAGAAGAGCTTCCAGCTTTAAAGAAGCCTTATATGTTGAGTCCTGGTTTTTCTAACTCAATGGCTTTCTTCCGCTAAGAGCCTTTGTTTGAAATGGATAGTGTTTTTAAGGACCCTTATTTCTAGGATTCTTCCATATCTTATGTATTCTCTATTTAAAATACTCATGGTACACAGCTGGATATGGTTATAGGCAAATTCTAGGTTGACCGGGTGATTCATATTTGAAAACAAACTGGAAAAATATGGACAATTTTCAGGGCAACATGCACACAACTTCTTGAAATGGGGCACACTGTCAGGCTATAGGGCTGATTTCAGGAAACCTGGATATTCTTTTCCTTTTAGGGCAATTTAGTAGTAATTCAGTTAGTAGTAGATATGCAAAAATCTCATGGCTGTGTAGAGCAAGGTCCTTTATCTTGAGGGGACAGAGGAGCCACTGAATTGCTAAGATGCAGAGTGTCCCACTGTAGTCTATGGTTCCCTCTGATAACTGCAGAGAATGCGTTAGGTGGGGAGACCCTGAAAGGAGATATCAGAGAAAGGCTGAGGAAATAGGACATTATTCATTTTCGTCACCAGATTAGTTAAGAGTGAGGAGAGGTCTTCCTTCTGGTCAATCTTGACTGCTCTATTTGAAACAAGCTCTTGACTCTGAACGTATGATGTGAGGCTTGTAACATCCCTACCTCACTGCCCTGGGTAGCTAATTCTCTTCATGTGCACTCACGTCCTATCTCCCCAACTGTATACCCGAAGTTCTTTGTGGGTAGTAATATGTTTTGCAATTATACATATCCTCCTGTTTAGGCCAGTGCTTTCTACTCAATAAGTAGTTGGTTTTGTTTTTTTTTTAATTCTTATTTATTTATTTATTTATTTATTTTTTAAGATTTCTTTTTTTTTATTTGAGAGACAGAGAAAGTGAGAGAGAGCATGAGAGGAGAGAAGGTTAGAGGAAGAAGCAGACTCCCTGTGGAGCTGGGAGCCCGATGTGGGACTCAATCCCGGAACTCAGGATCATGACCTGAGCCGAAGGCAGTTGCTCAACCAACTGAGGCACCCAGGCACCGCAATTCTTATTTATTTTTGACAAATAAAAACTGCATATATACCAGATGTACAGTGTGGTATTTTAATATATGTATATATTGTGAAATGATAATCACAATCAAATTAATATATCCCTCATTTCCCATAGCTACCATTTTATTTTTGGGGTGAGAACATTTGAGATTTACTCTTAGCAAATGTCAAATATACATTGTTATTCACTCTTGTCACCATGCTGTTCATTAGGTCTATAGAACTGATTCATCTTATGATTGGAAGTTAGTACCTTGTTCAATATCTCCCCTTTTCTTTTTTTTTTTTTTTAAAGGTTTTATTTATTTCACAGAGAGAGAGAGAGATCACAAGTAGGCAGAGAGGCAGGCAGAGAGAGGGGAAAGCAGGTTCCCCGCTGAGCAGAGAGCCTGATGCGGGGCTCGATCCCAGAACCCTGAGATCATGACCCGAGCCAAAGGCAGAAGCTTTAACCCACCGAGCTACCCAGGTGCCCCTCCCCTTTTCTCTTACCTCCCAGCCTCTGGTAGCCACCATTCTACTGTCATTATGAGTTCAACTTGGGTTTTTTTTTTCTACTTTTGTTTTTTTTAGATTGTACATAAAGTGAGATTGGTATTTTTTGATTACACTATTGCTGGTAATTCTCTCACTCTTTCTCCTTCTCTCCTCCTACCCTCTTTCCTGACCCTTTGAGCAATCTACACAGGCCATCCTTGACGATTTGATATGCTGGATACACTGCAGTTCTACATGTCCATTTATTCATTGAGACAGATCTGCACATAGGAGACAAAATACCCGAGTTTCTATTTCCACCTCTACAACCTCTCTTGAATGACTCATGGCCAACCAACCTGTGCCCCAGCTTTCTTGTTTGTGAAATATAATTATTACATTAAATATATGCTAAGGGCTTAGAATAGTGCCTGGTATGTATTAGGCATTCAATGCATATAACTTCATTTTCCTTCCCAAATTCTTCTACCACTTTTTGGTCTGGCTAGCCACCTTATTGCCCTTTGTCTTTTGGCAGGTCTCATCTTGCTTTCTTATAAGGAAATAAAAATAAATTAATATAGAGCAATTCTAATTTCATTTAAAAAAAAAAAAGAAGACATGCTTGGTTGGGAAAGAATGATGTTTGGTAGTTTTGTACCACTTGATTATGCCAGTGATTAAAATTCAGCGCCCTGTCTTCATTTAATGGGCCAGTTACTTGGACATGTTTATGTCCTGCAGCAAGTCATCTGAAAACAAATGGATCTTCACTAAGTGGGATCCAGTTTACCAAAAGAAGAGGACAATTGGAAAAAGGGTTATGGAGTGCCATTTATTATGTATTCCTCACTTAGAGTTACCCGGAGAGTGTTTGTATGGCTTTGTTTATTGAACACCCATTTATCGAATACCTTCAAGGCTCCAGATCTGGCAGGAGGTGTTGTAGGTGACTTTAAGGGGAAACAGTGTCTTTGATCCAAAGGCATCCATCAAGTAAGAAGACAGACATGCTAAAGCTAAATGATGTTGCACTTGGAAGGGTTTTCTGCTGTGAACACAGGATGCTTTGGGAACACAGGGAAGGAAACAAGATGCAGAGAAGGCTTCCCAGTAGGTGTGATGAGCCAATGAATGGAAGCACAGAAACTCGTGCAGAGTCAGCACTGCAAGAACCCTTAGAGGCTGTCTGGCCCAACACCTCCCACTAGAAACCAGGACACTAAAGGCTAGAGAAATACCTGCGCTTACGTAGCTCACTCCAGAAAGCTGAAATGAGGATCTTTTCACTTTGCATATGGGTCTGCGGGATACGGGCAGATGTGGCAGAATGGGTTCTCTGGGAGCAAACACTGGGATGCAGTTTAGAAGGCAAGATGTTTATTGGGGCTCAAGCTATGTGAGAGGTGGACAGCAGTATAGGATGGATAGAAGGAGCAGCACAGCCAGCAGGCCTGACCCAGGCTCAGCCCATCCAGAGAAGAGCTTGTCAGTATCCAGTATGAGGCACAAATGGCTGAGACTTTATACCCCTCTCTCGGGCTCTGGAGGCAGACTTTCCCAGCAGGATGTGAGCTCCAGGAGGCAGTTCTCTGCAGCTGGGCTGGGCTCTGGGCTGCTGGCCGTCTCGGAAGCTCTTGGGTGACGGCATTCCCAGGACCCGAGTAGCATGCTCTCCCTCAAAACGGATCTGGGTGGTATATGTCTGTACCTATCAGAACAGAACTGGAGTCAACCAACGTTTATTGAAAACTTACTATGTGCCAGGACAATTTTATATACATGACCTCATTTGATTCCCCCAGCCAGCCTTGGAAGAAAGTGTTCTTATGCTACCCGTACGCTAACAAATTTATGGGCCAGTTGCTTCAGAGCCATGAAAATGTCAGTGGAAAAACCACCTTTCAGGTGAGTATCCCAAGGGGTCTGAGAGGATTTACTAGCATCGTTTGTATCTGAGATCAGCAGCAGACACTGCAACAACCCTTTATTTCAGGAGGGAGCACAGACAGAGTCAGGCTATGGTTTTGTTTAGGGCAAACTGTGAAATCTCAGTCACAAGGGCCAATGTGTGAGTCCACTTCCTCTCGGGATTTTACAGACATCACTTTTTATCTTGCAAACGCAGGCTCCAGCTTTGGGAAGAGACCCCTCAAATGGGCCACCCCAACCCCTCCATCCAAATCAGGAATCTCATCTATAGTGCTCTAAATAGGTTGCTTGAACATTTCCAGTGACTGGACACTCACAGTCTCACAACAAAGCTCTCCCTGATTGGAGTTCTACTTCCCTTTGGAGTCACTTAGGAAAAAAGCAACCTCCCTTTCTATGGCTGTCTTTTCAGATAAGTGAGAGCAGCTTTCACGCAACCTGCTCTTCTTTCCCCCAAACCGCTAACCCTGGCTATGGCACTGGGAGCTTGTTTGGCTCACCCCACCTCTCAGGTTTCCCTCCTCATTCATGCAGTGGAGGTAGGTATGTCCACCTAGTGGGATTGGGAAGCTTAAGTGAAACACTGCATTTCCATGGTAAGCACCCAATAAATAGTAGTCCTTATGGTCCATGCCGTTGGTCTTACATTTATTCTCATGGTAATTCGCATGGTGAATGAACTGGAGGGCACTTTAATTTATATGGACACGATGTTCCAGTTGCAAAGATCAGAAATGTGCATAAATTTATTTTGTTTATGTTTTCCCCCCAAATGGAATGTGCGGTGGATCCAGTGATGGTGCCCCAGTGTTTGTGCACGTCGGATTGCTTATGGGGTATAGGAATCCCCTGCACCCCATGGCTTTCTAGTGGGCATATTTAAACATGCCAGATACTTTGAATTCATAACCCCAAATTGTCTGGAAGTAAAATAAAACGTGGACTGACAGCCTCATCCCAAATCACACACACAGGCAGTCGGAGCCAATGCTTGAATTAAGCATGCTCTTTCTTATGTCCCAGAGGCACTGCATAATGTACGGGTTATGGCCTTCTTGGAAAATCTCATGGACTGTCTCCCTAGAGGGAAGGAGACTTCTAATACATACACGCACACACATTTTTGTTTAATTTCAGGAGGCATACAATGCCCTAAAATGAGAACTCCTCACTTAAAGACACTATGGTTAATAGTCTCTGTAATTCAGAAATCAAGCTTGCAGTGAATAATTTTGCGATCTCCTGAGTAGAGAGACTAGAATTGGCAGAGAAAATACTAAATGGGTAGTGGATCCATTGTAGGAGAATCAGTGAAACTTGTATGAAAATTTCACATCCCTCCTATATTAGGAGAGGCTAATATTCTTGGAATAAAGAATGAAATCACAGGCACTCGGAACAGAGCTCCTAATTTTAAAGTTAATGCATGTTCTATTAGCTGCATATGTCAGAATGCTCTGATTCATAATTCCATGAGGCCCAGAGCTATCTGTCCCCAGGGACAACAGAAATAGAAAGGAGAGAAAAAAAAAATCAGATGTTTGTTATGTCTTTGGCCAGGCCCAGGCACATGGCAATGTTTGTTTGTTTTGTACGACTTTGTTCTTTTAGTCATCTCCTCTCCATGCAAACCTGCTGTTATTACCTAGATTTGAGGCATCTCTTTTCCCTCTCTTAAACTATTATGAGAACTTCTTAATTCTAGTTGTTTCCTCTGTCTCCCTCCCTCTAGATCTCTCCACTGACTTCTATATCCTCCATGTAAATCTTGCCCAAACTCAAGGCTTCTGTCACAGGTTGCACCTGCAGAACTGGTTAGAAGTAGAGTACTGAGTCACACCATCAAAAACTGAGGTTAGTATAACGTTTGACTTTGAGCCCAGGCATATGCATTTATAATTAGTGACCTAATTGATTCTGTGGTTCAGTCATGTCTGAGAACTTTTTCTAAGACATTCCAGTCACCTTTCTACAGTTCTCCAAACTAGAGTATGCTGTGCTAATTGTTCAATGGTAGCTCTTTAGCACCATAGTACTCAACACAACTATCTAGTGTTCCATGACCTTCCATAAGAAGTCCTACCACAGCCAGCATATTTTGTTTCTTAGGTATTTTCCTGGAGATTTATGACTTCCTGAGGGAGAGCAATGTAGTATAGCAACAACATTGCACTTGAAAGAGGCCCATTACACAGTTCTCCTCTCCCAAGGATTCCTCCTCACCTTCAGCCCATCTAGGTCACTCCCATCTCTCAACGCTGACTCTTCCTCCGCAGTGCCAGTCTTTGTTCTGGTCTTCCTTTCACCTTAAGTATGCAGAGGAGACCCTTTTTTCCTCATGATACCTGGCCAGGAAGCAGGGCTGACTTCCGCTATAAAGGATATCTTCTAAAAAGAAAGATCTCTCTCTACAAAGTGATTCATATATCAATTGCCAAGAGGGTACATCTCTTTCCAACTCATTACAAGACTATTACCTTGTATAGAACTATTACAAGTTCTATCCTTCACCTGCCTACCAACGTCCATGGCCCCACCATAACCTAAACGATTGATTCTCACCCCTAGCTGCATGTGACATTTATCTGTAGAGTTAAAAAATAAAAATATGGAGGGGCGCCTGGGTGGCTCAGTCGGTTGACTCTTGATTTCAGCTCAGGTCGTGATCTCAGGGTCCTGGGATTGAGCCCCACATGTGGCTCCATGTTCAGTGCAAGAGTCTTTTTGGGGACTCTTTCTCCCTCTGTCTCTCCCCCTCACTCTCCTCAAATGTACGTGCACTCTCTCTCCACTCTCAAATAAGTAGATACACACACACACACCACACACACAAACACACATACATACATATACATATATATACACACTTGGGCTCTGATACAGACCATGAAAAGACCATGAAATAAGTTTCATGAGGAAGAACACGCAATACAGATATTTTTTAAAATGTTTCCCAGGTGATTTCCAGCGTACAGCCAGGGTTCATAGCTACTAATTTTAAAACACTCCAGACTCCTACACCCGGCCCTGGTTCCCTTTCATAATTCAGACTTAACCTTCATTTCCAGTTTTATGCCCCTCTCACAGTCATCACACTCTACGTATCAGTCATAACTCTGGGAGGTTTCCAACATGAAAAACAACATGTATCCTTCAAGTATGGATGAAAACGCCACCTCTTCCATCAATCAAGCAACTCCCCTTCTGAACTCCCCAGCCCTTTCCTTTCATCTATGCCACACTCATCACAACACAGCCGTTCGCTCTCACATTAGAGTTTTCATATTCCTGTACCTTCCTCTCCATTAGCCCATCAACATTCTTTATTATAAGGCATTAAAATTAGCATTTGTTCTATTTTAGTTGCTATATTAATACAACCTGTATTTGATGAATAGTCTTATTAATGGAAAATTTAAACATCCATCACACTACATTTATAACACTTAAGCTTCCCATGCCTTACAGGAGACAGCAAAATTAGGTGTAAAAATGGTAAAACCAAAAATAGGTGATTTCAAAATTGACAGAGATCTTTCTTTACATGCTAGAGCTGAAAGGACCTGAGAGTACTTGTACCACCTTATCATAGAGATCAATATAACGAAGACCAATGAGAGGAAGGAATTGACTGAGCCCATACAGGCAGTTCAGAGAGAGCTTGGATGAGGTTCCAGATGACCCTGTTAAGCACACCAGTTGCTCACTCTACTCTACCAGGCCAAATAACTCACATGTAAAGCGTCCACAGACATAGTTATTTTGTAGCCCAAGAAAGTTTACTTTGAAAGCAATTTGATAGCATTTTACTGTGCCATACATGGCTGGGGGAAAAAGTAGGTTTTGAGCAAAGAAGTATAGGTTTTTTTTGTCCCTGTTAGAACCATTACCAAGTGTTCCAATGCACTTTTATGAAACCCTGCCATGGATAAACCTCGATTCATCACAAACACATCAAGTAAACATGAGTCAAAGCTCCAACTTAACCTGATGCTTTGAAACCTTTCCTTGGAATCCAAATGGGTTTTCATGTGTAGTGATCCAAGAACATAATTTAGCATAAAGAAAATAAGACTAATTAGGGCCTTCTACATTTCAAGCATGATGCTAGGTGCTTTAAGGAAAACTGAGATGTCTATGTCACAGTGGGCACCATCTTGAAATGTCTAACCTAGTTTGGGAAAGATAACACAAATATCCAATTGCTTTAAATTAAAGCCAATAGGTAAGCATAAGAATAAATAAACCTTGAACGGATGTACAGTGGAGAAACACGTTTGCTATTTAAAACCAAACTGCCTTCTCAGGAAAGTAGGGCCAGCCAAGTGAGAGACATTTTAGTTGTTTAGAGCATCTAACTGGGCTTGTTATCCTAAGAAAGCCTGGAACTGAGTTCAGAGATGGGAACTATAAAAAACTCAATTCACTTGATTTTCCTTAAGAGCAACATTCTTATCCAAAGCTCTTTACTTCATAATTCCCCTTTTTTAGGAGTCTTATAAGAAGTCATAGAACCTGCTTTTTTTCCCCTTTAAGCATTTAATTGTCATATGAATAAGGAAGAGCAAAATGGAAGCATTAATTCAGTCCTTAAACAAACAATAACATTTGAGATGAGGTTGGCTGTACATTATGGATTCCAGGCACCAAGTTATTACTTGATTTGCCCTTTACCTTGAGGATTTTCCAGGTATACTAACAAAGTCTCTTGCCAGAGAAGGGCTTTCTTCCTTACAGGTTATTTGTCCTTTTTAATGCTTGTTGGGCTTATGATGCATTATCTGTTATGATCTCTCAATAAAAGCTTCTGCCTCATATACTGGGCTTTAGTCACGGCTGAAAGCACGATGGAAATTGTTGGGTTTTGTTTTTTTTTTTTTGCCCATTATCATTTATCTTTTCCTTTACTGCCCTAAAGAGGTGCTAACGTGACTCTTAGCAACGAAGGGCAGTTTTTCTTATCGTGGCCTGGGTTTCAGCATGCTAATGTAAGATATCAGGGTGATGTTAAATTATTCCATTTGTTTAAAAAACTGACACATAAAAGGTATTTCACATGGCAGCACCAACCAAATCATATCTGACCTGCCCCACTGGTGACATTTATGGAGAAACAGGGCTATTGTTGGCTGGTTGCAGAGAGGAAAGTGTCTTTGTCATATAATTGATATTCCCAAATCCTATAAACAGCATGCTCTCTTGAGAGCTATATTTTAGAGTCTGGTGAGCTCATGTTTTGTTCACAAATTTTAGGGACTTTGCAGGGGGATTTGGAGTTCTGGATGTGAGGAAGGCTTCTGAATACCAAATAGTCAGGATTGGATGCTTGATTTTCTGTGTCTTTGTGAATATAACCTCAAACAAGATTTGAATCAGATATAACAGAAGGGTAGTTTTGAGGGAGCACCTGGGGGGCTCAGTCAGTTAAGTGTCCGACTCTTGATTTCAGCTCAGGTCATGATCCCAGGGTCCTTGGATTGAGCCCCCATCACGCTCCATGTTCTGTGGGGAGTCTGCTTGGGATTCTCTCTCTCCTTTCCCTTTGCCCCTCCCCCACTCAAATAAGTAGGTTAATAAAATCTTTAAAAAAAAAAAGGGTAGTTTTGACTTCTGAAATGATACAGAACAGTGATTCACAATATCTAGTGTGCATAAAATCACCCAAACAGCTTACTGAACCAAATTCCTGGACCTCTAACCAATTAGATTCTGATTCAGTGGGCCTAGGGTAGGACCTGAGAGTTTGTTTTACTCAGAAGCCTCCAGGTGATGCAAGTATGCTGATCGACATATTCAAATAAGGGCATAGGCTAAGTTAGGTGACAAAATATAAATATAAATGATCTTTCTTTCAGATGCACATTGTTTATTTTTTATAATATCCACCACAGCTAGAACCCTTTGGCAAGGGTTGTCTTTCCTCGGTTTCTCAAACTAATCAGGTATCGTGAAGCCTCCAGTGTTTTGTACCTGTTTTATCTGTCTGGAACCTCTTTCATTATCTATTGGTGTGGCTCATTTTTCAAGCCTCAGTTTAAAGGGCATTTCCCGTGAGAAGCCTTTCATCACTTCCTTATATTGTTGAGCCCCCTCTACTTCTGTGTTTCCATAGCATCCTGGACTTTCTCTGTTACTCGTACCCTTTCATATTGTCTATTTAATTGTATGTCTAACCACCTAGATTGTAATCTTCATGAAGTTCTAGACATTTCCCAGTAAGCTCACTATTAATGTCTTCTAGGATTAGCACCTAGTAGTTGTAATATAACTTTGTTAATTGCACAAAAGGGCTCAAACTCCTATTTAAGGATAGGAGAAGAATTGATGAAGTTCTGGAAAAGAAGAGAACATTTCAGGATAGAGCCACACATGCTTCAGAAATTATCTAATTCAATTGATCCATTGTATTGGTAAGGAACTGAATCCTAGAGAGGAAAATAGGATGGGTCTAGTATGTTCCAACTAGTGCTCACTCTCTTCTTATCTCTTCCCCTTGCCCCAACTTTATGAAATTTGAACATACTTAAAGAGAGGACAAGAATTCTATGTCCAGATAGAAACTGAGTTAAATCTAGGTGAAACAGAGGCTACCTAACACCTGTTTTCTCTAGACTTCTCCACCCCAAGAGAGTATGAAGTTGAGGGCACATTGCTATTATTACCTGAAATTGGCTAGCTCATTGTTCCTTCTGACATAGCTGCGAGACCTCAGTTCACCTCCCTCCCACAAATTTCTATGTTATTTCTGAGTGTCCTAGTTTGAGTGCTCTGAAAAGCACACTCTCATTCAAGATTTGCATGCAGGTGGTTTATTGGAGAGTGCTCTCCGGAACACCTGTAAAGGAGTGAGGGGAGCAGAACTGGATAGAGAAAAGTCAAACTGTAACTTGGTAACATTTGAGAAGAATTAGAACTCAATTCTCTACAGGTTGTCAGAAACAGAAGGGCAAATCATCTTCCTTTATATGGTCCTCTATTTTTTCTTAACTAAACCAAATGTTCACAAGACAGACTACTTCAGAATAAATTCCTATAATTAGTGAGATTCTGGGAATGAATATGCCAGGCTAAAATATATTGAATATTATAGATCATACATGCATTCTTATTTATTTGTCACCATAGTTTTTTTAAAAAAGATTTTATTTATTTATTTAACAGAGAGAGAACACAAGCAGGCAGAGAGGCAGGCAGAGGCAGAGAGAGGAGTAGTCTCCCTGCTGAGCAAGGAGCCCGATGCGGGATTCGATCCCGGGACGCCGGGATCATGACCTAGCCGAAGGCAGCTGCTTAACCAACTGAGCTACCCAGGCATCCCTTTATCACCATAGTTTTATGGGGTTCATTTTACCAGCTAAATAAGTGATAAATACCTCTTACCAGTTAAATAAAATAAAAAATTGAGATTAAAAACAACCATGAATTTTTCAAGAATCTCACATATCTACCAAGTAGAGTAGCTAAAAATTGAACCTAGATTTGTCTAATTGCATAAAAGCTCATGACTGTAATTGGACTCAGTGGCTAGAATTGTGAGGAGACTTGAAACCAATACTATATGAGGAGCAGTGAAAGAACTAATGAATGTTTTACAAGGAGAGGTTCTAGCTTATGAGAGAAGGGAGAAATGATTAACATTTTCAAGTCTTTGCAAGGCTATCATCTTTAAAGAGAGAAGATCCATATTGAGGGGAAATCAGGACTGCATCAAGGCAACTGGGGCTGAATACCTTGGAGACACTGCAAGTTCAGTTGCAGTCCATTGCAGTGAAGCAAATATTACCAAAAAAAATGTACATGTCTTAATTTTAAAAAATACTTTATTGCTTAAAATGCTATCAGCTGCGGTTTCAGAAAGTCATAATCACTGATAACAGATCACCAGAACAAATATAATAGTAATGTAAAAGCTTGAAATATTGAGGGAATTACCAAAATGTGACAGACACAAAGTGTACAAATGTTGGGAAAATGGTGCCAATGGACTTGCTTCATGTGGGGTTGCCACAAACCTTCAATTTGTAAAAAACACATATCTGTGAAATGCCATAAAGTACACTGCAGTAAAACTAGGAATGCCTGAATTAGGATTGGCATCCTAATTGCTAGAATTATTGAAAAATGTGGCAGAGATGCCTATAGGAACAATAATCATATAATAATATAATGATGATAGTAACTTAAAGAACTTATGATGTGATAGGTAAGGGGTAAAAGGCAATCAGGTAAATGCCTCAGTCTACTGAAGTTGGACACTTATATGGTAGTCCTATTAAGGGAGAAATCAAGTACCCAGTGAGAACAGTCAAACCTAGCACTTCCGAACTATATTTTGCAAACTTTGTGTTTCCCAGCATGCCAATGGGTGGCCATAAGGAAAATAGTCCTGCAGTCAAATGGATTTGGGACACAATTAAAATCAAATTAATGTTTTTCTGCTAGATTTCAAGAACATGGGTATTGTGGGTCTCTAAAGAATTAATATGGTAAGCATTTAAGCTTACTCTATTAGGAAATACCCTTTCCAAGAAAACTTACTAATAACCAGTTGGGGGAATGTTGGTGAGGTGGGGATCGCTGAGGTTTTCTTATCCTGAAATTCTGTTCCTGAAGCATCAAATGAGTCAAAGAACTTAGAATTTTGTACTAATCTTGGAATGTAGTCACTATGTTTTCTTCAACAATTTCCTTCCCTTTCTTGAGTCTTGGTATAGTGTTCCTGACCAAAAATAAGTATTTCTGAGACATTTCACCCCCAATATTTTGTGGCATCATGGAGGTTTCAGGGCATCAAAGTGGAATTTCACCTATTTGACAGATCTCTAGGGCCTGCCTTCTTTTTTTTTCTCCCCAAATATGTTTATTTTAATTTTTCAGTGTTACAAGATTGATTGTTCATGCACCACACCCAGTGCTCCATGCAGTACGTGCCCTTCTCGATACCCACCACCAGACTCACCCCCTCAACCCCCTCCCCTCCAAAACCCTCAGTTTGTTGCTCAGAGTCCACAGTCTCTCCTGGTTCATCGCCCCCTCCGATTTCCCCCCATTCACCTTCCCTTCCTTCTCACAATGCCCTCCATGATTTTCTTTATACTCCACACGTAAGTGAGACCATAAGATAATTGACTGTCTCCGCTTGACTTATTTCACTCCGCATAATCTCTTCTAGTCCTGTCCATGTTGATACAAAAGTTGGATATTCATCCTTTCTGATGGAGGCATAATATTCCATTGTATAGATGTACCACATCTTCTTTATCCACTCATCTGTTGAAGGGCATTTTGGCATTTGACAAAATTCAACACCCGTTCGTGATTAAAACTCTCCAAAGTAAAGGGATAGAAGGAACATTCCTCAACATCATAAAGTCTATCTATGAAAAGCCCACCGCAAATATCATTCCCAATGAGGAAAAGCTGACAGCCTCCCCTTTGAGATCAGGAACACATCAAGGATGCCCACTCTCGCCATTCTTGCTCAACATAGTACTAGAAGTCCTAGCGACAGCAATCAGACAACAAAAAGAAATAAAAGGTATTCAAATTGGCAATGAAGAAGTCAAACTCTCTCTCTTCGCAGATGACATGATACTTTATATGGAAAACCCAGAAGACTCCACCCCCAAACTACTAGAACTCATACAGCAATTCACTAATGTGTCAGGATACAAAATCAATGCACAAAAATCAATTGCTTTCCTATACACTAACAATGAAAATATGGAAAGGGAAATTAGAGAATTGATTCCATTTACTGTAGCACCAAGAACCATTAGATACCTGGGAATAAACCTAACCAAAGAGGTAAAGGATCTGTACTCAAGGAACTACAGAACAAAATTGAAAAGAATTGAAGAAGACACAAAAAGGTGGAAAAGCATTCCATGCTCATGGATCAGAAGAATAAACATTGTTAAAATGGGGCCTGCCTTCTAATGCTAGTCCGTTTCCAACCTGGTGGCTTTGAGTGAATGCATACATATTGTTTTCTGGTTCCTATTCTGTTGGATAGCAGCTTGAGAATGGGAAGCCAAAAAGACCTCCCATTCTGAAGGTTTCCAAATTAGTTTTGCAGACCTCAGCAATTCAATGTTTGAAGACACTGTAGAGATGTGCAGCTCTGTGGTTGACCCCTCTCAAACAGTACATAATTCTGAAAAACTTGGAGCTCCTCCATAAAGCCATATTTCAGTTGCACATTTTAGGCATGAGATTTCAGCCAAAAGCCATAATATAACACTGCAGAGGATTTTTTGTTTTTACTTGCAAAAATATGCATTTGGACACAACCTAAGAACTTAAAATTGCAGGAATTGAATGTACCTTCTATGTTAACCAAAGTGCTGCAGGTCAAATGATAAATCAAAGAAATGTTGAGTTTGACGCCTTTCTAGAGATTTCCCTGTCCACAGTCTCATACAAGGCTTCAATCTTCCATATATCTCTGTGAAATCATTGCTTAACTCCTTGATCACACTCATAGTAAAAAGCATGCCATTTCTGAGGCAGACCAATGAAAATCACACATCTCTTATCATTAGAATGGGTTTTCTTCTCTTAAGTATGTCTTCTGTTACACACATCTGTATTTCCTGCTCAGCATTCTGAGGATACAATGGGGAAAAAAAAATCTGTTCTCTCCTCTGTGAAATGAATTGAGTTTTGAAATTAAAAACAAAAAACAAGGGGTGCCTGGGTGGCTCAGTGAGTTAAAGCCTCTGCCTTCAGCTCAGGCCATGATCTCATGGTCCTGGGATCAAGCCTTGCATAGGGCTCTCTACTCAGCAGGAAGCCTGCTTCCCCCTGTCTCTCTGCCTGCCTCTCTGCCTACTTGTGCTCTCTTTCTGTACCAAATAAATAAATAAAATCTTAAAAAAAAACACAAAAAACAAAAAACTCCATCTCTAAACAGAGTTTCAGTCTTTCAACATAATCATTCCCTGTCCCTTCACTGGACGGATTGTGAACAACCACAATAAAGCATAATATTTGAATTCAAAAAGTCTCAAGAGTCCTAAAACCTAGTGATGCTAATGACCCACACACTAATGACCTTGAACTCTCTACTTCATAACAGGGAGCCCTTGCTTCCTCATTTAAAAATAATAGAGAATCATGATTATATCACAGGACCGTTATTAGGAATAAATGAGGCAAAATACACGAAGCCTTCTCCATGGTACATTCTACTTCATCTCAAGCAGCACTGGCTTTTCTTCTCTGTTTATACAAACCTACTATGACATGACATGACATGACTCCATATCCTTTTATCATTCAATGCTCCTGCTTGTCTCCCAGAGAGTCCTAGGTCTAGAGGTAAACCTATTTCCAGGTAAAATGGTGGGGCTGGAGTCTCACTTCAATGATTTTGGCCCTTACACTTCCATTAAATGAAACTACTCCGTGGTATTAAAATGTTCATTTCTCTCCAGACATTATAATGCAGACCAAAGAAAGAAGACCTTGAATAATTTTCAATACGATATTAATATTGGTGAGAGTGCATTTGAAAAAGTCAAAGCACCCAGTGTGCTTGGACACTAACTAATTTCCTTAAGGATTATGCTGTTAGGCACTCCGTGTTCTGAAATGCCAGTATCTGCAGAGGCAGTTTGATTACTTTGCCTTTTCTGTCTCAATGATTCTTGAAGAAAAGTGATCATTTTTCATTATGGAAGAAAAACTCGCATGCTCTGGACTAACATAATAGAACAAACAACAAAACATCATCTCTCTGTGAAATCTGACGTCAGATTTAATCATGCAGGAGGCAATGCAAGTCACTGCACTGGGATACTGGGGCCTGGGTCCGGCTCCCGGTCTGCATTGAATTGACATGTGGCTTTGGGAAGCCAAAGTTTGGTCTTTTGTGATCCTCTGTCTCTTATCTGTTCGTTAAGGGGTAGGTGATGTTTAAGGACAATTTTACCTCTTTATTTCTAGTGTTTACAATAGGAAAGAAGTGAATCAGGGGAGCTACAACCAATGGTCAGCCCAAAAAGCTTCCTATGTAAGGGAGCTAAAAACACTCAATTCTAGAGAAGCAACTTGCCCAAGATCTTTCCAAAACAAATTACCTGCCAATCAAGGACCAAAATGTATGCTTCTTACCTCCCAGGAAAATTGTCTTTCTGTTCCATTTCTCTGCCCCTCAGATATGGGCTTCCCAATTTCTCTTGTCTCACCTACCTACACTTCTGCATCGATAAGAAATAAAGATGTAGAAAATGCTGGTATGGCATTCACAACATGTCATTTTAAGATGTTATGCTGAAATAGGGAATGATGCCTTGAGTTTTAGCTCTTGCTTTAGACAACTTTTATATCTGAAAGCTTTTTCCCTTCTCTTAAAATTATTCTACAACATGAAGAAAATTCTCTCCCAAAACAAAGTTTTCTGATTTGTGTGATATACATTGCAATTCTCTACTTTGAATTTCTCATGCAAAACCTGTTTGATTAAACTATGGAATAGTGTTGTGTCATGGAAAAAAAGACAGGGGTAAGGGGGATTCAGAGTCTGTTGACTCTGAAGGTTAGGAGTTCTGTGACGTTGAAGAAAAATATCACCAGAATAAGCCTGTTTCCTTACATAGTAAGCATATAAAAAGCCTCAGTTTCCTTATGTAAAAAGATAAAGTTTCCATCTCACAGAGTTGTTATAAGTCTTAAATTAAATAGGATATTAAAATCCCTTGCACAGTGCCCAGAATACAAAGGATCTCAATAAGTACACAATAGGTATTGTAAGTGAAATTTGAGCCAAAGCAAAATTTCATAAACACGACTTCCCATGCCCTACAAACCATGAGATTTACCTGAACTACCTCTAGGCAGGGCTCCTAAATCCAAAGATATATCTAAAAAAAATCTTTCAAAGACTTGAATGTATATTTGGGGATGTTAACTACCACCAGCCTACAAATCAGGTTCACCTACTCTGCCTGCGATATAGTTCAACTATGTATTGATTTTATACTATCTTTTCTACCCGTAAAAAGAAAACGGTAAAAACTGTACATTTATATGATAGTGTATATATTCTATAAATTTGCAAAAGAGACTTCCATAGGAAAAATTGTTAAGGGGATTGCAAGATCTGATTCATATCACTTCAGTCCTTGGGCCAACAAAGAAGAGGGAAGAAAAAAGTTCCCTGTTTAGTCCCAAGTATAAGGGAGTTAAGGCTATATCAGTAGTTAGGCAAGGACTTGATCACACACCTGCAACAATGCAATTAAACAGGTGGACAGTGCCTCGCAACTTTCAGAAACATTTGCACAAGGTAGTGTTATTCCAAGGAAAATAGTCAGTTTCTTTCCCCTTTAGTGCCAGAAAGTTCTAAAAGGGTGGAAAAAACAAAACAAAACACTCCAACTCTGTGTCAGGCTCCATGGTAGGTACTTTACAATCATCATCTCATGAAATCATCAGAAGAACTCAGTGAGTTAGATATTTTGAGGTCCATTTTACAAATGAGAAAACTAGAGCCCAGAAAGGGATTTTTTTTTTCAAATTCCCATAGCTTGAAAATTTTAATCTACCTTGAATTTGAAATGGTTCTAGCAAGATTTGAAATCATGCTTCTTGATTTTCTTGGCTGGAATTCTATTCTTTAAATGTTATGGCTCCAGAAATCTAGAATTAGAGATTGATTTTATTGTCCACGTGCTATTTTGTTGTCTCATGTGCCACCATTTCCATGTCCATGCTATTGCTAACCTTGAACTTTCTTCAAGTCTTTGCTTAAATTTCACCTTCTCAATAAGGCCCACATTGTCCACCATATTGAACTTTGCAATATCTCTACTAGCTTGCACAACCCATTTACCCTGTCTGTGTTGTCTTGTTTTACCACAGATCCTTTTAGTGTCTAACAAGCTATACAGCTTTATATTTTTTATTTATTGTTCCTTGTATCTTCCTCTAGAATATGAATAACAGAAGGGCAGGGATTATGTCCACTTTTGCTTACCAATGTATCCCACTTATTTCTAATAACACCTGGCACCTTTAAAGAGCTCAATCATAATTGTTGTATGAATTTCTAATTATGCATGCCATTCTATCTATTGTTATCAAATATGGCTTCAGAATCCTTCTCAATACGCCCTTATGGTGAGCCACTATCATTGGATCTGACTTGTACTTTTAACTGAAATTCAAATACTATGCTTCTGGTTCCTTTTTTTTTTTTTAAGATTTTATTTATTTATTTGACAGAGAGAGAGATCACAAGTAGGCAGGGAGGCAGCCGAAAGAGAGAGGGGGAAAGCAGGCTCCCTGCTGAGCAGAGAGCCTGATGCGGGGCTCGATCCCAGGACCCTGAGGTCATGACCTGAGCCAAAGGCAGAGGCTTTAACCCTCTGAGCCACCCAGGTGCCCCTCTGGTTCCTTTTTATAAAATGAATATGTAGGTGGTCCCATATACCATAAGCTGAGGAGGACTGAGTGAGTTAATGTCTATAAACTGATTAGCACAGTGTATGATCTGTAGTAGGCACTCATTTTTTTCTCTTATTTACTTGCTTTCATTTATCTGGCCTACAGCTTATGTATCTAAATAGCTCTAGTTAAAGCACATGTAAGAATCTGTATAATCAAGAGTCATCTTGATTTCCCACATCATTTTGATATGGGAAACTTTATTACAACCCCACAGAAGCCTTCCTCAATCCTTTAATGCAAAACCATTTGTTTATTCACTTCTATTCCCATAGTATCTAGCATCTATCAGCCTTTATAGCCTGTTTTATGTCTATCAGCTGCCTTATCTACAGGATGTTAATTCTTCCAGGGCAGTGCCTATGTAACAAAGTCTTATTACTCTCTTTACTCCATTTTCTCAAATGGTATCTGCCTTATAGTATTCACTTAGTACGTATTTATTATATGATTAACATCACTACAGCATGTTGGCATAAGATGTGAACATGGAGATTTCTAAATTTCATTTCTATGACACACATGGGAATACTGAGGCTCACAGAATAAAAATGAATCAAAGAAATTATACAGCTAGTTATTGTCCAAATTAAGCCTAGAACCCAATTTTACAAACTCTAAATCTTTTCCAGTATAACATTTTCACTTTCAATTAGACATGCCTTGACATAATTAATTAACTTGCTTTTCTTTCTTTTAATTTTATGGTTAACCTTGAGGATGCACCTCCATTAAAAGTCAAACTTTTAGAAACAAATTCCTACTGGATGATTTTACATAAAGGGATCTGCACTGGGTTGACAATTTATAACATCTAGCCTGTGACTGAACTAATCCTTTGGGAAGGCTGAGTCACTAAGTCTGTCCTAGAATCAGGGAATGTAGATATGCCTGTGCGCTTAAGAGAAGAGACGCTATTTCCTTTGAATTTGTCTCTCAGATAACAGTCAGAGACTTATATGTAACAGACCCTCTTACACATTTCCTACCTTGAATTACATCTAGCAGGACCTCCCACCAACTGTGAGAATCTCTCTACTCTTTGCTTAATTGTCCAGCGTTCACCCAACCTCAGCTTCCAAACATTGGTAACAGAGTACTTACTGCTTCCGAATAATCATTGTGGAGCTATTAGCTGCAGTAAATTTAACTGAGAAATGCCTCATAGTAACTTTGACCTATTAGCCAGAGTTCTTTTGTCTGGACCACAAAACACATCATCCCCTGCTGCCCCAATCCCAGAAGACCATCTGATATTTGGAAATGGTGACCACTGCCTTTCCTCCTACCCTCAACATGCCAATTCAAGTCATCTCTCCTCCAGGAAAAATGTCCTTCTGGCTCAAGCTATTTTCATTGGGTAGTAAACCAAAAATGTTTGGTCCCTTCTTTTTCTTTGATGGCAAAATCCCTTTGATTTACCATAAAAGATTGTTTTTGGACTCCCAAAATGAAAGGGTGAGTTGACCAATAACAAGCATATCATTCAATGGGGTCTTTCAGAGACAGTCTCATTCCACATCATTTAAGTGGTATGTGGGAAAGGAAAAGGAAAAAGGAAATAGCATTTATCAAATGCCTACTATGTTTTGGTCACATCACATTGATTAAGTCCTGGGATCCTCCCAATGTCCTTTGAAGTACATAGTATTATACCACATTTTATAGGTGATAAAGCTGAAATTCAGCAGTTTTAAGGAAATTGCTCCAAACCAAATATCTAGAAAGTGGTAGAGCTGGAATTTGAACCCAAGTCTGTAGAATTCCTTAGGTTGTTCTCCTGTCATTCTGTCCAGATGTCTCCTATCTCAGGGTGCAAAACTGTGGTCAAAATTCTGCTTCTTTTATTTGCTGTGAGTACCTCCCATGAACCATAAACAATATGGTCTTCCAGTAAATCTGACATAAATTTACTGCAAGGGCCACAACTGGCTACTTGAATGATGCCTCTTCCCCAAAGGTCTGTGTCTGAACATCGTCCCAAAGGGCAGAGCCATGTGATCATTGATATTCTGTGTAGGAGTACAAGACAAAATTCAAAACTAAATGCCTTACTTGATGCCTTAAATTGATTTCCCTTGTGCATTTTTCCTCTCTATGAATAACATAACCATTATATATTTGGTTATACTTTCTCCACACATCTAAACTCTCACTACCAATTCTGCCTACCGAAGACTTCTCATATTTGTACTCTTCTCTTCATCTCTTAATTAAAACTACCCTCCTCATTCATTTGTCCTCATTAACTCTAATCCCTCCTACGTGGTCAAACTAACTGCAGTCGTATTTACTTCATTCCCTCCTTTAAAGTACATCAAAAGAGATATTTTAGAAATAGATCCAAGCATATCACCTCCCTCTTCAAAAATCTTCAGTGCTAATAAGGAGAAACAGTCATCATATTTCCTTTTTCAGAAGACTCCACTAAACTAATTTCATTCTTTCTTTCCCAGAGAAGTGGTATAAACCAATTTCTGGATGATAGAGTTTAGACTACATTTCTTGACTGGGTGGAACTAATCTATTGAAAGACTATGAAAATTAAGAATTTTCTCTTTCTTCCTTTCCACCAGGCATCAGTGTGACACAGCACACCATGACTCAGGACATTCTAAGATCAGAACTTGCACTTTGCAGACTACAATTTTCCCTTATCCTGTATCAGTCAGAATGAGTAGATTTTGCTGCAGTAACAGAAGACCCCCAAATCTAGTGACTTAAAACCACAAGTATTTATTTCTCATGTATGCTCTATGTCCATGATAAGTAAGCAATAATATAGCTTCATGTCATCTTCACCGCAAGACCCATGCTAATGGATTAGCAACAATGGACCATTGATGGTCATCAGGGCAAAGGGAAAGAAAATGCAGATACAGTGAACCTTTCACTGGCTCTCAAAGCTTCTACTCAGACACATGTCACTTCTACTTATATCCCACTGGACAAACAAGTTTTTTTGGTCACACCTGAGTTAAAAAGACTGGGGTGTTATATCCTGTCACAGGTGGGATAACACAGAGAAGGGTACCAAGTATGAGTGAGTAGTAATGCACAATACCACACTTTCAGCTCTCTGAAAGACTAGGGTGAAACAGTATCTGCAAGGCCATTTAGTCCCGTACTGTAGCTGAACTGTCTAACTTAGTATTTAGTCATTAAAAAGAAAAGGCTGAAATTTTGGCTGATGCCCATAAAGGGGAAGTTATTTGTCTCATTCTGCAAAGATTGTGAGCCTCACAGTAAGAACTAGAAGCTAAAGCCCTTTCCACTAAATCAGATTGTTTCTCAAGCTTCATTGCCCATGTCTGGCACAAAGTAGGTGTCTAGCACACGCCTGCAGAGCTGAATCAAATTTATATGACCCACTGGTCAATCCTCCCTGAAATGTGTTTTTTCTATTCAATAAACACAGCTTCCACCTGTGTTCTATGGGCTAGGAAACTCCACCACTCTCTTAACACAGAACTTCCATAGAAAATAAATCCCCTATCCTTCATCCAGCCTGTCCAGACACACATTTTGATTCTTATATTGGTGTCATATCACCAGACCCCCAAAACAATAAATGAAAAACAGACAGATGTCTTAGGAACAGGAAAAGTCTCCACGTGCCACCCCTCATTCTTAGTTTAATGTTAATCCCATTTCCCTGCTTCTAGGCCAAAATCTTCTCCCTCAAGCCCCAATCCCTTCCCTCTCTGAAAGAAAGACTAGGTATTTCTTGAATTCATTTATTGTGTTTTTCCTTTTCTTCAGTCATCTTCCCTAGTAACGTCTTCCATATGTCTGTGAGCCATTGTGTTAAAGAGCTCTGCCCAAAGTCCTTATTTATTCTGAGCGGATTGGAATGGTAACCTTAAGTCTGGTATTTCCTCACGTTTGACAGCTTGAATTACAGACTTTGGGTACATTTAACGTAATCCATTCATGTGGAATGGCTGTTGTTCCTCTCATAGTAGTTTGAAAATATAAATATTTACAAACCCCTAAGACAAAAGCTCTTACTGACAAGGTCTCTAAAGAAATAGCTCCATGGACAGGAACCTTTCCACTTAGTTTTCCACTGACAGAGACTCAGTTCTCCTGGGTCAAGTGCACTGCATTTAATGTTAACGGAACCTTAGTGAAATCACTGGAACTTATCTCTCTACATGCCCAAAGAGGGAAGGGAGTAGAACAAGAGCACAGGGGACAGATTTTCTCATCAGGATACATTCAGCTAGAAATGAAGGTCTGGGAATTAAAGAGAGTGTCTGACCCTCTAGGAATTTCTACTACTTTGTGCCTTCTCTGTTCTGGGAACTATGATAAACACTTGGCATACTGTAATTTATGGATAACTCAATCTATTTTATCAACGTAGAAATAAGGCTTTGAGAGACAATGAATTCATACAATGTCAAACACCTAGCAAGTAGAGATTCCAGGGATTTTATTACAGACTTTGTTTTTTCAGATAGAACTGGAAAGACTAGGAGAGCATTATATGTAAATAGTCTGAATGCAGACAGAAAGGAAACACTGGAAGGATCTACATTTCTGAAAAAATTTGTTAGCTACACATGACCTACAATAGCCACACTAGATCTCCTCTATTCATGTCAATTTCCTTTACCCTATTAATAGCTATAACTCTCTCTATTCATCCTTTTAAAAGATCTATCCATCTATATTAGTTGGGATTGGTTTCAGCTGTGTATGAGAAAAATAAATACTTTAAAATAAGATAAAAGATTAACCCTCCTAAAAAAAAAAAGATTAACCCTTCTTCATTTTAAGCACATTGTGGGGGAGGAGATCTGAATTTGGTACAGTGACTTTATTTATGTCTGTAACACAGGATCCTTTTACCTCTATTCCACTATCCTGTCAGTGTCTATCTCATCCTCATTGGACCATATTCACTGCTATAGTAGCACACATCAGAATCTTGCTCCCAGTATCAGGAAGGAGAAAAAGGAGAAGGATACACAGATTCTCTTTTAAGAAGACTTCCCAGAACTACCTTCTATATACTACTTCAGCTTAGATATCTTTAACCAGAACTTTGTTGCATGATAGCACCTATTTGCACAAGGGAAAAGAGGATGGGAGATTTCATCTTATGGGAGAGTGGTAATGTGCTCAGCTGAAAATTGTGGCTCAGTGTTACTGGGAATGGGGTAATGAAAATTAGCCCAATTGAAGACACTGAGACCAAAAGTAGAAATCCTAACTTTTGCTCTAGAATTGTTGTCTTGGCTAAAGATAACTTTAGCAGAATGAATATTGAGAAGCAACTAGAAGTCTCTGACTCACCACATTTCAAATCCCAGCTTAAGTACCACCACAGGGAGTGAGAAACACTGCTGGATTCAGGATCAAACAGACATAGGTTCTACCCTATTTCTCTCCAGATAGATGGTTATGGTTTAGACAGGGATATAGACATAACTGAACTACTCGAAGAGTGGAGCTAGATATGAAACCCCTCTCTCAAACAAGCCCCATCACAATGCACAGTGGACAGTAACAGAACAGTTTTTGGTTTTGTGCTTGTTTTCTGTAAACCAAGTGAGTCAAAGAATATAACTGGTACAATATGCTAGACAGAGCTCAGGGCCTTAGAGAACCAAAATTTCAGGGCACGAGACACCACACAAAGCATAAATGATAGAGCAAAGCTGAGTCAGTGTTTGTCCTGCTCCAGACCTAATATTTTATTGAGGCAGAGAAAAAGGGAAAGCCTGCAGATAAGCCCTGCATCCAGGGGAGGTAGGAGAGCACATGGAGTCTTTGGAGAAGGTGAAAGGACTTGGTATTTTTAAAGTGTTCACGTAAAAACAGGGTGCAAAAGTGACCTCCTCTGGGGACGTGGACTAGGTGTCCAATCTCTAGGTATGAGGCCAAGGCCAATCAAGGAGACTAGTCCTGAGCCCTGACAATAGAGGGTCCTGAGGGGCACTGGACAGGATGAGGGTAGATGGCAAACAATTGAGGAAACAAAGTTTGGCCACATCCTGGAGAATCTGTGGTCAGTGATACATTAACCAGCCTTGGCCTCACAAAGTTTTAATTGGAGTCATTTCCCATGAATGTGGCCAAGAAAACTGTAAAAGGAAAGAAAAGGGACAAAAACAAAGAAAAACCAAAACCATTCAGTGGGGGCCCACTAGCTTCCAGGACCAGTACAGACAGAATTAAAGCCCATGGGATTTTAACCCTTTCTCTACTTGGATTCTGGAGTCAGAATTAGATTCATATCCTACCCCACTACTTATTAACCACAGACCCTTGTAGAATTCTATTATGTTTCTGATCCTCATTTGGGGGTATTTAAAAAAGAATTCTTGCTTCGCAGGCTCGTTGCATGCATTATATGAAATGAGAGATCTGAAAGATCTTTGCAAGTTGCAAAACACAATATTCATGTGAGTACTTAATGCAGGGAAGATTCCTAATGGCATTCTTTGTAATTCTGATGATTCTGTGTCCAATCACTTTCTATAGCTTGTCCTTATTCCAATATGGTTTATATTTTGCATTTTTGGTGGTTTCATAACACTAACAAATTCTTTTGAGATAGTAATGTCTTCTGACCTTAACGCTTTATCCGTTGAATAGCTTATGGGAATACGGTTGTGAAAGTTGGTCAAGGTGACAGTCGTTGAGACAAAACCCAGACATCGTAACATTCTCCACCTTCTGCATTAGAGAAAAAGGACTTCAGGAGATTCTAACAAACTTGACTATAAAATGCCTACATATGACAGCACACCTTACCAATCATAAAGAGCACAGACTCAGAAATGTTTATCCTGGGCGCCTGGGTGGCTCAGTTGGTTGGGCGACTGCCTTTGGCTCGGGTCATGATCCCGGAGTCCCGGGATCGAGTCCCATATCGGACTCCCGGCTCTGCGGGAAGTCCGCTTCTCCCTCTGACTTTCTCCCCTCTCATTCTCAGTCTTTCTCTCTCTAATAAATAAATAAAAATCTTTAAAAAAAAAAAGAAAGAAAAAGAAATGTTTATCCTGATTAAAATCTCAGTTTGGAATCAATAAGCATTCCCTATATTAGGGGACATGATAATGGGTTAATGATGTGAAGACATATTTTTGGTCATGGATGTGGAAAAAAAATTCTAAGGCATTATAAACTTCAAAATGAGTCAAAATAACATGTGTTTACATGAAGTTCTTCCAACAATTTCCTTAAAAGTAACATGGGTTTATGCTATATCTAGTGACCTAGGATTTATCTAACATTTGACTTCTCTCGCATGTCCCTCTATTCTTGCTCAGAGGAGAATGGTGAAAATGTAATGTGAGGGACACCTGGGTGGCTCAGTAGGTTAGGCATCTGCCTTCAGCTCAGGTCATCAGCCCCTGGGATCCAGTCCCACATCAGGCTCCTTGCTCAGCAGGGAGTCTGCTTCTACCTCTCCCTCTGCCCGTGCTCCCCACCCTTTTGTGCTCTTTCTTTCTTTCCCCCTTTCTCTGTCAAATAAATAAATAAATTTTTTAAAAAAGAAAATGTAATGTGAAGAAAGTATGGAATGGGAAGCCTTGAAATGGGGAGTGGGTGCACGAGGAAAATACTATGGGAGCTAAAAAATAAAAATAATAATGAAGTTAAGTTTTAAGACTAAGCTGAGTAACCTTGAGAAGGTTATCTATACTTTGAAAGCTGTAATTTTCTCATCTGAAAAAGGGTATTCACAATCCCCACAAGCTCTCAGTGTTTGTTATCAGAGGGAAAAATAATAGGGCACAGGAAGAACACATTGCTCCCCTTGATTCTCTACTTTGCCTAACGTTACCTGTATGACCTTGTGCAAATCTCTGCATCTCAGTGCCTCAATGTTTTCACCTACAAAAGGGTGAAAACAGAAGCCCCTGTATTATTTGGATGGTGTGAGCACTAAGTATGTTGGTACGTTAATACGCGTAATTTCTTAGTGCCTGGTACATAGTAAATGAATGAATGGCTACTGATATCTATAAACACAGAACCCAACATATAATAAGAGCACAGATAATTGTAAATATTATTCTATTTATTCAACGATATTTTCCTTTTATACTCACAACAAAATGGGAAAAAAATTAAACCCATTTCGTAGATGAAAAGACCAAGATTCAGCATCTGAGATCTATTGGAATCCCACAAATACCAGGGACCATACCCTAAGCTTTTTAAATTCCAAAATTAAGTATCATTCCATATAAAATATTTCAGAAGTCAGGCAGACCCTCTGGCTTCTCTAGGAACATGCTATTTCCATTAGAGTTTTCTCACCCCAAATTTTAATCCCAAATTGAAAAGGAAAGTTACTGCTTTAAACTGACAGTTCAGAATTCGTTCCACTTGTCCAAGTTCTTAAGTTTCATATATATGTATATGGAAGTTAAATACATTTTCTTGACTGTGATTTATGAGGACTTTCTGACAAGGTTCAAGAGAATCATGCATAATATACCCGTGGACTGCATGCCATAATCTAAACACTGGAAGGAAAGTTTAGGAAAGCAATTCCCCAGTCTCGCTGTTGGTGAAATCACAGTATCTTATATTTGTAGCACTGGCCTCAATGATTCAACTTGTCTTAGAATCAAAATTGACTAAAGTTATTATAAGTTTGTGGCTTATCTGGTTTACATTAAATACCCAAGGAGAAATGAATATATCTATGGCGTCAATGGAAGATAGAAAAATAGTGTCAGGCTCTGAGCCCAGGGGGGGTGGCTCATCTCAAGGAAAGGCTTAAATAAACTTATTTCCTTTCCTCTTCTGGGAGACAGACACACAAGTCAAATGCTAGGCAAAGAATGAGAGCAAAATAAGACTAACTCAACTTAAAGGGCTGGCTTACTTTCATGGTCTCTGTTTTTGGCTACCTTGATATAATGGTGTTTTGCATTGTCCATGAATATGAGGGTTATTTTCCAGAATATGGCACACATGGGGCCACAAATTAGATCTTGATTGCCAACCAAAGCCTTAATGTGCTTCTAAGAATTCAGTATCAAGGTGCTTTGAGTGGCAAGTAATAGCAAACTCAAGTCAAACTGGTTTAAACCATAAAGGGGATTTACTGGTTCAAGTAATAGAAAAGTCCAGAACTAGCATTGCTCTCATAGGAGGCTTAATCCATTGGTTCAAAAGAAAATGTTAGAACACAGTTTTTGTCTCTCTTCATTTTTCAGCCTTGCTTTCTCAGTGTCAGCTTTATTATTATTCTTTTTTTTAAAGATTTTTATTTATTTATTTGACAGAGAGAGAGAGCACAAGTAGGCAGAGAGGCAGGCAGAGAGAAGGGGAAGCAGGCTCCCTGCTAAGCAGAGAGCCCGATGTGGGGCTTGATCCCACGACCCTGAGATCATGACTTGAGCCGAAGGCAGAGGCTTTAACCCACTGAGCCACCCAGGCGCCCCTATTATTATTATTTCTTAAACTCACTTTCCCTTTGGTCCCAACATAACTGTCAGAAGCTCCCAGACCTTCAAGTTTCCTTATCTGCAACTAGTGGGGAAAAAAGAGAGCATGATCCTACGGTACACCTTGGAAATGAAGAGGTTTTCTTACATAAAACCAATAGAAGAGTATCTTTATTTACTCCTGCCATCTTTCACCTCTGAACCAATCAGGATATACTGATAGATTTAATCTAATCAGGATTCTCCCCCTCCCCCAATAAACTGGGAGTGGAGCTAATCCCATCAGTTCTTTAAAGGAGAATGGTGGACTGGATACTGAAGAAGCAACCAATAAGTTTCTTCAACTTCTGGAGTCAAATTATTTTTCTATCCTAGCCCTCTACTTTGGATTTTACTTCCCACACACACATAACTACTTCTAGTTTGGCAAGCACACCTTGATCTTCCGTTCCATTCTACTGTTCTTCTCTTTCCATGTTTTCTAAAGTCCCAGTTCAAACAGGCCCTCCTCCATGAAGCTCTTCCATTTTATTATCTGGTGGAGATCCTCTCTCTGTCATCTTGTCTCCAACAACAATTGATGTGTCCTGACTTTTTGAGCCTGATTTTCTAATCTTGTATTCTACTGCACTACATGTGTCTCTTCTGGAGGCTGTAGTTCTCTGAGAAAGAAGACTGTGCTTCCATTGTCATTGATTCCTCTTAGACTACCAAGTACTTGCTCTGAATATTGCAGTGGGAAATCAGCCAATGGGTTTTGGAGGTCATATTCCTGATGACACACAGTCTGTGCATTTCCATTACTATCAATAGCCCCACTCCTGCTTCTATGAAAAGGTGCAAGGGTTTAGCATGCTGGCAATTTGTTTAATTAACTAGGAGCCAATCTTTTACCCCCAGCTAGTTAGCACAGTGAGCTTATCAGCTGAAAAGCAAAAATCCAGAGGCTTAGAAAGTATTTTTTTTTTTTTTTTACTTTTAAAAATTATCTCTCATAAGACAGCTTTGGGCCACAAGTCAATGATTCATGGAGCTGAATAAAGCAACATTTCCTTTCCTTTTTCAATCTCTTCTTTCTCATAATATCACTGTTTAGATGACATGTACCTGAGAAGGGAAAAGAGTCTTGTGCATTTTCAGAAATGAATACTTCATAAGCAATGGGACTGTCTACAGTGTTGGAGCACAGGATAAATAAAGGTAGTAGGTGGGGACACACCACCGAGATCCTTAAACACCAGGCTAAGAACCAAGATTCTTATCCAGGAGGTGAAGTGTGGCCATACACAGGCTTAACCTAACAAGTGACCTGATCACATTTTTGTTCACCTTGTTGAGAGTCCTAGCAATTTTCTTACCGCAGGGAAAGGGTTCCTTTTCATTCTCAAATCTTATTGTTCTTATCTCTGACCATATCATTTACAGATATCTCAAACTTACACGTTTAAAATCAAACTGAATTTTCCTCCAGAAACATGGTCTCCCTCATGTCCTCTTCATCTCAGCAAATGGCTCTACCACTCACCTCATTTCTCAAACAAAAAAAAACCTGGGGAGACATCCCTGATTCTGCCCTGTCCTGGCTTTACAAACAGACCTACAAATAATCCCTGTAAATTTTATCTTCACATATATCATTGAGTCAGTCCCCTTCACTGACGGCCGATACCTTGGTCCAGAAGCTCCTGGATGGCTGTGATAGTCATCACGTCGAGATTTCTAGGACCCTTCTTATTCACCTTTAATCTATTCTCCACACCAGGTAATAATCTGGCTTCTGACCCATTCTCTTACTTCAGTGTCACCCACTCTTTCTCTTATTCAGCCAGGTCCTTAAGCTTGTCCAGTTTTCCTTCCCTCAGGGCCTTTGGATATGCCATTCACTCTGCTTGAAATGTTCTTTCTTTATCCTCTTCATAAGGCTGCACTTTCTCAGCCTCAGCTAAAATAGTATATTCTCAGAATGGCCTCCCCTTATTCCCCTATCTAAATGGTGAGGCCTGTTATTCTCAATTTTAATTCCTGGTTTACAGTATTTATCACGTATTTGATATGTGTGCTTGTTTATTGTCTTTGTTTTTATTTTTCGTCTTTCACCCATGAAATGTAAATTCACAAGGTAAGGGTTGTGTCTCAGCCTTGTTCCCCATTCTACCCCAGCTCTGAATCCTGTCACATGGCCAGGGCTGGATTAAATACCTATTGAATGGAAAGAATTTCGTTAATTTCTGCCTGTCTATTGTATTTCATAGGACATTTATTGAGTCTAAGCTCCCTCTGAAAACAGTGGGTAATTTAAACTTTTACTATCTAAATAATCAATGTCTTTTCTTTCAAAAAAGAATTCTGAAGACTTTGTGAGATTCATATTTCCTTCACCACCAGGAAACATCCTTGACGAAATTGATGCATGCACTTGAGGCCTATCTTGAGCAACAGAAGTGAAAATGGCAATCTGTGCCCTTATATGGCAAACCAGACTTTGCCAAACAAAGATTCTCAAATCCACAGGGTCCTTGTGGTCTGTGATATGCCACTGTGATTCATTCAATGACACTGAACGGTGTATTCCATGGGACCAGTGCATACTTGCAGCTCCTTTTCTATGTCCTTCTTTTCCCTAAGTGGGGGTTTGCCAAGGTCTAAGCCTATACACCCTTTAATTCTATGCTCTATTTCCACGAGAGGAATTGCCCCATCTCATGCTTCCCAGCTATCAACTTTCTCTTGATAATTAGAAATCCTAATTTCTAATTTTAATCTCAATCTCACTTTCCAATCAGGTCTATTTTTCCATCAGTCTGCATCATGGATTCCTTGTACTGGTCTGCAGATTGGATTCAAATCTGAGCCTGACAAATATAAATCTATCATCCCCATGTCTCAGCCTCAGATACACAATTTGATACTTTATCTCATTAATGCTCTCTTTGTACACAGCTTTGTGTTTTCACCTTATTCATTTCTGCTGTTTATAAATAAACACGTGGAAATGGAGAATGCTTCCCAATCTCATTTTAACCAGTTGAAAAGATTGTGCCCTGCCCAACTCTAGAGGGTGTCATTTATCCTCAGTCTATTTGAATGGTGCCCTCTGGAGTTGTGTCTGGAAGTATCTCTGACTCTTTTCTATTTTTTCCATGTTCTGTGCCAAACACAAGCTTCTCTACGTTGTGGCCATCAAGAAAATACTGTTGACAATTTTGGCCAACGGTGGTGAGGAACAAGCAGTGTCAGAGAATATCAGATCCACACCCTAAATCTTCTTTAGTGGATTCTATTGAAACATTTGCCATGTCTCTCTCATGTAGGTCACTCCATTCTGAAAAGAATGTGTTTTTGTTAAGTGTTGTCAATTTATCTCTTACTTCTTTGTATAATCCTCCCATTGTGATGGCATCAAGCTCAATGAAGATATGTGAAGCTGCATAGCAATTATTTCCTGATGGCTCTGCACAGAGATTGGTCACAGTGGTTACTCAATCAGAAAACTAGAACATGGGTTGCCTATACTGAGCACTTAGATAACATATTTACAGGAGGAACTGGCAGAGGGTGCTTACCCAGAGTCATTCAAGGAGGAAACAGAAACAACCTCTGTGTCCTATTGCTTAGCCCAGGACCTGGCACCTGGTAGGGACCCTCTAAACATATGCTGAATGAATGAGTTGGAGTTACTTTTGTAATGGTGGGAGTGCTGTGTAATTATTCTGTATCTAATGTAATTCAGTAGAAGAGATCTGATGGGAGACTAGATACATGGCAATGGGTGACTCATAATTTTTAAGGATTACAGGACCCCCTTTTTTTTTAAGATTTTATTTATTTATTTGACAGAGAGAGATCACAAGCAGGCAGAGAGGCAGGCAGAGAGAGAGGAGGAAGCAGGCTCCCTGCAGGCAGAGAGCCCGATGTGGGGCTTGATCCCAGGACCCTGAGATCATGACCTGAGCTGAAGACAGAGGCTTTAACTCACTGAGCCACCCAGGCGCCCTGGGACTCTTTTTTTTTTTTTTTTTTTAAAGATTTAATTTATTTATTTGGCACACAGAGAGAGATAACAACTAGGCAGAGAGGCAGGCAGAGGGAGACGGGTGAGCAGGCTCCCCGCTGAGCAGAGAGCCCAATGCTGGGCTCAATCCCAGGACCCTGAGTCATGACCTGAGCCGAAGGCAGAGGCTTTAACCCACTGAACTACCCAGGTGCCCCAAGGATTTCAGAACGCTGAAGTTACAATTTATACTCACTTAGATTTTATATACTTAGATTTATGCCTTTTCATGATTGGATTTGTGAATCTATAGTTACCACAACATTTAAAGCTATCTGTGGTAAAAACCATGTATCTGTTAGAGCGCTCATCATAACTGATTTCCAAAATAATTTGCATATGCACATAATTTATTATCAATAGGTGCATATTCAATAAATTATCACAAGAATGAATACAGAAAGTCTTTTTAAAAATATTTTATATCTTTATCTTCTCTAGTGCTCCTGGTAAAAATTCTGGCACATGATAGATAGTCAATAACTTCATGAATTAATGAATAAATCACTGAGTAAACACCGCATCTCCCATTACTGGTCAGAGTTCCTTGAGGTATTTACCTACAGCCCTCAGGGAGCCCAAGATAGTCTTTGAGACACTGTAGCTGTTCTGGATGCCTTGCCAAAGAGGAGGTGATCTAGATACAACTGGTATCTGATAGGTAACAGCTACTCCAATTGTATGTTAAAGTGAGCTCTGAGCTTCCCAAGGTCAAAGCAGAAGGGGCTGTGCAACGGATTAAGTAGATCTCATTATGTAAAAAAAACATTAAAAAGTGAGCATACGAGGTATATGGATAGATCAAGGAAAGGAGAAGTTCATACTGGAACATCTCCAAGACCTCTTCTAGCTTTGTAGACTATCTGACTCTATAGTTTAGAGTGTGCCCATATCTATAATGAGACCAATTTGAAGCTGCTCTGTGATTCAGGATGTTTCATTTTAACTGGTACCCTCAGTTCTCCCAGATGGAATCACCCCAGTTCCCTTAGAAACTCTCAAGATTTTTTAGTATTGGGCAACCACCTGTCTGCATTCCAGTTATGCTCCCAGACTAGTCTCTTACTATCCCATTTTCTCTCCCAACGCCATTTATTTCCTCCCTGCCTCCCTTGGTTCCTACAATCTTTTCACCAACATTTCTGAACATCAACCATCAGATTCCACATCAGGTAACCTGTAGGGCATTAGTATGTAAAACTTCAGTAAGACCTCCTCCTTCTTCCAAGGTATGTTCCTGTCTTTCACACCTGCTGCTAAAACGCCCTTGCTTGTACACCATGGCTCCCAGATGTGAGCTGTATGAGAACAGGACAGTGGGTATGTGTTAATCACTGTATCTCCATTTGTCAGCACAGCTGTTTGACACATCAAAAGTATTCAATTCCAATTTGCTGAACAAATAAATCTAAGCTAATATCTTAACCCAGTGCTTCCCCAACTACTCTACAGAACACTATTAGTATGGGAATATAGTCTTTTTTTAAATTTTATTTTTTCAGTGTTCCAAGATTCATTGTTCATGCACCACACCCAGTGCTCCATGCAATACATGCCCTCCTCAATACTCACCACCAGGCTCGCCCAACTCCCCACCCTTCTCCCCTCGAAACCCTCAGTTTGTTGCTCAGAGTCCAAAAATGGCTAACAGACACATGAAAAAACGTTCATCATCATTAGCCATCAGGAAATATAGTCCTAAAAGAATCCATTGGTCTACTGTATTAGGGCAATACAACAACCTGTCTCCTACTGAGTGAGAGTCACAGATGATTGTGAACTTTCTAAAGGCTCTGAGAAGTCCTGTAAAAATGAAATATGCTTAACCTGACTTTTTTAATATAACATCACATAGAACTAGAATCTGTGGCAAATGTCCTCAGAGTTACTTCCTTTTCAGAAGTGAAGAAAATGATGGGAAGCTGATGGTACACAGATTTGAGGACAGAGAGCACTAAACCAGAACAAAGTTGTTCAAAGAACATCACGTCCAGCTTTTTGTTTTGTTTCTGTTCCAACACACTGTGTTCCAGTCACTTCCTAAGGACTAGGGCCACATCCCTGTTCATTCCTTTGTCATTGCTATTTTCTCCTGAAATTGCTATCTTCCCTCTCCCTCAGCTTCTCTTGCTGTCTCCTTCCACCACAATAAAAAAATCCTGTTCCTGAAGCCTGGGTCAAATACCTCTACTTTTTGAACACTGTCCCTGTAGTTTGCCTTTCACAAGACCCCACCCTTTCCCTGTGTCCCCAAGAGGAAATCATTTCACTTTTAGGAGATGATTTGGCAGTTTTTCTATCAATATTTTTTAATATGCCAACAGCACATATCAATTTACCTCTTTGTATAGGGACTTACAAATAGGAGCTTGTCAAAAAATGTGGATTTTTGAGTTGAAATCAAGATTTCATTTTTCCTAGATCCTCACCACCTTGTATTCCTCATGATTCTAGGACAGTTCTCTTCTTACAGAGAGAGATTACTAATTCAATTACTAGAAATTAAAAGGTTGTATCAAAATATGACCATAAGCCAATTTGGAAACTGACCTAAACCACTTCCCAAGTTGTTACTAAACATGTATACTCAATCAGTGTGATGTTTTTAAGTATACTATTAATCTGCTCTTATTTAGTACCTTACAAATGGCAGGAATAGCATGGGTCACCCCTTCATTTCATTTAGCACCAATGTGCTTCCAAAATTAAGGGCACTTGCCCTTAATTTGACCTCTGAGTTTATGGCTTAAAGTTATTATTTGAATACATAATTTATAGGGAGAAGCCAACTGTGGAGAATAGATGATATATTTCTTTCAAGTTAAAAATCTTTGCAGATTGAAAATAGCTTTTGTAACTTGTAACTTCTTGGTGTCTGTTTATACTAATTGGTGGCCTAATTTTGGAAGGAGGGGATATTTAAAATAAAGTATTCAAAAGCCCAGGTCTGCAAATCCATTCCAACAAAAGACATTTTGGAGAAAGTTTACTATAAATTTAACTTTGAAAATATCTTAGAGAGAAGAAAATTATGTCCCATAAATGGTATGAATAGTTCTTTGGGTTTTTTAGCTTATGATCCCAGAAGGATTTTGGAACAAGAGGGCACATTTTTTCCCCCCAGTTTTAGAGAGAAAAGCATACTAGTTCTACTAAGCCTTTATTTTCCATCAGTACTTCAAAGTTTACAAACTGTTCTCATTTATCCTCCCAGGAGCCTGAGTGGTTGGCACAGAAGTAAAAATAGCATTACAAGAGGCGCTATTCTCAGAGATCTGCCTCACAGATACTCAAGCGGTCCTATGAAATAAATACTATGATTACCATTTTGCAGATGGGAAAAGTGAGGCATGGGGAAGGTAAGCAACTTTCCTAAGGCCACACAGCTAGTTTGGGGGTAGAGCTGAAGTGCAAACCCAGGCAGTCTGGCTCCAAACATTGTGTTTTTAACCAGTGCTCTAGGCTGTCTCCTGAGACCACAGCAATGCTCATTCTTCATGACTTGCATGAAGAAAGATATGTTGACCACAAGCACGACAGAGTGGCCTCTTGACAGGCGAAGAGCAATGCAGAGGATTAAATCTCTAACAGTTCAGACACTTCTGGGACCTCTTAGCCTAGCTGAATGGGGCTTCTACTGTGGACACAGCACACCAACTCATGTGTCTTAAGGAGTTGTTTTTTTGAGTGCAGGCAGCCCTAGAAATTCCATCTGTAGATCTATAAACAGGAAAGCCTGGAAAACCAAAAAGCTTACCCAAGACCACTGAGCTCCTAGATGAGAGGGCTGGGACTGGAAAGTAGTATATAGATCCCCACGTCTGTTGTACCCCCACTACTGATTCTCTATGGCTGTCTCTTCTGGCTTCCAGCTGTCGCCTGACTCTCAGCAAGTCCTCGTTGCCCCTGGCTAGGATTGATCCCCGCCCAACTCCCAGTTTTCTCATCAGAAAAATGGGGAAAGCCAAACCCCCTCTGCTGAATGGGTTTAGAGAATTAATGATGCAGAAAAGATGTTGAAAGAGAACACTATGAAAACATATATGAAGCAGCATATTTTTCCAGAATCACAGTGGCATGCTAAGTTCCACAGAAGCAGATTTTCTGTATTACTGAACTATTCATAAGATTACATATCATATTATATTTATACATATATATTTATGCATATGGAACCCCACATTTCCTATAATTTTCCACTTATATTCTTCTTCAACTTTACATTCCTAAGAAGAATAGTAAAATACATACGCCCTAACTTTGAGAGTTTTCCAGGCAAGGAAGAGAGACAGGGGGCCACAAAAATAATCTGAGACAAGTTACTAGGAGAAAAAGTACGGTGTGGAGAGAAAAAGAACCATGAATGTTCACTCACAAATTCGGGGATGGTTTCAAGAAAGACGTAGTACTTCCATGGGCACAAGAGGTCGAACTTCAGCAAGCTGAGACGGATGAGGGCAAAGGACATCCATTCCAGATGGGAGAAGGTCTGTGGACAAAGGGCAGTGAGCACTGTCAGGCATATTCAGGGAATAAGCATTAAGTTAATGAGAAGACACTTGGGCTTGATGCAGTGTCCAGTGAAAATGAAGTCAGAAGGCCAACTTTGGAAAGCCTTACACTTCAGATTTAGACATGAGGGCTGTGGTTCACACGCAGGTATTAAGGCCGGAGCAGACTTGTTCTTTTGAGCAGAGCACGCAGATCAAAGCAGGAAAAACTCTGGATAGAAGAGTGTAGTTCCGGCAGATTTGGGCAGGGAGACCAGGTGCCTGAGATTACATGCAAGTAAATGTGGCCGAAACTAAGGCCAAGGCAGTGGACTTGGGAAAGAGCGAGAGAGTGAACAGGTCTGACTTTCAGGACACCCTGAATGGATGAGTAACCTTCTTACCTGTAAGAAGGGATCAATAAATGGACTCCTCTGTGTATGTGTGTGTGTGTGTGTGTGTGTGTGTAAGAGACAAAAAGAGGGTGATAGCTTGCAATTCATTTTGTCATTAACAACCATTTCACAGGAAAGATATGGATGCTTCAGAGCATCATCAATTATTCACCTGGTTTCTGGCAGCCTTTCAAAACATCTTATAGGTTTGTATATCATTTACTCCTTTGCCCTAATGCATTTCTCCTCTGCTATCCCCACCTCAACCCTGGAATGAAACAAAACTAATTAATTTTATAGCATGTAGAAAAATAAAGTCCAGAGGAACATTCTTCATTTCCTGGAGGGCAGTGACTCTCAACTGCCTGAAGAAATGGAAAATGATTTTTACCATCTTAGGGAGAAGAAAAACAGCAATTTCCAATTAAGCTGTTTGCTCTCTGTGTTCAAAAGGAGGAATGAACTGGTTTGGGCTTCTTTCTATAAAACAGAATTAAAATGACGGTACAAGGTAGAGTACATGAGGAGAATGATGCAAAATTATGAGTAACACAGGACCATAAATAAGGCAGCCAGCATAGCGCTTGGCACCGTGTGTTGGGGTTTTGCTGTTTTTGTCACCCTGAGATTCTAAATATGAATTTTCTGGTTCTGTGATTCTGAGGAAATCAGACAGATAATCGCACTGAATTATAGAGACAGCAAAATACTCCGTCAGGATTCTGGCAAAAGATCTTATGACCACTTTTTTTTCTAACTTCAGGGACCTAGTTGCGTGAATGAAGCATCTATTCTTTTTTTTCTTTTTTTTTTTGAAAAAAATTAGGCTTACAAAAAAGTTGAAAAAATAGTATAAAATGTTACTGTATACCTTTTAGCAGACTTTTCCAGAAGCTAACATCTTACATAACCCTGGAGCAATTATTAAAACTATGACATTAACATGGCTGCAATTCTATTAACTGACCTAAAGACCATATATGACAGATGTCCTTTCTCAGGTACAGGATCCAATCCTGGATTACGTGTTACTTTTGGCTGTCATGTCTCCTTCGTGTCCCCCAATCCAGGACAAATCTTCAGTATTTTTTTGTTTTTTTCCACTGATGACATTGGGAGAATACAGGTCAGTTATTCAGTAGTCTGCCTGTCATCTGCTGTTCCTTCATAATTAAATTCAGATGATGCATTTTTGTCAAAACCATCATAAAAGTGATGCTGGGTCCATTTCATTCTATCATATTAGGAAGTAAATGGTGTCTACACATTTCACTGCTAGCCATTTGATTTTGATTATTGGTTAGTCATTTCTGCAGGTTTACCAATGTAAAGCCAGTACGTTCTCCAAAGTATTTGCTGAACATCCTGAGGGAAGATACTTTGAAGCTATACAAACATCCTGGTTCTCATCATACCTTCTCCCGTAGACTTAGTTCCTACTGAATAATCTTGCCTGTAACAATTATTGTTGTGTTGTTCACCAACTGATGATGTGCATCTACGCTTCTTCATTTATTAATTGGAATTCTACTAAAGAAAGAGCTTTCCTTCCCCTCCACTCAGTAATTTATTAAATCACTTGTTTAAATCAGTGTAAAACAACATTTTCTTTATTTTGTGGGTTATAATCCATTAGCACCATTTTAAACTTTTATTGTTTGTCGTCAAATTAGCCATTGGAAACTCCTTCCAGTTGGCTCTTACATCCTTTTTCCATGCCCTTATCATTTCTGAAGGAATCTCTTATTTTCTGGAACCATGAGTTGTCCCAGGCTCATTTTGTATACTCCCTGTCCTAATCTTGGAATCATTCATTTTCCCAAGGAGTCTGTGTTCACCTTATTAAGGATCAGAATTTAGAAACCGTTTGAGGGCTCCAGGTGTGCTCAATGTGAGTTTGATATCATTGCTTCCAGGACTTCCCAGCAGACAGAGCTTGAAAATACAAGTATGCATATATATACATACATTTATCTATTTCTGCATCAATTTACCTATAAATATACACACATAAATATGTATGTGTGTGTGAATTACTGAGTCTGTGGAAACAACTTCACCAACTAGAGTACAGTACTGTGTACAGTTCCTTTTGTCATTTGCTTTACAATTCATAGTCAAAATACCGCTTTTGTAAAATTACTTAGGTTAATTATTTATTTATTTACTTGTTTATCTATTTATTTATTATTTTTTAAGTAGGCTTCATGCCCAATGTGGGGCATGCTCTACTGACTGAGCCACCCAGGGACCCCTGATTTTATTTATTTATTTATTTGTTTATTTATTTATTTATTTATTTATATTTTCATTTATTTGAGAGAGAGAGAACACTGGAGTGCGGAGGGGCAGAGGCTGAGGAAGAAAGAATCTGGAGCCAACTCCACACTGAGCTCGGAGCCTGAGGTGGGGCTTGATCCTATAACCATGAGATCATGATCTGAGCTGAAACCAAGACTCAGATGCTTAACTGACTGAGCCACCCAGGTGCCCCTAATATTATGTATTTTTAATGCAGTTAATTTGTCACTGTCCATATTCCACTTGAGATCTACCTCCTGAGATCCCAAATCCTGGCTGTTACGTATGCATGTACTCAGTATGTAATTCACTATCACTGCCCCGAAAGCCAGAACTTTACAAATAGGTAGACTCAAAAAAAGGTCACTTGGCCTTCATTCCTTCCAGTCCATTTCCATCCTAACATTCTTCCCTACCCACCCTCCAGGCAGTTAATTTCATTAGTGTCTGGTTTACTCTCCTGTATTTCTTTTTTGAACAAATGTGTAGATACATGTGTTAATTTAAGCTACCTTCTCTGTTACATGAAAGATTGTGCACTAGAGATGTTAAGAGATCAAAACTGCTGTTTTTAATGTTTCCAAGTACTGAATAACCTGGAAATATAAAACTGGAGAACAGGAGTAGACAGTTACTGAAGCTATGTAAACACTGGATTGTGATAATGAAGGGTAATAGCTAACAAATACAATTATTCCAATCAGCCTAGCAGCTGCAAGAGGTTTTCTCACCTCCATTTTACATATGGAGATACTGAGCTTCAGTTACTTTACAGATTTGTATATCATCCTCACCAGATAGTGAGGCTCCTGGAAAGCAGTATATTGTGACTTATTCGCCCCTCTGATGCCGGTGCATATGGAGTGACAAGGAAACACTGATTGGACAAGAGTAAATGGTAAATACAAGACAAATACCCAGTCAGTGGGCGGGAATCCTAAATGTATTTAGTGAGCCCACAAGCACTGGGCACTCTACCAGCATTCGACATTTACTCTACGCTTGGTACGAGGCATACAAAAATAGATAAGGAAAAGGCCTTGTTCTCAAGGAATTCACCATCAGTAAAGACAGATGAATAAACAGGTAATTAGAATTTGATGAGCATGCTATGGCCAGATAACTGTTATGGTATTCAGAAAGTACTTTTGAATAAATTTGGTCCTTGGGGATCTTGGAGTAACAAAGAGCATCAGACAGACACTTTTAGGGATAAGCCCTTTACTTGTGGCCTGGAATTTCTCTGATCCCTCTTCTCCCCCTGTATTTCCCCCATTATTGCTTGTATAACTCATTCTTTGTTTCCTCCTTGAAGATGCACCTAATTCTGTCAGGTTTGAGCATCCCTATTTGGTGTTTGCTATTATCCTGTATTTTCTACATGAAAGTATTTTTTGTACTGCATAAATGCTGGAGGTAAAAGGTGGTACTAATCTCTGCCCTCTTGGAACACTGTCTGGTGGAGAACACACAGACTATGTTACTAAAGTCTCAGTTTTCCTGCTGAGGCAAAGTGGAGTAGTCATTAGGTGATCCAAGGTCAGTTGCCCTGTTTGGAATCTGCCCTCTGCTCCTCCCAGCCATGTGATTGTGGAGAACTTGTTTTAACCTTTATAAGTGCTATTTTCTTCCTCTGGAATTTAAGAATAAAGATGATACTCCAAGGTTTGTTGTTAAAATTAAGTTGATTGTTATAATAAATGTGAAGTGCTCATAAATGTCTCACACTTAACTGGTTAAGAAAGTTTCTATTATTATTCTCTCCTTTACTAAACTACTAGATTATAGCTCACTGATGCCTCCTCTGTCCCAAGCACCCTGTTATGAACCAGTTGACAGGACAAGGATTCCAAGAAGTGCCACTTTTAGCCCATGAATCTTTTCACCTGGTGGCCCCCAATTTCACTTCTAGATTTTGGTTCAGTGTCTGTTTGCTACCTCTCCTCAGAAAGTCTGATTCTAATATTCTGCTTAAGTCAGCTCTATTCCATTATCTTGGTCATGAGGCCATTGAAAATGTAGACTCAATGAGCTTGGAGCATCCTTTGGATTTTGTTAGCAAATGTTTATGCCACAAGGAACGCAAATACCAATCCATACATCTCGAATCTGTAGAATATCAGGGTGGGAAGGAATGTAGGGAGAAGACCTCATTTTACAGATGGAAAAAGCTGAGGTCATAAAGCAATTCAGTAATATTACCAAGATTAGAACTCAATCTGCTCTCTCCAAAGATTGAATTCTTTCCGACCCATAAATAGGCACATGAAAAGAACAAATCGGGTCACTAAATTTACCCTTTTCAGACAAATTAGTCAAAATTCTCTCCTAGTATATAGATATGGAAATCCTTGGGAAATCTAAACCAAGTCTGATTACTCTTTGGGGACCTATCTCTGAGGATTGGGAAATTAAATAAAGAAAAATTTGGAAATTTCAGGGCTATGGACTAATTTTGTCTCCCTGCAACCTGCCCAAATTTATGTGTTGAAGCCCTATCCTTCAATGTGATTGTATCTGAATATATGGTTTTTTTAGGAAGTAATTAAGGTTAAATAAGGTCATAAAGGTAGAGCTCTAATCTAATAGGACTGTGGCCTTTCAAGAAGAGAAAGATAAACTTCTCTCTCTCCCTATCATATAAGGACACAATGAGAAGGTGGCTATCAGCAAGCCAGGAAGAAAGCTCTTACCATGAGAATCTGACCATGCTGGTATCCTGATCTTGGGCTTCTAGCATCCAGAGATGTGATAAAATTAATTTGTGTTATTAAGTCACCTAATCTATGGTATTTTGTTATGGCAGCCCAAGCTGACTAACAAACCCCAAATGACATCCCATCTGCAATGTCTTTTTAATTCTTTAACAAATATAACTTAGAGTTGACTTCTGGGGAATAGGGCATGAATTTCCAATGACTTTTTTTTCCCCAATAAGTGCTATCCAATTCTACTAGAATTAATACCAATGAATCTACAATGCTAACCCTAGGTGAGAGGTGGAAGAGAGAAGGAAAGACCCAAAATAATACTGTGCTCCCACTGAAAGGGTCAGCGCTTGAAATGACAATCATCAGATTTGGGGAGCCATAAGGCAATTATGGAGAATCCTTCTTATATTTCAGCAGCAAATGGGCACATCTCCCCTCCTATACTCCCACCGGTACAGAACTGCTCCCAGCGGGACACTGGGATTCCTCACTCTAGTCTAATTTTAAGTGAATCAAATGAGGTGGCACATTGCCACATCCCTCTGGAAACTATTTGAAAATCGAGCAGATCTCATCTTTTGAAAATGTTCCCTGAGTAATGGAAACATGAGGAAGGGGAATATACTACAGACCCCGGATGCATTTTTCAACCACAGTGGAATGCAATATGCCAGACACACTTTTATAGTGGTCAGGATGGACGTGGGAAAGATTTAGGAGAATAGAACAATAAACTTGCCTGTCGTCTCAAATCACTTTCACCACTAGATACTCTCAAGGATTAAATGACACAGTGCTAGGCACACTGGGAGGGGTTCAATCCCGTTTCAATCCAAGACACGTAGATATTGTTACATGGCAGCTACCATCTAGGTACAGACTAGGGTTTTCTGCTTTTCATAGAGATATTACAGGGTGAGAAGAGATGAGTTCAGTTAGCAGTCATTCTACCCACCAACTCCCACTGAATTGTGACTGAGATGTCAGGATAGACCTCCCTGAATCTTGAAATTTTAATTATATTTATTTTAGCCCCTGGATTTATATTCCAATACAAAGCCAATTCCAAAATTTTGGTTAGTTCCTAGCAAGATTTTGTTCTCAATATCACCTCTTGTCTCCTGACTTCAGTGTTTATCTGTGCTTCTTTGTTCTACATCTTGTTAACACAATTGTTTTTATTTAGTCCCAAACCCCATTACATAAGTCCCTCCCAAGTCTGGTACTTAACAATCTGGGGGAAAGACAAAGATGTATTTGAAAGGGAGCAAAGTCTCTCGCTCTCTCTCACTCAAATAAATAAATAAATAAATAAATAAATCTTAAAAGAAAATGGGGCACCTGGTGGCACAGCCAGTTAAGCAGTCGACTCGGTTTTGTCTCAGGTTGTGATCTCAGGGTCATGAGATTGAGCCCTGCCTGTGTCGAACTCTAAGCTCAGTGCAGAGTCTGCTTAAGACTCTCTCCCCCTCGGGGTGCCTGGGTGGCTCAGCGGGTTAAGGCCTCTACCTTCGGCTCAGGTCGCGATCTCAGGGTCCTGGGATCAAGCCCCGCATCAGGCTCTCTGCTCAGCGGGCAGCCTGCTTTCCCCTCTCTCTCTGCCTGCCTCTCTGCCTACTTGTGATCTCTCTCTCTCAAATAAATAAATAAAAATTTAAAGACTCTCTCCCCCTCTCCCTGTGCCCCACCCCACCTCAAACAAACAAACAAATCTTAAAAAATAAAAGGTCTCCCATCCAAGTACTAACCAGGCCCGACCCTGCTTAGCTTCCGGGATCAGACGAGATCGGGTGCGATCAGGTGCGTTCAGGATGGTATGAGGGGGTGATGAACCAGGAGAGACTGTGGACTCTGGGCAACAAACTGAGGGTTTCGGAGGGGAGGGGGTGGGGGGTGGGTGAGCCCGGTGGTGGGTATTGAGAAGGGCACGTATTGCATGGAGCACTGGGTGTGGTGCATGAACAGTCAATCTTGTAACACTGAAAAATTAAAATAAACATATTTGGGAGAAAAAAAATAAAAAAAAATAAAACATCTACCAAGTACCTGTCATTTGAATATCTTCAGAAAGAGGAATTAGCAGCCATTTCATGAGGACCCATCATACAGTAAAACCAGCATTTCAATGTTATTAATTTGATTCCAGAAGCCACCCATTAGGCAATTTTTATTATCTTACAGGTGAGAAAATTGAGGAGATATTTTGCCCAAAATTCAAGGCAAAACAGTTGTAGAACTGCTATTCAACCCAGATATATTTGTCTCTAGTCTGTCCAGAGTGCATTAGGTAGGGGCACAGATTCTGGTATCAAGCTGGAATGGAGTTTGGATCCTGAGTCTTTGCTTTTTAATTGTATAGCCTGGCCTCACAGCTTTTTTACATAAACATACACAAATAAATAAAATAAAATACAATAAAATAAAGAAATAAAAATAGTACTAAACTCTGAAACTTTGGATAATTGAGTTTGACTTTGTGGAGTGCTTTTCATGGTACTGAAATAGTAAGTGCTCAGTAAATGATATATGTTGTTAATAATATTATACCAATTTATTCCTCTAAGATATGGTTATTAATGAATGACCATATCTGGACTAGAAGTTCCCAGTCTTTCCAGCTCTAATAGTCTATGGTTGCATGCTTACCACTCAATAACGACTGTGTAGACCTTTTTTTTTTTTTTTTTTTTTTTTGCCATCTATACCCTTCGTTCACTTGGGGAACTCATGATAGGAGTAACTCTTTTCTTCTCTTTCTCTCTCCCTTTTTAATACCCCCCATGGAAATATAGACAAAATCCATTATTACACTGCCCCAAAGACAGCCCAGGCTTTGTGAAAACAGAGGCTTTAGAGTGTTCAACTAATCAATATTTCTGCCACTCCTGTCCTGCATGAGATAGGTGTTCTTAATCAGAGCGACTGACAGCCACATCCGTTCAGTGGGCAAGAAAAGAAAGCTCCATCTGGTGTCTTTCATTTACTCACTACCAAGAAGAGAGTCCCAGTCAAAAGAAAAACAATTCGGCTTCGAGTTGTACTAACTATCCAGCAGCAGAAATGCACATGATGGAGGTGCCTGCCTAGTGTCTGAAAGCGGAGCAGATGTTTTCAATTGTTTCCTCCTTTGTAACTCTACCCTGGAAATAAGAATTTAAAACCTGGAAAATAATAAGAATACATGAACCTCACAAAGGGACATCCATAGCAGAAGAAGACAAACAGCATGGAAGGAGAGTGAATGTATGCAGAGTCATCACATGGGAGTATTTCGGAATTATTTTTCCAATCAGAACACAATCCAAGGAAACAACTGCACCTCTAAATACCTTCTAATTGAGGGGGAAATATGGCAAGTTCTGCTAAATGTATTTTTTTTAAATAACAGAAAATAGCAGGATTTCTATATGATGCCAGGATTGAGTTCTGGGCCAATACTTATCTGAGAAGCTCTGGTACTCTAACACATTTGGTGTGTGAGAAGAAAATATCGATAAATCCCAGACAATAGAGGAGTTTATCAATAGTACCATATATTAAGCTTTAGTAGAATTCTAAAAGATTTTTGAAGATAACTAGGAATCAGTGTCACCAAAGGTAAAAGCTAGAAAGAACCTGGAAATCTGAGTGATCAAATAAACCCAACATATCCATTTTATAGCTTGGGAGACTTAGAGATGGAGAAGCTAACTTGCTTAAGACCAGAGAATGAGTCAAAACAAAATAGAAACCACACACCATGAAACTTAGGGAAACCTGAAATACATGGGCAGATAATCATATTTATTTGTCTCCCAGATAACTAAATGTGTTACTTTGAAGAGCGATTAAAACAATTCTAGTTAGCAAGTTTCAAGCTTGTATGGTGAGTGATCAGTACACTAAAGAAAGAGAATGCTAATTCAAGACTATAATATCATCTTTTACTTTCTCCAACTTTGCTGTGACATAATATTGAGAAAACAATCAGCCTAAAATGAGTCTTATGTCAGACAGGAATCAGTAGCTTTGAAAAAAATTGCCTGTAGGGAAGAGTAAACACTAACTAAATGAAATGTTTATATTTACTTCTTGAAAGAAGGCAATCTATAGCCTCATAAGAGGAAGTGCCTCACATAATAATAAACTGCAATTTGAAAATTGCTCCAAATGATTCAGAGTATCTATCTGACATCAGAGAATCCCATCCTTTAGGAAGACCTTGGATGCTACCTGAGCTGTCCCATCTGATACAGAATTCCACCCCACTGTAGAGTTCATAAATGCAACGGCTCAGCTTTATTTTGGTTTCCACTGAAAGGAAACAACTAGAATCCAACACGTGTAACTGACAGACATTCTTCCTTATTTTCAGCCAGAGTTGGCCTCTCTAGAGTAGTACTTCTTGGTCATTGTTGGCCCTTCAGTGATCTCAAAAAGCAAGTCTAGTTCAATAATTGCCCTTTAGATGTTGGAGACCAGAGGTCATGTGCTCCCTAAGTCTTCATGTTTCCAAAGCACAACTTAGACCCTTCTTTCAAACCATGACCTAGTCCTTTCCATTTGGAAATTCTACAGTCTTCGGTGCTATCATGGTTAATTTTGTGTGTCAACTTGACTAGTCTATTGTACCTATTTATTTGGTCAATACCAGTCTGTTGAATACCTATGAAGGTATTTTTTGGATGTAGTTAACCTTTAAATTACTAGACGTTTAATAAAGTAAATTATTCTCTATAACATGGGTGGGCCTCATCAAATCAATTGAAGGACTTAAGAAGAAAGACTGAGATTTTCCAAAAAAGGAATTATCCTCAAGACTGCAACATAAAAATCCTGCCTCAGTTTCCAGTTTGCTGTTCTACGAAATTTGAACTCAACACTTCTACATCAATATCAATGCTTACCTGAGCTTCTAGTCTGCCAGCTTGCTCTATGGATTTCAGACCTAAGGGCCCCTGCATCCACATAAGTCAATTCCTTAGAATAAACCTATCTCTTCCCTTCCCCACCTCTCTCTCTCTCTCTCTCTCTCTGCAATAAAGGACATTTTTATAGTCTTTTTTTCCTAGTCTGTTGCCCATATTGTGGATAAGACAATGTCATAAATGACAGTAGATTGAAAGAAGGAAGGGTGTTTCATTTCCCTCTAGTGATGGAGATTCGGCAAAAACCAAAAGCCTTCCAACTGTACAGGCATTTCACATTTACAAATACAAATGTTTCTCAGGGAATCCTAACTTCAATCTCATAAACTAGACATTAACTCCATTTTATAGATTAGAAATGAAGGCCTGGGGATATAAAAATGATGCCCCCAAGACCTCTAGGCTCATAGGTGGTAAAACTCCGAGTCTAATAGTTTCCTACCACTCCTTTCCATGCTTCTTCTCAATAAGTGGACATGGGAGCTATGGGTGAGATTCTTCTATGGCCATGCTACCCACTCATGGGAATCTGGCCCTCCATTTCAACCAGAGAAGGCAGAATGAAAGACCGCTGCAAAGGTCAGACCATGCATTGCCTGAGGCTATTGTTCTCCATTCCAGCCTCAAGAGCTCTAAGAGATCAATGAAAGCATACATTGGGAAATAACAGAGGCATGAGAAAATTTTACAAGTTGGCTAGTTTTCACTTCCTGTTGGCTTTTCCAGCACATTCTTGGCACCAGATGAGAGTAGTGTGGTAATGTGGTAAAAAGTCTTTGTGAGATGCTACCCATTTAGAGACAGGAGACAGTGAGATACCCTAGCCCTTGATGCCCTAAGGGCTTGTCTGGACATCCTGAGGTTTTCATAGTAACCAATGTGGTCTACTTTTTGCCATATCAAGTAGGTTTGCATTTTAAAGAACCTCAAGGCATCAAAATTATGGCACTATCTATATTGCCACTGCTAACTGTTTTGGAAATGCCAATAAAGGAGGTTTACTTCATGCTTATTGATGTCTAAAGAAAATATGCAAGCTTGATCTTGTCTTGTCCTAACTGGCAATAATTACACATTGCGGTATGCATTTCACAGGATTAGAACCAGTAACAAGAAGTCACATTGTGCCCTATCTTAAAGAAAACAAGTATCTAGGCCCTGAACTTGGAAAACAGATTCAGTAAGGGAGTTAACTCTGATATTTGAAAAGGATTCCCATGGCATGATGTAATAGCAGCAGCTATGATTTATTGAGCACCTACTATGGGCCAGGTATTTTATAGACATTATTTATAATTCTCAATTCTCCTAACAACCATGGAAGGCATGTAGAAGAAAATTGATACTGATAAAAGGAAAAAACTTGCTGAAGTTCACATAGCTAGAAAATATCTACCTCAGGCAGGCTTGTCTAGCAGACATTTCTGCTACTACACTGAAGCATTTGTCTTCATATCATAAATAAAACATGTTAATCATTTACATAGGAGAAATCTTCTCCCTCCTTCCCTTCCTTTCTTCCTCTCCCCAACACACACCACACACACACACACACACACACACACACAGAAATTCTTCCTACTAAAATAGAATTTAAAAGACATCCTGACAAAATAGCTATTGCATCAAACAAAGTATACTTATCTTTCAGGACATAGAAAGTGGCTACAGTTATATTAGGAGTTCAATTAATACTCATGAAATAAAAAAAATGCATCATTTATTCCAATTGATCCAAAGCATTTCACCTAAGACCTTCTCTTCCTGCCACCCCATCAAATATATTTCTAGGAAGAACGTCACTAATTATTTCTATAAGTGTGTGCAGAGCACATATTGTGGTGAGAGATGTAGTTCTAGGAACTGGGATACAGTTTCGGGTTTGTTTGTTTTTTTTTTTTTTTTTTGAACTGGGATACACTTTTAAAGAAGAGAGCTTGCTGGCTACTAGAAAGGCAAAAGTCGTCCAGGAGAGATGGACTTGTAAACTGACAGTATATATCAGAGTGTGATTAGTCCTAGGTATGTGCACGTGGAACCCAAGACAGCACAGTGGAGGACTATACAGAGAGCCAAAGAAAGAGATGAAAATCTGCAGTATCCCAGTGCAGGGTCTCCTTGTCCTCTCATGCTTATTCTTTTTTTTTTTTTTTTTTTGAGAGAGAGAGAGACAGAGATAGCGAGAGAAAGCATGAGTGGAGAGGAGAGGGAGAAGCAGGCTCCCTGCTAAGCAAGGAGCCCGAGGATGAGGATGTGGGGGCTTGATCCCAACCCTGGGGAACCAAAGGGATAAGGCAGACAGTTAACCAATTGAACCACTCAGGCATCCCTCTAGTGATTATTCTCAAAGAGACCTTTACATATGACTCCAGGTTTTTCTCTTAGAACCATAGGGTCATGAGACTGGGCAAATATATAGCTCATTTTCAAAGCAAATTTTCGTTTTTGGCCATAGGACCGGCTACAGAATTGAAAAGCTCCACAGCAACACAACACTTAGAAATCCTAGATATAATTAATATGAGAGTTCCTTTTATTTTATTTTTTTTAAGATTTTATTTATTTATTTGACAGAGATCACAAGTAGGCAAAGAGGCAGGCAGAGAGAGAGGGGGAAGCAGGCTCCCCACTGAGCAGAGAGCCCGATGTGGGGCTCGATCCCAGGACCCTGAAATCATGACCTGAGCTGAAGGCAGAGGCTTTAACCCACTGAGCCACCCAGGCACCCCTGAGAGTTCCCTTTAAATGCACAGTTGAATTCACAAGAAAGCAAGAGAAATGCACATGAAGCAAAAAACCAAGGAAGGCATGGAGATCCAGATGATGATCAAATAAATTTACACTGCTGCCACCAGAGGAGGGTAGGAGAGGCTGTTGTTGGGGTCTTGGTGATGTATAGTTAAGATTAAGTTACCCCACGGGATCTGGAGAGAAGGATTTGGGCCTGCTCATGGATGGAAATTGAAATTTAGACTTCTGAAAAAAAGAAAAAGAAATTTAGACTTCTGCATCAAGTCAGAGCTCTCAATATTGTATGTTTCTGTTAAAGGGGGACTACACTCATATCTGCCTCTTGAGAAACAGCATCATTCATGCTAGTCTGTCCCTGTGGAGACTGGGAAGTGACAACTCAGTCCAAAGTATGCTATTACTTCCTTTTTATATAAATACCTTTACATGTTCTGTGTTAGTTTCCATTAAAGATAGCTTATCTCTCTTGCCCTTGGCTCTTGGTTGAAAAAAAATCTAATAGGAGATTTCATAATGATATGAAATGCTTTTTGATGAACTTGTCCAAATATTCATTAGAAGGGTTTCTTTCATTTTATACTCTCTCCAACTGTGTATGGAGGATGAAGTTCATTGCCATTCCTCCTTACCGATCTCTGGGCACTATACCAAAAATGTTTTAATCTTTGCCAATCTCATAAAATAAAATAGCATATATTTTTAATTTTTTAAAATATTTTATTTATTTGACAGAGAGAGAGAGAGAGCACAAGGAGGCAGAGCAGCGGGCAGAGGGAGAGGGAGAAGCAGGCTCTCCACTGAGCAGGAAGCCTGATGTGAGGCTCAATCCCAGGACCCTGGGATCATGACCCAAGCTGAAGGCAGCCGCTTAACCAACTGAGCCACCAGGTGCCCCAAAATAGCATATATTTTTAAATTGAAGGTGCATTGAATTGTTTTCCTGTGAAGTCAAACATCCTTCCACGTGTGTTCCAACTATGTTTAAATCACTTGTGAATTATTATTACATGTCTATGTGTCAATTTCCATTTTTCAGTCTGGTCCTTTTTGTTTGTTTTTGTTGTTGATAGTTAATTATACTTAATATTTATTATCTATTTATTACCTATTACCAATGTTTAACACCTATACATCATGCTTATACAGCATATTTCTGTGTCAGGCACTATTTTCAATGATTGACACGCTAATAGTCACTTAATCCTTATGATAAATAGTAAAGGATAGGGACTGTTATCCTCCCCATTGATATGCAGGTCAAATCAGATTCAGAGAGTTTGACTAACTGATAAAGATCTTGGGGACTTAACTCTTTTGGTTGATATGTCTGCTGACTCCAGCATATTGAATTATTGTATTGTGTGCTTTGTAATTAAAATTGTGAGCTCTTCTTCAATGAGTTTTTTTTTGGGACAATCCAGTGAGACCTGAAATGAAGTCATACTCTCTCAAGAGACTTTCATTTGCCTGTATTATACATTCTGGATACTTCACTGGTGATTTTAAATAGGATTATTGAGATATATTTTCTATGCCATAAAGTTAACCTGTTTAAAGTATGCAAATCAATGATTTTTAGTATATTTACAGAGTGTGCAACCATCATTATAATCTAATTTTAGAATATGTTTATCATGCTCCCAAAAATCTTATATCCATTAGTAATAACTCCCCTATTCCTCCCCAACCCACCGATATACTTTTTGTCTCCGTAGATTTGCCTACTTGAAACATTTCATATAAATCTATCATACAGTCTGCGTTTTTTGTAACTATCTTCTTTTGCTTGGGAAAATACTTTTATATTACTTTCTCAGCCTGAGGATTAATGGACAATGCTAGTTATACAAATAAAATCTACAAACCCACATGATGCTCATATCCACATCTATGGAGTCTAGGTCCTGACCAATTCTAGTTTCTTATACCCAGTAAGGGGGCCGTTGCTTAGCCAAGTCTCCAAGATGACAGGGAGGCACTTGGGAAATAAAACCCCATAAAAATGGAAAAGGGGACTTATACCTGTGTGTGTAATCTTCATTCTAAGCAGTGATATCACTCCTAGCATTCTGTTCCTGTGGGGAGCCTGCGGACTGGGAAGTTACATCCCGGTCTAGGTTATCTCCTTCTTTAAGTAAATATCTCCATGTGTTTCAGTGTCATTTTTTATTAAAGTAACTTTTCAGTATCTGGATCCATTGGTGTCTTTCCAGTGATTATAGATTACGGTATGTGTGGTGAGCTTATTGTAAGGATACAGATTATTTCAATGACATAATTAGCAGAGTAATGTGATAGTCATGAATACAACCCTTATCCAGCAATTAGTGAACACCCATTTCTTCATCATTCATTCCTTTGTTAGCTATTCATTGAGATCTATCTATAGCTAGCCAGTCTTATAGGAGAATGAGCTATGTTACTGAATAAAATAAAGATCTCTGGTCCAAGAATCTTAAGTTCTAATGAAAGAAACCTACTTTTTTTTTTTTTTTTTACACACGTTACAATTTATACAAATTGAATCATAGAAACTAGCTGACCAATTTAAAGACAGGGAAATAAAATAGAAAAGTAAAATGTCATATCCAGAATCTCAGAGTACTCCACCCAGATCTTCTTACGTCTACCTTATCTCTGGCCACTGCCCAGTACAAGCAGAGAGCCAGAGGTACTGGGAGTTCATATCCTTCCCAAGTGGCTCTTACCAATGAGAGATGGTGCAGCACTGTGAAAACCCAGTTCCCTTGCCTTGAGTCAGGACAAACTTTAAGAAGTAACATGCTCCAGATCTCCCTATGGGATCAGGCTGAGATGGGGACTTCACGTGAAATCACACCCTTGCCTGATTTCATTCCATCCTTCTGCTTCTCCCTTATCAGTCTCTCCTGGGAGCATTTCCTTAATAAATAACATGTGCAGGAATCCTCATTCCAGACACTGCTTTTGGGAAAGCTAACCTAAGACATAGCATTAGTAAATGGTGGAGCCAGAATTTCTGTCTGTGATCTCCGTATCCAAATTTCATACATTTTCTTTTATGCCACAGAGGGGAGGAAAATAAAACTCAGGAAGGTTCATATTTTTTCTTAAGGCCTTGCATTTTGTAAGGGATTCAAACTTAGTATCCTAAAATCCTGTGATGTGAGCTGTACCACACTGCCTTTTAAAACTTATCACAGGGAACTAAATCTATATCCATTAACAAAGATTTCTTACAATCTCCCAATCAGAATTGTATTTATACTCTGAGTCCCAGTTTCGCCATCTGTGGAATTAGGACACTACTGATTTCTTCAACACTTTTTCTTTTTTTAATTAAATGGAATAACAGGGAAAATGCTTGGCATAACGCTTGACACACAGCTACATGCTTAGTGTAGGTTGTCCTTCAGTGAAAAAGCAGGGTAAAGAAAATTTAACCAAATAAGGACTCCAGTGATCAAAACTGTTTTTGGCCAACCACAGGATTTTCTTAAAGCAAAACCTCCATTTCCGGAAAAATACTGAAAAATAACAAATAATCCTGTCAGTTCCCCATACAAAATGGACTGCATCAATGTCTCCATGGACCTGGTGGATAAATAACGGAGCTCATACAGTTCAGAAGGTTTCTTAATAAAGTCCAGCCCCTTCCCAAAGAAGAAAAGCCACGGAATACAGGCATGCCACATTAAAACTGCAGTGACCCAGCCAGCCCTTCCTAACTGCTAACTAGGCAATTCTCAGGAGCCCAGGGAGGAAATCTAGAAGGATATAAACATGAAATGAACCAAGCGTGCAAGTGATTTTCTGTTCTCCCTTTTTTTTCCTTCTGTTTTGTTTTGGGGTGTGTGTGTGTGTGTGTGTGTGTGTGTGTGTGTGTGTGTGATATTTATTTATTTTTATCATCATCAGGACATTAGTACTCAGAGGGAGGAAAATGCCTCTTGAATGAGATGTTTGTAGGGAAAATTACAAGGCAGAGGATGCTGACTTTGACCGAGCAATGCCCTCTGAGGATTGGGGTGGATCAGAATGGCTTCTCATGTTTTTTTCTGCTCCCCTAATGGAAGTAAAATAACAACATGAAATAGAGGGGATGGAACAGCCAGCAGGAGGATAAATACCAAGGAAGCGATGTAAACACAGCCCCCAATTTCCCCAGCGAGTAAGAGAATGAGGAATGTGTTATTTATCTCTTTGTAATCTGCAAGGCAGAGTATGGAGCTGCCCTGCTTTGGGAATATCTTCTATAAATAATCAAAGAATTGCAGGATGGGGGGTTGAATGAAGTAAAGGAACCCAGGGGACAGAACTTCTCCAAATTCCAGGTCTTTCAGACATCTCTTCCAAGAAGCCTCTCTTGATCCTTTAAGGCGGGAAAAGAACAGGAAGAAGAGGCCCTTTGAAACTTGAGAAGTCGTTGACTGTGCCCATTCCCCTGGTTATTTTAGGCTAGAAAAATTGGGGCACCTGATTGGCTCAGTTGGTTGGACATGGGAATCTTGATTTTGGTTCAGGTCCTGACCTCAGGGTTTTGAGATGGAGCCCTGCACTGGGCTCTGCACTCAGCAGGGAGTCTGCTTGAGAGATTTTCTCTCCTCCACCACTCTCTCTCTCAAATAAATAAATAAAATATTTTTTTAAAAAAGAAAGAAACATTGGTGTAAACTATAGCTAAATGACTTCGTAAGATTGCCCTGCACTTGAGATGAGTATGTAGTGTGGGTTCTGGAATTAAATCACCCAGCCTGGACTCCACATTCATTAGTCATTAGGTGTTTTACCTTGGGAAAGTTATTTACGTTCCCCAAGTCTCAGTTTTCTCATCTGTAAAACTCATAATAATTCCCACTTAGTAGGATTGCTAGAAGAAAAAACATGGTAATGCACACAAAACTCTTAGCAGAATGCCTAAAATATACTCAGAGCTCCACAAAGCCTACACATTATATTCTTCTTATTGTTGTTGTTCTTAGTCATTAGTAGAAGAAGAATCTAAATTTATGTCTTCCATCTTCAAACCCACCATTCTTTTCTCTTCATTCTTTCATTTTTAATCTCTTAAGATTTCACATTTAAAAAAAAGATTTCACATTTTCAGCAAGGTTTATTGTTCCAGTACATAATACCTGGTGACTTACATATCTGATGCAATCAGGTAGCAGGTTGCTTGGGCAACTTCTCACACCAGACCTCAGCTCATACAAATCCAATATACTTCAATAAATGTTAGCCAGATAAACATGGTCGTTAGCCAGATAAACATGGCCTTATTTCATCAGATATAAAGGATTTGCCTTGGCAAATGGAGTCAACCATCTCTGATAAAGATGATTCAGTGCTTGCTGAATATGAATTGAAATGATCGAAATATGTCTTTGTAGGGAAACCTGGATCTTTTTAGAAAGGGCAGGGTTAGATGTTCTTGTTCTGGGACTTAGAGAATAGGAGGGCCTTACATGAAGGAAGGAGAACAGAGAGAGCACTCCAGTACATAAGCCATGGTGCTAAGGACTAGTAGAATTTACTTGTAAGAACATTCTTTAATCTTTGGGCTTCTTTTTTAAAGTCATTCCACGAAAGATGCTTTCCTCAGTGTCCCCATTTAATAGTTTCCACTTTTCTCCCCTATCTCATACCATCCTACATTTTCCCTTTGAATTATGTTATGATTTTTTAAAACAAAATAGCCATTCATGCATGTTGTTGGGTGTAGAGTAGGGTGTACATATTTTCAGTAAACAGCAGTCTCTTCCAGGAGGCTGTAAGTTTGCTCAATGAGGGTAAAAATCTGGCCCGTTTTGACCCAAATTGTCCTGTATCTAGTGCCATGCCTACCTGAAACATTATAAGCTCTATAAAATGTTTCTTCATGGAATGAATGGGTATATGGATGGGGCAATCAGGAGACTCACCTGCATAGAAGGGGGTCCTGTGACATAGAGATGGAAGAGGGCTTCCCATAAGGACCATGGATAAATCCCTACTCCTCTTTGAGCCTTCCCTTTCTTTCTTTAAAGTCTGAGGTAGACTTGAGGCCACTGTGTGGGTTGTTCTAGGTTTATAGATTCCCTGATTATTTACTTGGAATTTTACTAGCTCGTAATCATTGGTAAGAACACAGATAAGATAGTACTTTCTAATAGGCAGAGAAAGGACAGGGGAGGGGTTTATTTCCTTCTCCATTATGTAAATGTCCATTTAGCACCTGCTATTTTTAAGATCCTAGGGGAGCCGGAGTTGACTAAAATATGACTCCTGACTTTGAATAGCAGAGACAGAGAATGAATAAAGGATGGGGGTTAAAAAGGACAAGGAGAAAGAGGAGGTGGAAGAGAAAGAGGCAGAGGAGAAAAAGCTTTTTATGGATCTTGGTGCCATGTATTTTACACATCTTATCTCATTTTACAAATTTCAAAACTGAGGTTTAAATCCGTTGCTGGGCCTGCACTTGTGCCAAGTCTGACTGCTCATGGTCTTGATTCTGGGGCCCAGATCACCACCCTACTACCTGGTGAAAACACAAATAGGTAAAGAGGCAGTTACAGAGATGGTGAGAGCTTTGCCCAGGAGCGGTATTATGGGTATTGTCAGTCCAGCCCTTAGCTCTTACTCCTGTGAGGTCTCCCTCTCAGTGCCTCAGCATGTTCTTCCCTCCTTCCCTACACTTGCCAAAAGAAGAGAGAAGAGTAAAGAAAAGCATCCAGAGCCAGCTGCAGAGACAAAGACTATTTTCCCTGATAGGTACCGAAAGAAAGGAAGCTTGCAGAGGCACAGGCCAAAGACAGGGTGGGAAGATGGCAGGACAGGATCCACAAAAGCCTGAAGCACTTTGGCTCCCCTCCTCAGCTCTCCTTTCTCTCCTCTTGCAGCTTTTAAGTTCCATTCCCTATTTCAGTGGGATTTGGGAAGTGCACTGAAGTTGCAGTAATTAGAGGTGCCAGAGGCAAACTGATTTTTCAGCTTCCAAGGAAAACAATTATCCTAATCTGGTTTGCCGTCCCTGCTTCTACCCCAACAGTGGAAATTCACTAGGTTCAGAGACCATTGTCATAGAGGAGACATATCACTTTGCGGGACTATACTTCGCCCAAATTTCTTTTTTCCTTCTCATTTTATTTCCCATTGATTTATCAAGCATCTACTATGCTTCACATAACTAGTATTCATAGAGCCCTTACTGGGAGCCCAGGGCTTAGTCAAAAGCATTAGATACATTATTTCATTTAGTCTGTACAATTACCCACAAGATATGTACGATCATAACCACACTCCTTGTTTATCCTGGAGATTTAAGTAACCTACCCAAAGTCACAGCTATTAAGAAAGGGAGCCAATATTTGAACTCCATTGTCCAACTTCAGAGCATGTGTTCTTAACATGTCATTATACAGTCTCTCATCCAGAATCCTGTTTTGTTCATTTACCATTGTGTCCTTTTTATGAATCTTAAAACAAGGCACAGAGAGCTAAATGACTGGCCCCGGCTTACACAGTTTGAAGGTGGTAGAGGCATTATTTGAATTCTAGCCCATCTGATCCCAGGGACCACGTTGTTCTCACCATGCCCAGCTCTGTATGGAGTCTGATATGCCAGGGTTGAAGGTGACCATAAAACATTTCATCTCTTTCTTTCTTTTTTTTTTTTTCAGATTTATTTAGAGAGAGAAAGAGAGAGAGAACATGCACATATGGGTGTGGGGTGGAAGGGCAGAGGGAGAGAAAGCAGACTCCATGCTGAGTGAGTGTGGATCCCAACACAGGGCTCCACCTCACCACCCAAGATCACCACCTGAGTCAAAACCAGGAGTTGGACGCTGAACAGACTGTGCCACCCAGGAGCCCAAAAATGTTTGTATTTCAAGAGACCGTCTTGGTTGGCATGTGCAGCACTGCCCAAGGCAAGCACTGTGGACAGTGTAAGTCTGTCCTCATCTACACCAGGGCAGGACTGTAAGTTCCTATTTTCTCTTTCTTTCTTCTTCCAGGGTGCTCGCCACATGTTCATTTCATCTGATTTCCCCTGTCGGAATGAAGCAGGTAGAACAGGGAAATGTTGGGTACCCGCAGAAGGAAGAAGGACAAAGTACAGAAATGAACCTGACACCTAACAGGGTGGTTGTAACAACTGAGTAAACCCCGTAATAGCTCTGTGGTTTCTCATGGACACGGGTGCCCTGTTGTTGCTCAAAGCCAGGGCGCGCACGAGCATCAAGCCCCGCGTAGCCTGCAAATGACGGGGAAGAAAGGACGCCTCCACTGGGAGCGCTAGATGACTCTGGGTAGATATTGACTACATACAGAGTATCTGCGAAATACCTCAGACTGCACCTGCGCAGAGTAGTGCGGACCAGCTAGCAGAGAGCATGCGCAGTAGTGTGCTGCGTTCCGGATGTCCCCACTTATTCCAAGAACCCTACGTGAATATTCCACTCTTTGATTCTAATTGCCCACAAAGATCAAAGCCCCACATCTACCCTGCACATCTCAGATCCTCTTTCTGAGTGCCCTGCTCTACACTCCCTCCTTGAGTGTGTACTTTCGCTTTGCCTTAAAGCTTCTATATTCCACTCTGACTCCTTGAATTCTTTCTCCGGGTGAAGTTAAAAACCTGTGCTGGCTGGTGGTTGAGGTCAGGTGCTGAGAACTCCCCCAGTATCAAGATCCTCCAGTATCAAGATAAAAATGGAAAAAGGTATCATTGGCCTCCAACACTACCTTTCCCTAGGGGACATCCAAGCGCTTTTGAAGACTCTTGTATTTCAATGATTTCAAGAACTTACATTTTTAAGGGCTCTGAAGTACAAATCAGATGATTAGGCACAGACTTTTCCTCTTCAGAATGGCTATTAAATCAACATTTGACTTTTGGGGAGGTCACTTTCTCTTTCTAGATTTCAGTTTCTTAGAACCATTAGGTAAGGGAGTTAGATCAGATTTGAGCAACACTTCTGAGAGTAGGTACCATAATCACCAAGGGATATGTGTGTGTCTACCTGGGTGTGTGTGCTTTCAGTGAAGACTCTTACTGCCCCAACCCAGATCTACTGATCAGAATTTCTAGGGTTGAAGTGTAAAAATCTGCCTTTGAAATAAGGACTCCAAGTGATGCCCACTGAAGCTAGATTGAAGGACTTAAAATTCATTGACCTTCATTACAATAAACAAGAAAGAAGAAAGAAAGATCAGGGAAAGGAGAGAAGAGGAAGGTAGGAAGAGAGTAGGAAGAGAGAAGAAGTTAAACTCCCAGAAAATCTTTCTTTTATTCCTGTCATAGCTATGGAGAAATAAACAGTAAGGTAGATGGAGGGTGAGAAGAAGAAAGGAGGTGGCCATGGACTGGTGAAAAAAAAAATTTTTTTTTTTTTATGGACTGGTGAAATTTTAAGGGCATATGCATGTATACTGATATACAAAGCATGTTTATATACATATGTGTGTGTATATACACACATATACATAGCACTTGGCAGGTATCCAAAGCACAGGTGAGGCAGAATAAACCCTGTTGATCTGGCTGTTGTGTTATCATTTCTCATTGACTATGTATTTGGAGCCTCCATTTCCAATTGCCTTCCTCCCTCAAACCCCTCTTTAGTACAGGCCACATAATTTGTGGGGCCCAGTGTGAAATGAAAATGCAGGGCCCCTTGTTCAGAACTGATTGATAATTTCAAGACTATAGTGGCAGATCACTAAACTAAGCACAGGGTCCTACTAAATTCAGACACATCTCTGATACTGGCGCTAGTCCTAATAGGGGCCTACTGTTCTCCTTCATTTGCCCATAGCATTTGATTATACCAATAACAAAAATTCCATTCAGACCATTGTTCTGTATTTTGTTGTATAGAACCCTGCCCCTACTTTTAGATGATTGACTGCTTGACAACAGGGATGGTTTGCTGTCCTAGTTGTAGACCCAACACAGAACTTCACACCTCTGCTGCTGAATAGCGTTTTGCTGGACTGATTGACAGGCACAAGGGGATGGGTAAGGAAATGGGAAGAACTGCAGGCGTGGAGGGTGATTTGAGACAGTTTCTAGAAAGTCTTAAATGCTAGGTCTGGGTATTTAGACTATATCCAATGGTCAATGAAGTTTCCTTAAGATTATAGTCTTGGCTTTGTTTATGTGGCTTGAACAGTGTGGGCACTTCTCCAATGACTGATGATCTAGTGATTTATAATAAATATATATTTGTTCTTTATCCCTGTTTCTGGCACTTAACATCTAAAACCCTTGGAATTTCTTGGGTGATCAGAGCAATCAATGTGTCTTTTGTTATGTTAATTAGGCGACCACACCTAAGAACATGGGCTGGTGTCCAGGAGAACCAAGCAAGTGATTAAAGGGTTGAAACTTTTAGTACCAACCCCTCTGACCTCCAGGAAAGGAAGAGAGGTTGGAGTTTGAGTTTAAGTGCCACAGGGCAATTACTTAATCTATCATGCCTCTATAATGAGCCTCCATAAAAACTCCTAAGGACTAGGAGAGCTTCCAGGTTGGTGGACTTGGGGAGAATGGTGTTCTCTGAGAGGATATGGAAGCTCTGTGCCCTTTTCCCACACTTGCTCTGTGGATCTCTTCCTTCTGACTGCTCCTGAGTTATATCCTTTTATAATAAACCAGTGATCTAGTAAGTATAATGTTTCTCTGAGTTCTGTGAACTGCTCTAGCAAATAGATCAAATCAGAGGAGGGGGCCATGGGAACCTCTAATCTATACAGGCAGTCGATTAGAAGCACAGGTAATAATCTGGGTATGTGGCTGGGGTCTGAAGGGGTTGGGGTGGGGGGCAGTTCTGTGGGACTGAACCCTCAACCTGTGGAATCCGATGCTATCTCCAGGTAGACAGTGTCAGAACTGAACAGAATTGTGGGACACTCAGCTGGTGTTGCAGCATTGCTTGCATGTGCCAGAGAGTTCTCTCCTCCACTCCTTAGAAATTAAGTCCAGGGGTGCCTGGGTAACTCAGTGGGCCTGAGCCCACTGGGCCTCTGCCTTCAGCTCAGGTCATGATCTCAGGGTCCTGGGATCGAGCCTCTCATCGGGCTCTCTGCTCAGCAGGGAGCCTGCTTCCCCCCCCCTCCCCTTCTTGGCTCTCTGCCTACTTGTGATCTCTCTTTCTCTGTCAAATAAATAAATAAAATCTTTAAAAAAGGGCGCCTGGGTGGCTCAGTAGGTTGAGCAACTGCCTTCGGCTCAGGTCATGATCCTTGAGTTCTGGGATTGAGTCCCACATCGGGCTCCCAGCTCTATGGGGAGTCTGCTTCTTCCTCTAACCATCTCTCCTCTCATGCTCTCTCTCACTTTCTCTGCCTCTCAAATAAATAAATAAAATCTTAAAAAAAAAAAATCTTAAGAAAAAAAGATATTAAGTCCAGGAACACAAAAAGACTCTAATCTCTTTATAATATATATTCTATATATATTGCATGCACTATTTTTTCTCCGATTATAACTGGTATATATATTAATTAAATCATATAGGTTAATATAAAGAAAAATATAAAAATTATTCATAATCATACACAAGAACTGTTAAATGTTAGAATATTTTCTTAAAAAAATACCAAATATACCTACTATTGTATCAGACCCACTCTAGAGATTGGGTAACATCCATTAAGTTAATAAGCCCCTGCTGCTATTAACCCTAGACTATGTAACACAGAGTCAGCCAAATAAGAAGCAGCTGGACCCCAAGTCTACTTTGCAATGTAGTGTCTTCCCTGGTGACTTCTTAAAAACACTCATGTTGCACTCACCATGAGCCAGCATCATTCTCAGTATTTTTCATCGAGCACTGATAACAATTACACGAAGCAGATACTACTATTATCTGTATTTTATGGATGAAGAAACTGAGGGTTGAGAAGAAGCAAGCGATTTACCCAAGCTCACACTCGAAACCGCTCATATTGGTTACTATTGTCCAATAACAGGCTGTTAAGGATGGTGTGGTAGGCGGAATTACAGCCTACCTTCAAAGATGGCCTAATCCCCAGTACCTGCGAATACATTACCTAACATAGAAAGGGACTTCTCGGATGTGATTAAGAAGGATCTCGAGGTGTCAAGTTGACCCTGGATTATCTGTGGAAGTCCCATGAAATCACATGAGTCCTTATAGGAGACAGGAGTGTCCAGGTCAGAGGAAAAATGTAACGACAGAAGCAGAGATTGGAGCGATATGGAGCCATGAGTCATGGAATATAGGCAGCCTCTAGAAACTCTAAAATGTAGGGAGACAGATTCTCTCCTAGAGCCTCCGGAAGGAATCATGGCTCTACTGACACCTTGATTTTAGTCCTGTAAGCCCTTTTATCAAATTTCTGACCTCTAGAATATTAAGATAATAAACCTGTGCTGTTTTAAGCCACCACAATGGTGGTAATTTGTTATAGCAGCAATAGGAAACTGATACAAAGGCATCTAGAACTCTATCCTATATCTCAGAGCTCGTAAGTGAACCTCACAGGTGCTATGCAAATCATATTTTAAGTGAGAGGCTCTAGAGCATCCCCTACTCCACATTTGGTACTAAAACAACAGATGAACACACACAAACTATATATACATGTATGCATATATTCAACTTTATGTGTTTATCTGGCTTTCCCTTTATTATTACTTGAGAATTTTACCTATGTCATTAAACATGTGCCAGGACCTTTTTTGATGACTTTGAGTCTCAGGAGATTATCAGTTAACAGATACTAATGTAGGGCAGGATAAGGGATGTGGAACTGGTTTTGTTGTGTGGCCCATCCCCCATGTGGATATAGAGGAAATGCTATAGCTGATTTACATAAAGGAGGCTTTGGGGAATCATATATATACCCTGGACTTTAGTGAATATGGACACTGTAACCTGACTAATGCCTGAAAAGGTCTAACACTTGCTGAAGGAGTCTTTGGCATCTGGAAGTGGGCATGGCCGTTGGAGTCCCACTTTCTGCCATGATGGGGGAAAGGCACATGTGTTCCCTGAGGCAGACAAGGGCAGTAAGCCCTCAGGTGTCTTCTCTACTCAAAAACTGCCTGCAGGGTAAAGAAACCCAACAGAGACGATCTGTGTAAGTTTGAGGGATAGATTGCAGAGCCAAGGTATGGTCAGAAGTATTTAGCTAGAGGGGCACTAGAATCAGAAATCATCAAATGAGAGGTTCCTGGTGATGGTGGGGTTAGTAATTCCCAAAGCACCTCACAGAGGAAAAAGTTAGGCCTTGAACATGTGTTATATTCAGTCCAATGTCAGCTTTAAATCATACTGGTCAACAGGGTTGCCTCTATCCCTGTATCACCTTGTGAACATTTTATAAAAGACACACTCTTGTTTTGGGGGCAACACAAAACTAGGTGATAAAGCAATTAAGTGATAATTTACAAAAATGCTCCCTTCCCTCAAGTGGAAGCAGCCCTACACCGGAGTACATAGTTTCCCCAGTGAGCTACATTCCCTGGGTACCCTTATGCAGTATGTAACCTACACAACTATACATGGCAGTCCCGGGAAGCAAGTAAGACGTCCTTTGCATCTTTCCTCTATCACCTCACCCTAATCCCCTCTCCATTCCATAATGAGTTAGGGAAAAGGAATGGAAGAATATGGCAGGGAAATGGTGAAGGGGCTGCTTACAAGTCCTTTACCTCTTCCTAGGTTTTCCATTTATGTGGACCAAAGCTTGGGAAAGGGAGGATTTTTTAGTTGGCTGAGATTGGCTTTGGGTTCTACACTGAGCTAGGAAACAAGATTATGTATTAATGTCTGAGAGGGATCAGAGAAAAGTATGAGAGTCCCTCGAGATATAAACCAGGAGTATGGGAGGAAAAATCAGTCTATAGAGTAAGTGAAAGAGGTAATGGTGAAAAGAAAAGTTACTTTCTACTAGCACCTACAGATCAGTACTTTCAAGAAGTCAGTGATGAATATCGTAAAGAAGTATTGCATGGAGCACTGGGTGTGGTGCATAAACAACGAATCTTGGAACACCGAAAAAATAAAATTAAATCCAAAAAAAGAAGTTGCCTTTAAACATATTCTGTAGAGCTCTGTGAGACACCATAATGTGTTGGTGAGAGGGTGGTCGGGGGGAGGTACTTAGTGGCCTCATCTCCAGGTCTCTTGTTCCCACTTCAGCCACAGCAAGTCCCCTATGATCAGTTTTATTTACTGGACTTTGTGAAATTTCACTCAAATGAAGATTTTCACAGTTGGAAATATCTGCATATCAATATTTTAAGACATAATTTTTTTTAACAGCTGCATATAGTTAAACATGCCTTTTATTGTAGTTGACTGCATACGCATTTAATGTCCCTACTGGACTATAAGATTCTTTTAAGAGAGGAGACTTGATCTGATTTATCTTTGTATTTGCAAAAGTACCTAAAACATAGGAAGTCTATGTATGCTCAGCAGATGAATGAACGGTTCTGTTCTTACCTAACCCCATGGGAGTCACAAACTCAATGACAATTTATTTTTTTGTCTTCTGGTGGTGATAAGATTCTAGCTTAATAGGAAGACGGGGTATAGTTTAAACTTTGTACTTAATTACATGAAAATAGAGCTTTGATCCATATTCTCTCTAGGTAGAGAATCTGGTCATGCAGAGGCAAGCAGCCTACGCAATGAGAACTTGTAATGCTTCCAAGTGCCTCCCTGTACTAAGTGTCACTTGTAGCAGGAAATTGGTGATTTTCAGTTGACATGAAGTGGAAAATTATTTCATGTGAATTGATGCTGGATGGCTCTATTTTTACTAAGTGAATACAGAATAGCTCAGCGTGCAGGAAACATTTAGTGCAAAGTGAGCTGACATCGATTGGGCTGTAGGGCAGAGGTTCATAAATGAAAATGCCAGAGGAAGACCAAAGGTGGCACGTCAGATGAAGCCAGCATGCCTGACTTTTAGCCTCCAATTCCTGTGAGATGCCCTGGTGGAAAGGAATCAAGAGGCTCTGCAGACACACCGCCCCCCAGGGGGGCTGGTTGTGGAATGTTGTAGAAAGCAGGTGTGGAGTTTCATTCTTGTAATTGCTCTCCCTCCAAATCCTCATGCCATTGTGTGATCTGGCCCAGGGTTTGCCTTCTAACCTACTGTATAAGCTCATGCCAAATGTTCCTCTTCCCTGAGCCTCTTTTCTTGTCCATGCAACAGGGGAACTCAGACTGGGCCTTTTAGGATTTTTTAAAAATATAATCCCTATGCTAAATTGTCAAGACATATCTTAGTAAATACTCACCAAACCTCTGTAACATGGGTCCTATCCTTTTCACTTTACAGATGAGAAAAATGTGGCCCAGAGAGACAAACTGATTTGCTCAATGTCAAGTGGCTAGTGTATGAAGGAACAAGCTTCTGAATCTATGTGTCCCTAGTCACAGAGATTGTATTAGTCCCAACACATCATTCTACTCTTAGGACACCTGAATTCAATCTTGAGCTGCATGCATTGTTTTTTTCTGTAGTAGGAAAAATCTGAAGTTAGAAATCTTACATCTAGAAGCACTTGGGTGGCTAAGTCATTAAGCATTTACCTTTGGCTCAGGTCATGCATGATCCCAGGGTCCTGGGATCAAGCTCTGTGTTAGGCTCCTAGCTCAGCCTGCATCTTCCTCTCCTACTCCCCCTGCTTATACTTCCTCCCTTGATGTCTCTCTCTCTATCAAAAAAAATTAAAAAAAAAAACAAACCTCTTACATCTAGATTATCTGGGTGGGCCCAATACAATCATGAGACTCTTTAAGAGCAAAAGAGGGAGGCAGAAGATTAGCAAAGAAAGAGAGGCAACATGAGCAAGATTTGATACCCGGTTGTGGTTCTGAGAGGTAGGGGTTCTAAGGGAGGTCCCCCCAAAATAACCAGAGATCTAAGTGCTACCACCACATGGGACTGAATTGGATTCTCTCCCTGACTGCCTAGAAAGAGAAGAGGACAATCATGAGAACACCCTGAGATGCTAAAATAAGGTAACACTGGCCTAAAGGATTCCTTGAAGCTTGTGTTATAAGAACACTTTCTGCTAGGCAGAATCAAAAGAAGGATATCCTGCCTTATTTTTGGAACTGATTTAAAAGGAAAAAGTTCAGAAATAAACTCGAAATCCCTGGCCAAAGACAAATTAAGTATAACAAGGGATCTCTAAATTGCTTATAATCTATCCTAGTCTCTTGGGTAGTGACACTGAAGTCTGAACTGAATTGTGCTCGATGAGGTTGCCAGACTTGGGAAAAGACAAACACTAATGAATTCAATATTAGTCAGGAAAAAAAGAAAAAAAAAAAAAAGAAATTTTCTCTAATTCGAAGAAAAAAAGATTTAGAGCCTGTAGGCTCTATTATTATCCTTAAGCAAACTACTCTTAGCTGGAATCCTTTATCAGCTTTGAAGCCAAGTGTCCAGGGATCTAAGATGGCAAGTGGATGATTCTAGAGAGAAGGTAGTGTTGCTGTTTTCAGAAAGTGCTATGCAGTGGTCTGAGCTCAGGCACTGAAAGCCCAGTGGACCTTGATCTGACCTCTTCAGCCTCTTTTCTCAACCAGTCCTCTTTGCATGTACTCCCCTTGCCCACATTCTCAATCACTGGTAAACCCCAACTCATTCTTCAAATGTCAGTTCATATGGTTCATATGGTGCCTCTCTCCGAAGCTTATCAAGTATCATTTAATGCTTATCACTCTCAAATTTTATCTCTTAGGCAAACCTCTCTAGGAGCCAAATCCATACAGTTAACATTCTGTTTGATATCTGCACTGGAAAGTTGCAAAATGTACATGTCTAAAATGCTGACTCCCATTCTATATCCATCATATTCTACTCCAAGCATATTCTACTCCCAATCTCTGCCAACTCAGCAAATGGAAACAAAACCAACTCAATTATTAAAGCCAGAATCCGTACCTCATTCTTTATTTCATCTTTTTTTCCCCACTAGCCACAAGCAATCCAAGTCTTAAAAATTTCCCATTCAATATCTACTCTAAATTGCTTGCATATCTAATGCTATCACCATAGCTCAATCTACCATTATTGCTTACCTGCACTATTTGATTAGCCTTATAACAGGCCTCTGTCCCTATCCCTTGTAATGTCCTCTATAATCAATTATCTATACAGACACCAAAGAGATCTCTTAAAATGTAAATCAGCTCCTTTCACTCTCCTACACAAATCTTTTCTTGAATGAATGGACCCACCAAGCAAAATTAAGTGATTCTGTTTCTTTCTTTGTTTCTCCCACAGATCTTTCCTTTTACAGATCATCTAGTATTTGTATAGAAAACTGACTCTTTGCAATTCCCTTGCAATTTCCATCCCAGTTGTATATCCTTTAACCCCTACACTAAGACATTCTAAGTTGATAGTTCTAGCACAGTGAAAACAAACTCAGGTGGGAAGGACTTACAGTATGGATGAGGAACCCAACAAAGTTGGGGGCCAGTGATATACTCAGGGTCAAACAGAGAGGTAGCAGCTACATCAGGACTGGAATCTGGGCCTCCTGACTCCCAGTCCAGTGCTCTCTCCATCACACCTCACTAATCCCTAGTTATAAAAGCATCAGGCAACAGAATATTCACCTTAGTGAGTGACATCACCTCTTAGTTCTAAGAGGGCCACATGTCATTTCCTTCACCAAACACCCAGTTCTGTGCTAGTTTCCATTCCAATTAGACACTGTCTGGAAAACATGAAAGAGTGGAATGTTTTCATACAAGACCAGAACTCCAAGTTGGTCAAAGAGAATACATCCAAAGCACTTAGGTTGTCTGGAAAACACACGTAGGTGTTCAAAAGTGTGTGTTTTCATGGAGAAGGATGGCCGTTTTGGAGGTTGGTTTAGTACAATGGAGGTTTTTCCAAAAAGTGTATGGAAGGCAATGATCTACGAAGTATCAGAACGAGCTCCAGAAAGAAATCTATTTTATAAGCCTGCAATAACAGAAGAGTGCCAATTTCGCATATTTCTTAATGACCCCATGATGACGTTTCCAACCATGGGAAAACCTGTTACGAAGGTTCTGATCCACCAGTGCCTGATAATGTCAGCTCCACAGGCGTCTACCTTCTGCTATTCCGCAGATGCATAATACTACAGAACGGATTGAGAGCGGAAATGGTGACTAAAGACAGGACTCAGGGACTTCAAAGTAGCTGGAAAAATTATACTTCTATGGTATGTGTTGTTAAAAGAGGAACTGAGGTATATCACAAGTTTTAAGGGTGAACAAAAATCAATTCAAATAAGACAGTGCTGAACTGGAAGTGATCGGGAGCACTCCACCAACAGGAGCTAGGGAGAAACTTTTATAAAGAAAAGAGGGAAGCAAAGTAAGGCACTGAGGACTGGCTCTAGCTTAGAGCCTAGCTGACTGTTTGTGACAGGTTGTCTTTAACGTTTTGATTTCCTACCCTTGAGGCACTTTTAGGCTTAGATTTTGGTTTGCTTACATAGGCTACTGCAGCCTTGGAGCCACGTCACTCTAATTGCCTCCTTGCTTGATTAATGTAACAATTCCCTCCTTCTGGCCATCCTCGCCTATGTGAGGGACTGACCAAAAATGTCCTATTAGCATCACTCTCAGTTACCATCAGAGTTAAGTCGCTCTTGTCTCACTCATTGTGATACTCACAGGTTATGATGTCAGATCCCCAGAAGAGCTATCTTTGTTGTTCACCTCATTGTTCAGCTTGTTTCTGTTCCTCCAAGTGCAGTTGGCTGTGATCATGAATTTAAGACCTGTGAGAGAACACTGCACATCAGGATATTCCCATGATAACTATTAGTGGGATAATACCAAAATACTGAGGTACCCATGGGGTAGCCAGGGCCACCATTGACCAAACCAGTTGGTATCAAATCAATCAAAGAAGGTACCTGACGGGGCATCAGCCTGTTTTAGCCAAGTAGCTTGCTTGTTAATTTCCTGTATTTCCTACGGTACCAGACATGTGCGTCCAGGCACAGCAGGAGGTATCTGCGTCAGCCCAGATTCCTCCCTGTTCAGCCAATAAGGAATATAAAGCCATTCTATTATGTAAAACCACCTTAGAAAGAAAATCTAGGAACTTTTGTTGTGTAACGATGGTCTTCGTAGTAGATACAGAAACAGTTGTCAGAGTTATGGAGCACTGTCTATGAATTAACAGAGTAAAGGAAGTAGCAAAATGGCGAAAGGAATAAAGGCTTCCTATGAGAGATGAGATCTTAGATCCATGAACCTAGGAGAGCTGTCCACCACAAGAGCCTTTCTGCTTCTCGGGAGGAACCGCCCTAGTCAAATTTAATTTTAGATTTCCAGCTGGTGTGCAGCTCCAAGAGTCTGGAGAAGCCCTTTTATTTATTTATTTGATTTTTTTCCCCCAAATACTTCTATTTTTTCAGTGTTACAAGATTCACTGTTCATGTACCACACCCAGTGCTCCATGCAGTACGTGCCCTCCTCAATTGCAGAATGTGGACCCAAGGCTCAAGTCCCTGAAGTTTGGGGGCCAAACCCTTCCAAGGAAGTGCAAAGGCAGCCTTTGTTCTTAGTGATTCCAAATCAGAAGGGTGGGGGAAAATTGGAAACTTCAGTCTGGATACTTGTAATCAGATATTTGAGAAGACTAGAAGAATTCAGGGTCTAGTTTGGTTTACAGATATATAACAAAACCTCAAAGACAATGAACAGGACTAGAGTCTCATATCCACGAGATTGTGTTATAATTTTCTCTTTTTTTTTAAAAGATTTTATTTATTTATTAGAGAGAGAGAGACTGAGAATGAGAGGGGAGAAGAAGGTCAGAGGGAGAAGCAGACCTCCCGCAGAGCCGGGAGTCCGATATGGGACTCGATCCCAGGACTCCGGGATCATGACCTGAGCCGAAGGCAGTCGCTTAACCAACTGAGCCACCCAGGCGCCCTGTGTTATAATTTTCTACTGAAACGTAATTTTTTTCTCAACAATTACTCTCATTTCTATCAAAGATAATCACAGTTAAAACTACTTCGTTTGCAAAATAAGTCTAGTCTCATTAAACTTGGCTTTATTATTTATATAAGTGCAGCAAGAGTAGTGACTGATCATACAGCTTATTTTTAAATCTGCTTTGCTGGAACTTTTCATAAGGAATCTTAGACTGGACTTTTATTTTTTATAAAAAAAAAAAGATTTTATTTATTTATTTAATTCAGAGAGAGAGAGAGAGAGAGAGAGACAGCAAGAGAGGGAACACAAGCAAGGGGAGTGGGAGAGGGAGAAGCAGGCTTCCCGCCAAGCAGGGATCCCAATGTGGGGCTAGATCCCAGGATCATGACCCAAGTCAAAGGTAGAGGCTTAACTACTGAGCCACCCACGTGCCCCTAGACTGGACTTTTAAAAGCCTCTCCAGGCTAAGAAATCAAACCAAGAACTCACCATCAGACTCTGCATGGAATACCTATAGATTTGGGTGAATTCCTCTCTTCTTGAGGTCCCCAAATATGCTGACGTTCCTGGGCCTTCCAGGAAGTGACCGTCCTTACTCACCTGGTAAGGTTCCCAGGAACTTTATAAGGAACATATCAGGCCAGTTTTTCCAAAGGGCTTTTATCAGCTCCATAAAGTCAAACTTAGTTCCTTAAGATTGTCTGCTTATATCTTATTTTATGCATATTCTCAAATATGACATTCTAGCCAAAGTCTTTGTTATACAAGCAATGTTTCCAATTGTGTCCTGTTATAGAGGGAAGGGATTCTTATCAAACAGAAGCAAATAATTATATTACCATGAAAATAAGAATACTCAATAAGTTTTTGAATTCTAGAGGGATTAGGTAGGAAGAAAAAGTAAATGTTTCAGTTCTGTTTTTATTTTTTTTATTTTTATTTATTTATTTATTTATTTTAAAGATAGGATTTTTTTTTAAAGATTTTTATTTGTTTATTTTACAGAGAGAGACACAGCGATAGAGGGAACACAAGCAGGGAGAGCAGCAGAAGGAGAGGGAGAAGCAGGCTTCCCGAAGGGCAGGGAGCCTGATGTGGGACTTGATCCCAGGACCTTGGGATCATGACCTGAGTTGAAGGCAGACGCTTAACAACTGAGCCACTCAGGCGCCCCAGTTCTGTTTTTAGAGATATACTTTATGAAATTATTATAAGTCATAAACTGGAAAAATAAAGCACTAAGGAACCAGCAAGATTTCAAAGAAAAATTTGTAAAAAAATTATAATCATCCTTATCAGTTCATTCAATTCCATATTTCAAATTCCTATTGTTTGAATCCAGGTTTTCCCTTAGTTCTGGAAATTCTTACCCAGTTCACTTTTATGATCTTAAAGTTTTCAGAAACCTATATTCTAGAGTATTTAGAAGAGTCCTTCCCATGAATCTCTCTGAAGATGAGGCACTTTGCATCAGTGTAAAATAACAACTCTTGGTAAATGACAAAAAGACTTTCAAAAAAATAGTCATGGTTAAAGATCTGGCGAGAGTTCATTTGATAAGGAAATGTAATTATTTCCATGGTATACAGTAATTTAAGATAATAACTGAACAGGGAGAGTATTGGCAAATTTCTACAATCTTTAAACAATTTTTGGAATACTTAGTATTAGTCACACATACCCATACACACATAACCCAGAGAGGTTTAACATCATTTCTTATTTTATAATGCTCCCTGTGTAATTTAAAATGCCCAAAGAAAGACTTGGACAATAGTGCTGAGAGTTGGCCATAATTGTTAGGATCCTCGCTGCAAATGGAGTGCACCCACATTTCTGTCCAGCTATATCTAGCCACAAGTGCAGTACAAGCCACACTCTTTTATTTTATTACGTTTAGTCACCATACAGTACATCGCTAGTCTTTGATGTCGTGTGTGACCTTTTGTTTGTGTATGACACCCAGTGCTCCATGCAATCCGTGCGGTCCTTAATACCTATCACTGGGCTCACCAGTGAAACCCTCAATTTGTTTTCCCAGAGTCCACAGTCTCTCATGGTTCCTTTCCCCCTCTGATTTCCGTCCCTTCATTTTCCCCTTCCTTCTCCTAATGTCCTTCATGCTGTTCCTTACGTTTCACATGTAAGTGAAACCACACTCCTGTTCCGCCATATTTTTGGGGACACCATCCTGATGGTTGCCAAACCAACTTCTCAGGACACAAAATGAGACAAACAAGAAGGCTACAGCTGTTCCCGGGGGAGAAAGGATAAAAAAATAACCAGTTTCTTCCTATCAATCTGAATTGGGAAACCCATGACTTCAGTAAGAATTCTTAGTCCCCGGGGGGCTTCTGCCACTTCTCCCAGGATCCCATCCCCAGGCTCCAGAGCGCGTTGATGTCCCAGCAGGTCTCATCCGGGCACCAGAAACTGTACAGGAGGAAAAACAACTTTCCCTCCACCCTTCATAGCGAGTGCCTGGCACAGACACCTTCATCTCTAGGGCATCTCTAACTGGATTAGCTTATCTAAGATGGTTAAGAGTTCTCCACTATGGTCACTGTAATCCGTGATTATCTTTGCTAAGGTTAACCTTGTTAGGCCTTAAAACAAATTTTTACTCACCCAGGACCTCACACGGGACCCAGCCCAGCTTACGTCTGATCCAGTTCGCTTTCTGCGTCGGAACCACTCTATTCTGGTCCTGGTCAGGTTTCATAATCGGACCTAGTCCAACTCTGGCCAGTTTGAGACTCACTCCAACCCGACCCGGTCTGGTTTCCGAGTCGGAACCACTCTGTCCCGGGACCTGGTCTGGTTTCCCAGTCGGAACCATCTGTCCCCGGACCCCGTCTGGTTTCCGAGTCGGAACCACTCCGTCCCCAGACCCGGTCTGGCTTCCGAGTTGGAACCACTCCGACCTGGGTCCCGGTTTGGTTTCCGAGTCGGAACCACTCCATCCTGGGACCCGGTCTGGTTTCCGAGTGGGAACTACTCCGTCCGGGACCTGGTCTGGTTTCTGAGTCGGAACCATCTGTCCCGGGACCAGGTCTGGTTTCCGAGTCGGAACCACTCCGTCCTGGGACCAGAAGTGGGAACCACTCCGTCCCGGACCTGGTCTGGTTTCCGAGTCGGAACCACCTGTCCCGGACCTGGTCTGGTTTCCGAGTCGGAACCATCTGTCCCAGGACCTGGTCTGGTTTCCGAGTCGGAACCACTCCGTCCTGGGACCAGGTCTGGTTTCCGAGTCGGAACCACCTGTCCCGGACCTGGTCTGGTTTCCGAGGCGGAACCATCTGTCCCCGGGACCTGGTCTGGTTTCCGAGTCGGAACCATCTGTCCCCGGGACCCGGTCACGTTCCTCATGCGAACTCAGTCCGGCTTCAGGCCATTTCCGGGCCCAGCCCTAGCCCAGCCTGTCTGGTTTCTACATAGGACGCAGTCTGCCTCCTGCCGGTTCCTGGAGCCCGTCTGGAAGAAGAGGTGCTCGAGTCAAGTCTGAAAGCTCCGAACGGAAAGCAGGGGAGCCGAGATCCAGGCTTCGAGAGGGACTTGCCCGCCTCCTGCAGGGA
>CM052813.1:64899061-64917575 GCA_028533885.1 Nasua narica | reverse complement strand
GCCTCCTGCCGGTTCCTGGAGCCCGTCTGGAAGAAGAGGTGCTCGAGTCAAGTCTGAAAGCTCCGAACGGAAAGCAGGGGAGCCGAGATCCAGGCTTCGAGAGGGACTTGCCCGCCTCCTGCAGGGAAGCGAGGACGCCGTGGCTCCAGGAGCTGAGCAGGTACCTGCGCCATGCGGCTCCTTGCTCCTGGGGGCGTCGAGCTCGGGTGCCCTTCGGGTCTCTCCTCTGTCACCGCCGCTGTTAGAAAATAAACAGGGTTTTGGAGGGGAGGGGGTGGGGGGGGCGAGCCTGGTGGTGGGTATCGAGAGGGGCACGTACTGCATGGAGCACTGGGTGTGGTGCATGAACAATCAATCTTGTAACACTGAAAAATTAAAATAAACAAATTTGGGGAGAAAAAAAAAAGAAAATAAGCTGAAGCACATTAAAAACTTAGTAAGAGTTTGAGCAAAATCGATTTGAATTGGGCAGTGCCAGACCAAAAGTAGTTAAACGCTCCACCAACAGGAGCTGGAGAGAGACTTCTATAGGGAGAAGGCAGAAGGGAAGTAAGGCAATGATCGATTGTTTGTAGCTTAGAGCCTAGTTGACCGCCAGTGTTTGGGTGTCCTTGGCATTTTATTTCTTAACCCTGAGGCATCTACGGGCTTGTGTAGGCAGGGCACGAGACCCTCATCAGTGTAATGGCCTTTGTTTAGGGAATTTAACCTTGTCTACACCTCAGCTTCGTGGAGAATAATAGAACTTTGAACTAGAAACTTAGAAACAGCCCCCAACTTCCGCTCCTACTTGACTCAAGCAAGGGACTCAAACTCTCCGAGCCTTTGATTTCCCTACATTTAAAGTGAGGAGCTCAACTATACTGCAGTTCCACAGAGCATATCGCATGGAACAGCACTTTTCGAGGGGCCGAAGTTCAGAATCTGTGGTAAAATGAGTTTGGTAGAAGTTATGACACGTGTAACACTTTATGATTCATGGTGCAGAGTGGCTATCAAGAGCCCTGATGAATCTTCAAGCAGTGGAACTCATTTATCCATGGAATCATTTAAAAGCATTCTGTAGAAACAAGGTCCTACAGAATTCTTTGGAAAAGGCTGAATGAAGTAATTTCAAACATTTCTTTGGGATTTAATCTATGATCCCATGGAGAGCATACCATTCCTTGTAACTCGAAGTTCCAGATAATTAACTCAAATGCAGCATTTGTACTTTTCCAGGATTTTTTTTTTCTTTTTTTAACCTTCCTTTCTACTGGTAGCCAACTTTCCATATATTCGCTTCTTTTATATGTATTAATCAGGACTCCTTTAGTCTCTCCTTACAGAAACCTAATTAAAACCAAACCAAACCAAACCAAAAAGATAATAGATTGGGAGTGGATCTTTTGGCATATCATATTTGCAAAGTTCAAGGATAATATAGCATACTAGATTGGCTACAAAGATGGGTGCTCCCGTTTCTGTACGCTCATTAAGTTCTACACAGTCAGGGAGTGGATACTGTTTCTCCTGTTCCTCATTATAACGTGAACCTGTGGGTTGCTTTGGCCAATAAAATGTGGCAGAAGTAACGCAGTTCCAGTAAGAGTTTTGATTGCTTCCTTTTTTGCTCTTCTGGAATGCGGCTCCCATGTACATAAGGTGGAGTTGGACTAGTGAATAATGAGAGAGCACTGAGAGAGGGAGTGGGAGGAAGGGAGAGAGAGGAGGGAGAGACCCACCACAGGGACAAGAACTGAGGATAAGAGTGAGTGAGGCCCCTGGGCTGTTCTAGCCCCAGCCAAGGTACAGACTAAATGAAGCTCCCGTATTGATTCCAGTCAACACATTATGGATCAAACCACCAACTAATCTAAAAATTTAAGAAACTAAAAAAAAAAAAAAAAAAAAAAAATCATTGTTTCAAGCCACTGTGTGTTGGGGAGGGATGTTAGGTAGCAACTAGATAATTGACAAAAATAAAATATTGCTACTCTAACAAAAATAGACGAGGCATGGCATTAGCTTTGGAACCAGGCTGTAGGTAGAGGCTAGAGGCATGATGAAGACACTTCATGGAAGATATTCAGGAATTGTGGAAATTGCTTTTGGAGATTGGGAGGAAGGTCACCTGTGTTATGAGTGGAAATATTATCCTCTATAGGAAAGTATAAAATCGAAGGCAAAAAAGGACCTAATGAACTTGTGAATCTTGCCAAAGAGGTTTTCAATAATAATAGTGACAGTATTCATTGGCTTCTTTTATCTGCTAAATTAAGGGATGGTAGAAATAAATTTAGAAAGACCTGTTCAGTTTCCAGGCAGAATTTAGAGAAAATATTTCCAAGCCAGGTCTTACACTTTGAACATGAAACCCTCTCACTTCCATTACTCCAGCTGGCCTGGATTAAAAAAGTAAGAAACAGCTGGAGGAAAAATATCAAATTCTGGGTTCTACCTGTGAAATGTGAGAACAGGATCAAGAAAAATAAAAGGTGTTGTTATAAGACCCATTATCAGGACATCAGAAATTCTTAAATTGTTACAGCGAATTTTTCAGAATTTCCCTTTTCTTTCTCAGTCCCTAGTTCTAAGAATTTAAAGAGTATTGTCTCACAGAACTCAGAGTCAGAACCCCAAGTAGAGAGCTCCAGTTTGCAGAGATGTATAGATGTGGGACAGTCTAATGGAGCAGATTATAATTTGGTACATAGAGTGCCCACAAATTTGTTTGTTTTAGTCTAACTGTTCTAATTGCTTAAAAAAAATTTCATTGAGGTAAAATTTACATATAGTAAACTTCACCCACTACAGGTATACAGTTTATTGAATTTTGACAAATACATGCAATCAGGCTATTATGTTTAGCTCTGTGATGCATTTCAGGTTAATTTTTGTGTATGGTGTAAGTTAAAGGTTAGCATTCTTTTTTTTTTTTTCTTTTTATTGTGGACCTTCAATTTCTCCAATACTGTTGAAAAGACACTCATTTGCCTATTGAATTACCTTGATACCTTTCCAAAAATACATTGACCACTTATTTTGTGTTTATTCTTGGACTTTCAATTCTGTTCTACTAACTTAGATATTTCTTAATTATGCCAATACCACACTGTTTAATGTCTTCATAGTAAGTCTTGAAAACAAGTAGGGTAAGTCCTCTGAATATGTTTTCTTTTTCTAATAACATTTTGGCTCTTCTAGATCGTTTGCATTTCCATATACATTTTACGATTAGCCTATCTACCTACAACAAATCCTGCTGGGATTTTTACTGGGATTGTTTCAAATATATTTGATAAAAACTGTTATTTTAATGAGTTATGTCTTCTCATTATGAACATGGTATATCTAATTACTTAGGTCTTCTTTTAGTTCCTCTCGGCATTATTTTGTAGATTTCAGTCCTTGCATATATTGTGTTAAATATATTCCTAAATATTTCATAATCTTGATGCTGTTGTAAATGGTACCTTAACATTTTAAAATTTTTAGTTGTTTGCTGTTAATATACAGAAATAAGTTATTTTTCAAAAGATAATTTAACTAAGTCACATAATATTAATCATCTTTTTTTTTGAAATTTTTTAAGTTTTTATTTTAATCATCTGGTGCCATTCACAAGTGCCCTCCTTAATCCCCATCACCTGTTTCACCCATTCCCCCATCCATGTCCTCTCTGGTAACCAACAGTTTGTTCTCTGTTGTTTTTCATTTTGTCTCTTTCTCTTTTTTGCCCCTGTTTAATCATCTTAAAGTGAGCAGTTTGATAGTATCTAGTATATTTGCAATGTTGTACAATCATTTCCATCAAGTAAACTCTTACCCATTAACTAACTTTCTTCCTATTCCCTGCCTCTCCTAATACTGGCGACCATCAGTCTTTGTTCTGTCTTTATGGCTTTATCTAATATGAATATTTCATATAAAAGGAATCATACAGTATGTGACATTTTTTGTCTGACTTAAAATTAAGAATAATAATGTTTTCAATACTTAACATTGTAGCAAGTATCAGTACTTCATTTTTTATAGATAATGTTCCATTTCATATATATACCACAATCTGTTTATTCATTCATCTATTGATGAACATTTGGGCAGATATTTGGCAATCAGGATTAGTGCTGCTATAAACATGTGTACACATGTACTTATTTGAGTACTTCTTTTTTGGTTCTTTTGGGTATACACCTACGAGTGAAATTGCAGGATTATATGATAATGTGTTTTAATTTTCCGAGGAGCTGCCAAAGTACAAGGGCTGAATCTCTTACATTTTCATATGTACTAGGGTTCCAATTTCTCCATTCCTTTCTCTTTTTTTAATTTAAATTCAGTTAGCTAACACATAGTACATCGTTAGTTTCAGATGTAGTGTTCAGCAGTTCATCAGTTGTGTATAAAACCCAGTGCTCATCACATCATGTGCCCTCCTTAATGCCCATCACCCAGTTACCCCATCCCCCACCTCTTCCCATTCAGTAACTCGCAGTTTGTTTTCCATGGTCAAGAGTCTCTCATGGTTTGTCTCCCTCTCTGATTTCTTCCCAGTTTTCCCTTCCTTCCCTTATAGTTCTCTGTTCTGTTTGTTATATTCCACATGTAAGTGAAACATACGATAATTGTCTTTCTCTGATTGACTGATTTCACCTAGCATAATCTCCTCCTGTTCCATCCATGTCGATGGAAATGGTAGGTATTCCTCCTTTTTGATGGCTGAGTAATATTTCATTGTAGATATAAACCACGTCTTCTTTATCCATTCATCTGTCGATGGACATCTTGGCTCCTTCCACAGTTTGGTTATTGTGGACATTGCTGCTATGAACATTGGGGTGCAAGTGCCCCTTTGTTTCACTACATCTGTACCGTTGGGGTAAATACCTAGTAGTGCAATTGCTGGGTCATAGGGTAGCTTTATTTTTAACTTCTTGAGGAACCTCCATACTGTTTTCTAGAGTGGCTGTACCAGCTTGCATTCCCACCAGCAGTGTAAGGTTTCCCTTTCTCTGCATCCTCACCAATATTTGTAGTTTCCTGTCTCATTTATTTTAGCCATTCTGACTGATGTGAGGTGGTATCTCATTGTGGTTTTTTTTTTTTTTTTTAAGATTTTATTTATTTATTTGACACAGAGAGAGAGATCACAAGTAGGCAGAGAGGCAGGCAGAGAGAGAGGGAGAAGCAGGCTCCCCGCTGAGCTGAGAGCCCAATGTGGGGCTCGATCCCAGGACCCTGAGATCATGACCTGAGCCGAAGGCAGAGGCTCTGACCCACTGAGGCACCCAGGCGCCCCCTCATTGTGGTTTTGATTTGTATTTTCCTGATGCCAAGTGATGTTGAACATTTTTTTATGTGTCTGTTGGCCATTAGTTTGTCTTTCTTTGGAGAAATCTCTGTTCATGTCTTCTGCCCATTTCTTTTCTTTTTTTTTTTTTTTTAAGATTTTATTTATTTAGTTGAGAGAGAGAGAGCATTAGAGAGAGAGAGCAGGCATAAGTGGGGGTCAGAGGGAGAGGGAGAAGCAGCCTCCCTGCTGAGCAGGGAGCTGGATGCGGGGCCCGATTCCAGGACCCTGGGATCATGACCTGGGCCGAAGGCAGATGCTTAACCAAGTGAACTACTCAGGTGCCCCAGTCTTTTGCCCATTTCTTAAATGGATTATTTTTTTGGGGGGGGGTGTTGAGTTTGAAAGTTCTTTCTATATCTTGGATACTAGCCCTTTATCTGATAGGTCATTTGGCACTATCTTCTCCCATTCCGTAGGTTGCCTTTTAGGTTTCTTGACTGTTTCCTTGGCTGTGCACAAGCTTTTTATCTTGACAAAGTCCCAGTAGTTCATTTTTGCTTTGTTTCCTTTGCCTTTGGAGATGTGTCTAGCAAGAAATTGCTGTGTTGAAGAGGTTGCTGCCTGTGTTCTCCTCTAGGATTTTGATGGATTCCTGTCTCACATTTAGGTTTTTCATCCATTTTAAATTTACTTTGTGTATGGTGTAAGACAGTAGAGTCAGTTTCATTCTTCTGCATGTGGCTGTCCAGTTTCCCCAGTATCATTTACTGAAGAGACTGTTGTTTTTCCACTGAATGTTCTTTCCTGCTCTGCCAAAGATTAGTTGTCCATGGAGTTGAGGATCTGTTTCTGGGTTCTCTATTCTGTTCCATTGATCTATGTGCCTATTTTTGTGCCAGTACCATGCTGTATTGATGATCACAGCTTTTTAATCAGGCATTGGGATGCTACTAGCATTGGCTTTCTTTTCCCAACATTCCTCTGCTATTCGGTATCTTTTCTGGTTCCCTACAGATTTTAGGACTTTTGTTCCAGCTCTGTAAAAAATGTCAGTGGTATTTTGATAGGGATTGCATTGAATGTGTATAGATTGCTCTAGGTAGCATAGACATTTTAACAATATTTATTTTTTCAATCCATGAGCATGGAATGTCTTTCCATCTCTTTGTGTCTTCCTCAGTTTCTTTCATAAGTGGTTTTAGAGTGCAGATACTTTACCTCTTTGGTTAGGTTTATTCATAGGCATCTTATGGTTTTTGGTGCAGTTGTAAATGGGATTGATTCCTTGATTTCTCTTTCTTCTGTCTCATTGTTAGTGGAATGAAATGCAGGTGATTTCTGAGGGTTGCTTTTGTATCCTGCCATGTTGCTAAATTGCTGTATGAGTTTTAGCAGTTTTGGGGTGGAGTCTTTTGGGTTTTCCACATAAAGTATCATTTCATCTGCAGAGAGTAAGAGTTTAACTTCCTTGCTGATTTGAATGCCTTTTATTTCTTTTTGTTGTTTGATTGGTGAGGCTAGGACTTCTAGTATGTTGAACAGAGTGGTGAGACTGGGCATTCCTGTTGTGTTCCTAACCTAAGGGGAAAAGCTCCCAGTTTTTCTCCATTGAGAATGATATTCGCTGTGGGCTTTTTGTAAATGAGTCTTATGATATGAGTTATGTTCCTTCTATCCCTACCCTGTGTAGTTTTAATCAAGAAAGTATGTTGTATTTTGTCAAATGCTTTTTCTGTATTATTTGAGAAGATTGTATGATTCTTGTCCTTTCTTTTATTAATGTGATGTATCACGTTAATTGATTTGCGAATGTTGAACCACCCTTGCAGTCCAGGAATAGATCCCACTTCATTGTGGTGAATAACCCTTTTTATGCATTGTTGGATCCTATTGGCTAGTATCTCCATTTCTTTCTAGCACTTGTTAGTTTTCCTCTATCTCTCATTCTCTCTTGCTCTCTCTCATTACAGCTATCCTAGTGAGTAGAAAGTGACATCATATTTTGGTTATGGTTTGCATTTCCCTAATGACTAATGATGTTTTGCATTTTGTCATAAACTTAAGGCCTTTTGATGTATCTTTTATTTCTTTTTGTTTGTTTTTTGACATGCTTAGTGAATTCGATATGAATAAAGAAAGGCTTAGGCTTAGGGAAGATGCAGATAAAATTCCAAGTGAGATCATACTCTGCCATCTGTCTGACATTAGCTCAATGGTAGAATAATATATAAATTTTTGGGCAGTCTAATACACAAATCGTGCCAGAGGTGAGAAATATTTCAAATCGGTCTTACAGCCTGGGCATCCATTCATTCATCCATTTGGTCATTTGTAAAATATTTATGGAGCAGAATGTAAATAAATACATTTTGTATTTAGAATGACTTGTATTCAAACTCCAGCTCAGGGGTATATAAACTGTTTGATTTTGAGTAAATCAATTCTTTCCACTGATCCCAACATCATTATCCTAGAATCGAGAATAACCATACCTACTTTATAGGATTGCAATAAAGATAAAATGAGATTATGTTCGTAAGGTGTTAGTTCAAGGACAGAAACATGTGACACACTTTGACCTTGTCTCATATAAGGAAATTTAGATGCAAGGATGGAAAAGATGTTCTTTGTTTTGTTTTGATCCTTGAGTACCATGTACACCTACGGTAGGAGAAAACTCAAACTGGGATACTCAGTAGAGAGAGCCAGATAACTGGATGGTTAGATTGCAGTCATGATCCGGTTGCAGCTGACTTCACTTTCTTTAGAGGGAGAGAAATTTGTGCTGTTATAGTCAGAGGTAGGGATTGCCTCGTATATTGCAACCTGCTTTACCTATGAAGAGATTGTCAATAGTGAGCCATCACTAGAATGTGTCAGGCATGTGAAAGTTAGCCCTCAAATGTGGAATGGTGACTAAAAGATTGGGAACCATTGAACTGAGATCAAGTCAACAAATTGACCTGATGTACATCACTACTATGCCCTGCTGTGCTTTGGATGACATCTCTACCAAATTGTAGTATGCTTTGAGCCAGGATGTAGCCTAAAGATTATCAGTGACTTCAGCATGAAATGGATATGATACTTTAGAAGAAATATACTTTACTTTTTGTTTTATATATATATGGGGATGGTAAGTAAAGTTTCCACTTATTTAGCAACTTCAGTTAATTGGTAGTGGCTGCATCATGGTGTAGAAGAGGATCCTGGAATTTTGTTGTTCCAGCTTTCAAGAAAGAAAACCATTAGAGACACCTGTTCTGGTGTATTTTCAGAGGTTCTAGGAAAACATTTTTGTCTCTAACCTTCTTTTTCACAAAGCCTGATTTCATTAGTCAAATGTCATGCATAGTGCTAGGTCTATAAAATGACAATTGTATTTAATTTAGTAAGAGTAATCATAGGAATAAGCATGGGATGCCGTAAGAAAAACAAAGAGTGAAATCACAACTGGTTTACAGAAAGAGGACATATCACAGGATGCTTCAAAGGGAGTAACAGATAAACTTAGCCTTAGAGAAGGAGAAGAAGGAGTTTCAGAGATAAAGGAGAGAGAAAGGCACAGTATTTGCGATAGAAGGGTTGTCTGAGCAAAGACTGGAAGCCAGAAATACCATAATGTGTGAGAGATGCCAGGGAAAGCCTTTGTGTATTGGCCCGTAAAAGGGAAAAGCAAGCAGTGGTAGGGATGAATCTCAACAAGTCAGCTAGGACCTGCATTAAAAAGGGTCTTGATTTTCATGCTGAAGTGTTTGTACCATTCCATAAAGATGGCGGATCCTGAAAATAATTAAAGTCACAAGTGATGATCAGAATTGTGCTAGGAAAAAGATGTCACTAGATGTAACACCTACTGAAGCACTGCTTAAAGGAATAATGGATATGGAAGCAGCCATGTGGGCTTCTAGTTCCTATTTTAGGACTAAGTCATTGAATGGCATTGGGAAGACAGTTTCCTCTTTCTGGATCTTAGTCTTCTCTGATGGAAAAGAGTTGAGTTTGACAAGGTGATTTCACTGGGCTCTTATTGATACAACCTTTTTCTCCCCAATCCTTTAGTAACTTATTTAATTATCTGTTCCTTGGGGCACCTCAGTTGGTTAAACATCCCAACTCTTGGTTTTGCCTCAGGTCATTATTTCAGGGTCATGGTATCAAGCCTCACGTTAGGCTCCACGCTCAGTGGGAAATCTGCTTGAGATTCTCTCTTCTTGCCGTTTGCCCCTCCTCCCACTCTTCCCCACTACCTCTCTAAAATAAATAAATGAATAAAAAATATTTTTAAAAAATTACCTATTTCTTAATTGCATCGTTTTAATAATGACCTCTGGGTTTTCTACCATGAACAACGAAAGTGCATGGTATAAATGAGGTTATAAATCATTTTGGAGAATGAGAAAGTGCTAAAGCAAAGATGACACACCATCAGTTTGTTTTCTGAATAAATAGCTCATAGAACATGAGGAAACTGTAGGTACAATATGACAGAGAGTGAGGAAAGAACCATGTCACCTTTTTCTTAGTGTAGGTAGGGGTCTAGCCCCTCAGAACTATAGAAAATTTTAGAGATCCCTAATCCTATGGTTTTTAGTTTCTATTTCCTCATACCTTAGGTGTTCTGTGGAGGTCCCTGAGGAACTGTCTGTGAGAAGGATGGGTTTTTCTTCTGGTACAAATAGTGATTCCAGTTTTATTTATTTTTTAGTACTGAATATCTTTCCTTCCATCCTTCTTCTTGTCTTCCATGTGGAATATTCCCTTTCCTACTCCATGCTATCCTGATAAACTGGAAAACACAGCCATGATTCTTTAACAACAGAGGTATGCCATCTCAGTGGACTTTCTTAGTATAAGAGAATCAGTGTAAGTGATGATCAGAATTGTGTTAGGAAAAAGGTATCACACTAGATGTAACACCTAGTGTTACAGCGGGGTAGTGGGGGGCTATCCTCCCCTTCCCCTTTCTTGTAGATCCATCTCGCAGTCACACTTTGAGGGTCTGGCCGAGAATGAAGTCAAGTACACGGGGGGGGGTGGAGAGATGATCTCCGACAGATTTTGATCCCTAAACTAGCCATGTCTGACATGTTTTTCATTTTTCACCTTCTGTTTTACTTTTTAAGCTTGTTTAAATTCTGTTTCTGCCACTTGTCATGTAGAATTTTGAGAAGTATTTATATATGAGGATTTCATGTATGACTTTATTTAAGGAAAGATTTTTTCCATGGTTTTTCTCTAACAAAATATAAATTTGGGAACCACTGAGCTCATCCAATGTAATTGTTTACAGAGGAGGTCACTGAAGGAAAATACACGATCACTCCCAATGTTACATAGCAAACACATGGCAGAGGTGGTACCAGAATGCGAGGTCTATATTTGTTTTAGTCCACATGGCATTTGGAGCTGCTTGTCTCACTCTGATATATCTGCCATATGCATAATGCTATCAGCCACCTCAACCCAAACATCACTGTGGCTTACCAAATATGGAGAAAGAATATTTTTACTGTCCTCTAGGGAAGCATTTGAGGAAGAAGGCTTACCTATCTCAACAGAGACCCAGCAAAGGCTTCTCACAATAACCACACACAGAGTTGTGTTTGGGCACATTTTCCTTTTCTATTGCTAATCAACTAGACAGTGTGGAAATGACCTTGCAGGATTCTTGGAAGCACATATCCCCAACAGGGGTAGTACTGCTTGGATGCTGTTAGTGGTTGTATCATCATGGTACTGGAGCACCACCTCCTGGTTATCTTGGAAGTTTAGTTTGCCTTTCTAGTCAAAGAAGATCCAATATTTACTAGCATTTGGACCTTAGAGCTAGTCAAGGAGCCTATAGAAATGAGTCCATCACTTCTATTTTATGGATGAGGAGACAGGCTCAGAGAGGAAAAATATCCTTTCCATGACCATAATTGCCAATTAAGAGAATTCACAGAATGAGAACTTAAATGTGTTGACTTCCTTCCTGGTACCTAATTCTGTGATTGTAAAAGTTGAGGATTTTTGAGTATAAGAAATTAAAACTAGTTCTGACGTAGGGAGGAATGAGAATATGCGGGGACAGCTTATAGAACTGAGAGGTCAGGGGCGCCTGGGTGGCTCAGTGGGTGAAAGCTTTTGCCTTCGACTCAGGTCATGATCTCAGGGTCCTGGGATCGAGCCCCACATCAGGCTCTCTGCTCAGCAAGGAGCCTGCTTCCCCCTCTCTCTCTGCCTGCCTCTCTGCCTACTTGTGATCTCTCTCTGTCTGTCAAATAAAAAAAAAAAAAAAATTCTAAAAAAGGAACTGAGAGATCAATTGAGCAACCGGATCAGAAACAAGAAACGATTGGGGACTTAGGTAGAAGGAGCTACAGGTATTATCTTTAGGACACCATCCCAGTTCAATACCAATCAGCTTGAAATATTTCCCATTCTTATATTGCTTCATTCGGGATTTAAATCCCAAGGAGATGAAGACTAATTGGCCTAGCTTGAGACACTCGCCAGCACATGGCAAGAAAGTATAAGAGCTCCTGACTGATAGTTCCATGGAGACTTGATAGGAAATATCCCTGGGGGAGAGGGGAAGTGTTTTCCCAAGGGAAAATTGAATGCAGTTCCCAAAAGAAGTGGAAAGGGCTGCTAGGGAGACAAAAACAGCAGATGTCTACTGTAGGAACAAAGCCAAGGATATGACTCAGGCATTTCCAGAGTAGGGTCATGAAACATCTACTCATAGACCAGAGCATGTATTCACATTCAGAGAGCTTTCTGTGCGTTGTAGATGCTTTAGCGCCAATGCATGGAAAAATCATTAATTGAGCACCTCGAAGTATCTGATGTATCTTTTCTCAGCATTGTTTGCTCCACTGTTTGTTGATCTCCAAATAAGGGCTATTCTATTTTCAACTATTTCAGGGCCTGTCAGCAGGTATTATATATAAGACCATTTAATTAATATCTGGGCCTTAGTACTAGTGGGAAATACGAAGGACTCAGTGGAAGCGCTCCAAAACCATAGTATTTTTTTAGTCTCCTCCTCCATACATAGTCCTTACTATAAGACCTCTTTTAGGTCAGTCCTTCTCTACTTTGGCACTGTTGACATTTTAAGCTGGATGATTTTTTTATTGCAAGGCACTGTTCAGTCCATTACAGGGTATTTAGTAGCATCTCTGGCCTCTATCCACTAGATGCCAGTAGTAACCCCTCAGTTGTAATGGTCAAAAATGTCTCTGGACTTTGCCAATTGTCACCTAGGGGCAGAGGTCCTAGTTGATAACTACTAGTCTGTATGTTTGGAGAAGACTCTGGGGATTTAGGAAATCAATTTAATTTCTGCCTCAAAAGGAGCATTTCATTAGTCAATAGCATTCCACAATGGGAGAATTTGTCCTGGAAAGGAGGGGGTTCATTCTATATGCAGGGATTTACCCTGGATTTATGGTCTCTGGGTAGATACTGGTTACTGATGCTGTAGGGAGAAGAGGGACATCAGATAGGTGGGGTTTTGTTTGGTTGGTTGAATTCTTTTTTTTTTTTTTTTAAAGATTTTTTATTTTTATTTATTTATTAGGAAAGAGAGAGAGTGAGAGAGAGCATGAGAAGGGAGAAGGTCAGAGCGAGAAGCAGACTCCCATGGAGCTGGGAGCCCGATGTGGGACTCGATCCCGGGACTCCGGGATCATGACCTGAGCCGAAGGCAGTCGCTCAACCGACTGCGCCACCCAGGCGCCCTGGTTGGTTGAATTCTTATAAATGAAACTACTCAGTTTCAGTCACTAGGTAATTTTATTTCTGTTCAATAAATATGTGTTTCTATTTAGGTTTTGTTGTTGTTGTTGTTATAAAGAGCCCAATGAGACTCATTTTAACTTAAGGAAAGGAATATGTGTATACATGAAATGGAGAAAAGAAGTCATGAAAAATCAAGGTATTTTATAGGATCCAGTACTCCCTCCCTTTCTTTCTTTCCCTCAGGAAGCTCATAGTCAGTCTTTGGATGTCTCTCTGACCTTTTGATCTATTGTCCTCTATCCACCAGCTGACCAGCTTTGCTTATTTACAGTTATTACTTCCTCATGACTTGAGTTTTTCAGTGACTCATTAAGGCAACTCAAAACTCATTCTCTGTTTAGTAACCCTAAGGATTTAGCTCCTAACCTAAAATTTTCTTCTTTCAGTAGTTCCAAGTTCTAATTTCTAGAAAAAAAAAAAAAAGAATCTAAAAGGCTAGTTCATTCTTTTGCACTAGGCAGCAACATGAGTAATTAGTCTGTAAATGGATTGGCTCTGTATTTGTTACAGTGGTTACAAATAACAGAAAACCCTGATTCAGTTGGCTTAAACAGTAAGGAAAGTCTATCTAGTAATACGAAGTCATGGAGTAGGGTCTCTCCTGGGCCATTGAATTCAGTATCTCCAACTGAGGGGTCTGGAATCTGGGTTCTTCACATCAGTCTACTTTGCTGTCCTCAGCACATTGAATGTATTCTAAGGCCAGTTTCCCTCATGACCATTGTTGTCACCAATCTAAACATTTCAAACAAACATGGCAACACCCTGTGTAAAAAGAAACTTAAGTTTTCTTTTTAAGAATCAAAACCCTTTTCCAGAATCAGGAGACACTTCCACATCAACCTCACATATTATTAACCATTGTGATACATGCCATGCTTAAACGAATGCTAGCAAAGAGAATGAGGTTACTATGATTGGCTTTATAAATATAAAAAAATGTATTTATATTAACATATGATGTATTTTTTGCTTTAGGGGTACAGGTCTGTGACTCATCAGTCTTACACAGTTCAAAACACTCACCATAGCACATACCTTCCCCAGTGTCCATCACCCAGCCACCCTATCCCTCTCACCTCCCTTCACCCCAGCAACCCTCAGTTTGTTTCCTGAGATTAAGAGTTTCTTATAGTTTGTCTCCTTCTCTGGTTTCATCTTGTTTCATTTCTCCATCCCTTCCCCTATGATCCTCTGTCTTATTTCTCAAGCTTAGGTTTTATTTTTGAGGAGGAGAGTCAACTTTTCTAAATGATTGATAACCTGTACAAAGGTCAGATTGTGCTATCAAGGAAAAGGTAGAATTAGATGTTGGTGGTAATTGTGTCTGATTCAGTCAACTCTGGACTGAGTGGCCACTTTTTGTCTTTTTTTCTGTAGCCAGAGACAGAGAGATCCCATGGCACAAACTTGCGATCTAGCTAACCTCTGGATATGTCTGCCCTTGGGTCTAGTACCTACCCTAAATCCCCTAAATCCAACAGATTGTGCTCAGGAGCTCACATGGTAGAAATGGCAGCTTCCTTTGTGGCAGGGTCTGTGAGTGGGGTGTTTCTCTTCAGATGGGGCTTGAGGAGCTGTTAGTATTAACTTTGTCTCCTGTTCATCTTTTTTTTTTTTTTAAGATTTTATTTATTTGAGAAAGAGAGAGAGAGAATATGAGTGGAGGGGAGAGGCAGAGGCAGAGGAGGATCAGACTCCTGCTGAGCAGCGAACCCAACATGGGGCATGATCCTGGGATGTCAGGATTATGACCTGAGGCAAAGGCAGAAACCCAAGGGACCGAACCGTCCTGGCGCCCCTCTCATTCATCTTCTATATGTTCTCATCTTCCTCATTTATTCAAGCATCTATTTATCAAGCTTGTGTTGAATACCTACTATGTGCCAAGCTCTTTGGACACAGACAAATAAGACATAGAGCAGCAATCAGGGAGTCCATTCCATGGTCTTGGTGTGGACACAGAAATACAGTGGGAAGCTTACAAGGTATCTTAGAGTGCTTGTATAGAAGTATGTCAAAGAACATATTCAGGAATTAGAGAGGGCCAGTTTTATGTAGAAGAAGAAATTAGGTAGTGGGGTGCGCCTGGGTGGTTCAGTTGTTAAGCATCTGCCTTCAGCTCAGGTCATGATCCCAGGGTCCTGGAATCGAGCCCTGCATTGGGCTCCCTGCTTGGTGGGAAGCCTGCTTCTCTCTCTCCCACTCCTCCTGCTTGTGTTCCCTCTCTCACTGTGTCTCTCTCCATCAAATAAATAAGTAAAATCTTTTTAAAAAAAGTTAAAAATAAAAAAAGAAATTAGGTAGTGGAGCAGGAGAAAGGACAAGGCACTTAGACTCCTAATTCAAGAAATTTCCAGTGAAGGTTGCGATGATTAGTAGTAGCTTAATGCAGCTAAGTACTCCAAGAAATGTGTAATTCTAGCTAGGAGTCTGTGTTAGCAAGAAAGTACCAAACAGTGGCATTTCTTTCTTTCTTTCTTTTAAAGATTTTATTTATTTATTTGACAGAGAGAGAGAGAGATCACAAGTAGGCAGAAAGGCAGGCATAGAGAAGGGGATGCAGCTCCCCGCTGAGCAGAGAGCCCAATGCAGGGCTGGATCCCAGGACCCTGAGATCATGATCTGAGCCAAAGGCAGACGCTTTCACCCACTGAGCCACCCAGGTGCCCCACAGTGGCATTTTTAGAAAAAATAATGAGTTGGCTTGTAAAAGTTGGTCTTTTTTTTTTTTTTTGCTTCAGTTTTGAGTCTGTAATAATGCTAAAAACAATAGTAGATTTGCATTCTGATACTGCCTGATAGCATATAATGACATTCATATCTTTTAGCAAAGTTCATCTTTGTATCAGTGCTATGAGTACTACAGCAGAGCTATCTTTATCCCCATTTGAGATGGTTCTAGAGCGATTAATCCCCATCTAACCTAAAACATGTACAGGGTAACATAACTAATAAACACAAGAACATGGACCTGAACCCAAAATCTCTGGTTCCATGTCTGCTCTTCATTCTATAATTTATGCTGCTAAATCCTGTGTTCTTTGCTAGAAGTAAGGTTAAAGGTTATTAAGTAGAATTAATTATGACCCTCAAGGCTTGTCCAAGTTAGTATCGCTATTTTAAAAGTTTGATAATCATAAAATAAATGCAAATAGACTTCTCTCAGAAACACAGACATTGGGTCAAGCTAAACTAAGTGTCCAAGGTAGAAATCATCAGGGACTTGCTATAATAGATAAGAATAATCTGTAACTAGCATGTCATCTCTCTAAGTATAAAATGTGTTTTAAAGATATTGGGAGAAAGTTTGCTCTTTTAAAGAGCTTAAATATTGCTGCCTGCCATCCTGTTTACACTGTTAATTTGCTTTCCAAATCCTTTTAGCCAGATAAAGCAAAGGTAAACTTCAGAATAGGTCCTGTACAAATTATCACCAATTCTAAATTAATGAGCTTTTTGCTTTATCTGAGTTGCAGAAAGACTAAACAAATGTGCTGGAATCATATGTTTTTCTTCCATCTGAAGGGCTATATTCCCCTTTTAGTACTATTTCCTCCCTCAGGAAATTTAAGAAGTCCACTGGTTTAAAAAGTCCAGTGTTTCACTGTAAAATGGATGGCCAGGACCACCCCCTGATTTTCTTTCTTCCATCTCTGACTTTATTTGTTCCCCACTCAGTAGGTGACTAAGCCTCACTTGCTGGTTTCATCTAATTTTTCCATTTCCAAATTCACATTCAACGTCATCAAATCCTAATGTAATTGTGTGCGAGGTCTTCTTTTCTCTGCAATTGTATGATGAGAAGAAAATCTCCTGCCAGTGGCAATGGCATCCTGTCTGGTTTAGCTAGAATAGTAATGATTTATTGTGCTCCCTATCCTAGCATCTAGCCTAGTTGAGGCCAGCTACATCGGATTTGTATACTGTTTTTTGCCTACATTTATGATAGGACTTTGGACCCATTCTTCCCAATTTGGGAAATTTGTAATGGAGAACATTGGATCCAAAAGAATCCTGCTTTGATCCCAGCTCTGCACCCTCAGATGCATTACTTTTCCTCATGAAGCTCAGTTTCCCCATATGTAAAATGAGAGTATCTGATGTGATTAAGCTCTCTTCAAAATGCTTAAAATATTTTACTTTCATTTTGCTAACTTTCTGTCAAGCAGTATTCTTTAATTGCCCACATCATCAAAACTACTCAAATATTATTCTAGCATTCCCAGAGAACTTTGGAAAATCCTAGCAGAAGTGGTTATCTGCTAAATCCAGGGCCACAGGCATAGGAGCCAGGTTATGGTAGGCTTTTGCAAAATGCCTAATGATATCCGTAGTGTAGAAACAAGCATTGGGGGGCACCTGGGTGGCTCAGTGGGTTAAAGCCTCTGCCTTGGGCTCAGGTCATGATCTCAGGGTACTGGGATCGAGCCCCACATCGGGCTCTCTGCTCAACAGGGAGCCTGCTTCCCCTTCTCTCTCTGTCTGCCTCTCGGCCTACTTGTGATCTCTCTCTGTCAAATAAATAAATAAAATCTTAAAAAAAAAAGAAGAAACAAGCATTGGTTTTATGGCAAAAAACCCACAAAAAACAAAAACAAACACACAAAAAAACACACACAAAAAAACAACCAGAACAAGCCCTTCTACTTCAAAACATTTGCCAAGAGAAGAAATGTTGATTTTTGAAATTTATCCTTACCTACAGTATGAACGGCTTGAATGTATATGTTCATCACTTGGACACTTTTCCTGCCACCTCTAAATTCATTTTTTGCCATTTATCATGTCGTCTGTGTCATACGCACGATTATTTCAAAACCTAATTAAACCTATATGTAAATTTGAATTGTGTTCCTCTTCCCAAAGAAAACAAAAGCAACCAAAAATTAAACAACAATAATAAAGAAAACTAACCAAACAAAAGCAAATTCTTAAAACCAATCAACCTACCAAGCAATACCACCACTAGCAGAAAACACAGGGCTTCAATCACCACCTGTTGCAAAGGACTTTTAACTCCATAGACCCAGGCCAGATCTATCTCCTCCTGGGCTTCAGTCTTGTGAAATGCTTAAAACTGAACCAATTTCTACCCACACCTGCTCTGTTATTCACATTACTGTATCTCAGTGAGTGGCAAAACAAAGACAAATATGTGGGGCATTATTCTTAATTCATTTTTCTGCTACACCTTTCATAGTAAATCGTTTTCCCAAATCTTTATTTTATTTTATTTTATTTTTTTATTTTTTATTTTTTTTCTCCCCAAATTTGTTTATTTTAATTTTTCAGTGTTACAAGATTGATTGTTCATGCACCACACCCAGTGCTCCATGCAGTACGTGCCCCTCTCGATACCCACCACCAGGCTCACCCCCCCCACCCCCTCCCCTCCAAAACCCTCAGTTTGTTGCTCAGAGTCCACAGTCTCTCCTGGTTCAACAC
>CM052813.1:64825799-64898961 GCA_028533885.1 Nasua narica | reverse complement strand
GTTTCCCAAATCTTTATGATCCTAACATCTAGTATTTCTCAAACCTTTCTCCTTTCATCTCTAGAAGTATTTTATGTATATATTTTCCCCACCATCTTGGCAACTGGCTCCTTTTCTTTTTTTTTTTTTTTTAAAGATTTTATTTATTTATTTGACGGAGAGAGACACAGCGAGAGGGAACACAGGCAGCGGGAGTGGGAGAGGGAGTAGCAGGCTCCCCACTGAGCAGGGAGCTGGATTCGGGGCTCGATTCCAGGACCCTGGGATCTGACCTGAGCCGAAGGCAGAAGCTTAATGACTGAGCCACCCAGGTGCCCTGCAACTGGCTTCTTAACGGTGCCAATACCTGGTGATTAGAGTTTTCCATTTGGCAGCTTCTGATGGGAATGAGATTCTGTTACTTCTCTGCTTAAAACTCCTCAGTGGTTCCAACTGCCCTTCCAATAAAGTTCAATTCATTTACATGGTTTTCAGGTCTTGATGAAATCCTACCTCACTTTCACTCTGCTCATTGCCCTCCCCCGGAGCTCAGTATTCAGTGTTCTCAAACCTGGCTGCACCTTAAAATCACCTGGAGATATTTGGGGGAAAAAAATTAGATGTGTGTCTCCCCTCCTATGCACAGAAACAATTTAGTTCATGTGGGATAAAGATATCCATTGTATCAGAAAATCTCCCCTTGCAATGTAACTGTGCAGCCAGGATTGAATCTACTTCCCGAGATGCAGTCTTCTCACAGTCACTCCAGCTTCCAGACATGCTAAGTGTTCTCCTACACATTCTTTCTCCCAAGAACCTTCTTTTTGTCAGACTTACTCCTCTTTATGTATGGGTCATAAGTGGAGATGTGACTCGGTGCACATTTGCTGGACAAACGCAGACAGGCGGGCAGGTGGGCAAGTTGGGAGGTATGGAGAAGAATAGGAAAGTATGTTGATAGAGAATAAAAAGATCTAGATTTGAAGCCTTGTGCTGTCAAATAGTAGGTGTGCTAGCATAGAGTTTCAGTCATAATTAAATTTGATAGAATATGTAGTTTTCACAAAACAAGGACTGGAAAGCAGTGTGGATAAAGAACATTGGCGTTGGAATCATCCAACATACACAATCAAGTCTTAAGTCCTATGTTTAATAGCAGTAGCACCTGCTAAGCAAGTTGTTTAAACTCTCTCAGCCTCGGTATCTGTAACTTCAAATTAGGGATAATTATTCAATATTATTCTAACTTAATCTTCATAGCAAGGATTCATTTATGTTCTCATGGTCTTTGCTACGTGCATTATACTTCATTAAAAAGTTTAAAATAATTGGATGGCTCAGTGGGTTAAAGCCTCTGCCTTTGACTCAGATCATGACCTCAGGGTCCTGGACTGGAGCCCTGCATCAGGCTCTCTGCTCAGCAGGGAGCCTGTTCCCCACCCCCTCTCTGCCTGCCTCTCTGCCTACTTGTGATCTCTCTCTGTCAAATAAATAAATAAAATCTTTAAAAAAAAAAGTTGAAAATCAGTGAATCTTGGAACACTGAAAAAAAATTCTAAAAAAGTTGAAAAGAATGTATGTTTTACACATTATAATGATTTTTAAAAAAGATTTTATTTATTTGACAGAGAGGAGAACAATCACAAGTAGGCAGAGAGGCAGGCAGAGAGAGATGGGGAAGCAGGCTCTCCCCTGAGCAGAGAGCCGTATGTGGGGCTCGATCCCAGGACCCTGAGATCATGACCTGAGCCAAAGGCAGAGGCTTTAACTCACTGAACCACCCAGGTGCCCCCACATTATGATTTTATTATATACTTTATTTGCATAATTTACCCCCACTTTTTTAATGACCTCTGTTATTTCACTGCAAATACCTATAGAATATCAGATACTTATTTTTTGTGACACTTCTCACTGTAAAGGAAAGTATTTATCCAGCATCTAGTGGTTTTTAATTTGGTATTAACAGAAACTCCAAGCAGCCCTTCTTATGGTCAGTGCTGGGCCCTCCTTCTGAAGTGTCTGCCTCCTTCTAAAGTTTCCTCTTTTTTCTTATCTGACTACTCAGATTGGCTTCTGGGGGCCTTTGTAGCCTCAGTCTGATCTGATTAATACTATCTAGAGATTCTGTGGGTTTATAAAATACAAGCCATTCTTTAAACTGGTCAACGTCAAAAGATGCTGCTCTATTGGCTCTGATATCACATGTTATGAAATTAGCGGGCTATGTTGTCTGGAAGTGCACTGACCATGCCCTTGACAAATAAAAAGTGGTCTTATTTCTCTGGATTTACAGTTTTTATAAACTATAACTACACTCAGTATTTGCACCTTTTTATCAGAATATGTGGGGAAAGTTGAGATGTTTCTGTATTTATTACAAGGTAGTGCTTTAGGATGGAGGGTTATGGTTCCGGTGGAAGGCTTGCTTCACTACTTTGTAGGTGATGGCTTTGTTTGGAAGCTAGAGGGGAAAAGGTTAGTCATCAAAACCGAGAGAAGGAGCAGCGTTGGTGGCATAGTGGTGAGCATAGCTGCCTTCCCAAACCGAGAGAAGTAGCAGGAGTGGGGCAAGGATACATTGTTTCTAACCAAATAACATTTTGCAGAAATAAATTGGAATCCCTACTGTTGTGTTCAAATTACTGATTCCACAAGCACTGCTGAGGAGCTCTCTCTGAACTGGACACTGGTGGAGAGGGCTGTGGTTAGTGGACATAAGTTTAGTAGATCAGCTGTACACTGTGCCGGCAAAAGAACAAGGCACAGACCCTTCCTGAACACTCAGTTGGATTATTACCACCACTTCATTTAGTCCTCACAACAACTGTCTGAGACAAGTTTTACTTTCTCTGTCTCACGGTTGGACCACTGGCATGTGGAAAAGAGAAAGAACTTACGCATGTTTAGATAGTAAATGGAAAAATCAGCAGTAAAATCCAGGCAAATCTGATCTCTAAATCCTTTCATTCTGTTTGGTTTCCTTCTCCTGAAAGTCTCTATGAGCATCACTTCCAGCCAAGATGGAAGCACAGAGACAATTTACCTTTCCACTGAAACCAACAATAGCAAAGAGTGTGTGTAAAGTAATGGTTTTCAAGACACTGGATATTTGGCAAAAAATGAGGTGATCCCTGAGAGATGACACAAAAATTAGATGAGCCTTACAATTGCCTCAGCTTACTGCCTTGAGAAATTTTCTGTGTCAGGGAACAAAGAGGAGATATACAAAGTCACTAGGCTCACTGAACCGAGGTAATATACTGGTGAATCCAGGGAGAACAGAGTAACTAGTGTTCATGGGACAGAATATTGGTGAGGAGAGAGCAGTATGTAGACAGACATTCACAGATATGCAGAGCATTCTTCTGTAGCATTCAGTGGACTACTGAACAGTGCTTGCATGTAAGGAAACTCCTGGAAGCTGGAGGAAAACAACCAGAAAAAAACCCAAAACAAAACAGAGAGAATGAGAGAGAGAGAGAGAGAACAGTACCCGATATTCATTCAGGACCAGAAATAGTGCATTTTCCATCAGCCAGACTAGAAAGCCCTGTGATTCATGGGGCAGAAAACACAGAAGGGTCTTGCCATAGTCATGGAGAATCATTATCCTTAGAAAGAAAATTGTTTTTGTCCCAACCAACAAATCATAGAAGCAAGACATAGAAATACATCCAACTAACTTAACCATGTCTCAGAAATAAAGCTAATTAATATTTATAGGTGTATGAATATAGCCCCCAATAAGATAATATTTACAGTGTTCAATATCCAATATAAAATTACCAGGCATGCAACAGAAGAGGAAAATATGGCCCCTAATGATGAGAAAAATTAATCACCTGAAACCAGTCAGAATTGGCCCAGATAATTGAAGTAGCAGGCAAAGACACTTAAGACCACCAAACAGGGAAACAGTGTCTCAGTTCAAAGGCCAGCAGGCAGTCAGAATTCTCTCTTACTGGGGGAAGGTCAACTGTTTTGTTCTATTTAGACCTTCAACTGATTGGTTGAGGCCCACCCACATTAGGGAGAGCAATCTGCTTTACTCACTTTATTGGTATAAATATCAATATCATCCAAAAATGCCCTCAGAATACTATTTTAGAAAATATCTGGGCACCCCATGGGCCAATCTAGCAGACCCATAAAATTAATCATTGAAACACTATTAAATATCAGAAGAGTTTGGCAGTGCTGTGGTAGTACCAGGGTGCTCTTAAGCTGTCATATGTGCTGAAGGAATGGGCCATGAGACTCTCATGGAAAGAGCCTTCTACCCTTCATTTAGAAATGGAACAGCAGTTCCAATGATCATGAGTTAGAGTTCCTGACATGCTCTAGGAATAGCAAGAAAACTAAAGTAGCTGATATGGGGATGAGTGTTAGAAGCAGTGATAAAAGAAGTCAGAGATAGAGTCAGGGGTCAAATCATGAATGGCCTTATGAGACATCAAAAGGCACTGGGTTATATTTGTGACAAGTAAGCACTAGAAAAATATGAGCAGGAGAGTAGTATACAGAGTTCTGAGAAAAGCATTAGGGCGAGGGATAAGAATGAAAACAGGGAGATCCACTGAGAGCCAATTTCTATAATCCAGTTTCATTTCCTTGAAAGGATAGTAAAGAATGTGCCCTTGGTGGGTTGCAGTAAGTGTCCCAATTTGAATGGTCTCACCATATGGACAGCCTAATGTCCTACGTTCTCCTTCCTTTAGGATTCTGGACTGAAATGTGGAGGTTGGCATATGTCAGGGTCATTGGCTATTCTGGTCTCAGAGGGCAGATGCTAATTACCCTCAGGATTTCTTTGCAACATCAGAAGCTGTAGGCTCATTAGACTCAAATATGTGAACCACCACCACAAGTCAACTTTGATTTAGAAAAACGGAGCTGGCATTGCTTGAAGGTGAGGTCACTGGAATCAGAGCCTTGATGAAGTTTCTCAGAAAGAAGACATTGTGCTGTATTTGTGTCTTCCTCACATTCCTCCTTCGCTCTTGCCTTGCTTCCCACCACATGTGGGTTGGCTATTTCTAGGGCCCCAGGGATTGAAGGAAAGTTGTTGATTTTCAAGCATATCAAAGAGTCTACACAAAACCAGGGAGAAATCCCTCAACCTGGTTTTCCAAGGAAAAATATTCTATGGTTAATGGAAGAAGGAAAATGAAAGAAGAGGGTTACTTTAGTCTATTCCAGAAAACAACTCGTGATGTATACACATGAAATTCACTGCATAATGCAGAGACTGATTCTCCAGCTGTGCGTCAGAGTCTGGCTGATGTAAAATGATGGAGGGAAAAGCTCCTGGAGGTTTATACACAGGGAGAGCCTTCAGGACTCTTTGTCTCACCAACAAAGGTTGGACAGGAAAGTCAAGATCCATGCATTTTAGGATCAGTTATTCCAGAGGAATCGTGCATAAACTGGTCACTCTTTTCCTTTGGCTTTAGTTTTTTCTTGTGTAAAATAGGGGTAGTAATATTTTTTTCTTTTGCAGGGTTAATGTGAGGATCAAGGATTATATGGATGGGAAAGTGCCTTGTAAACTGCAAAGTTGTTACCTGTGTGTGTCTGTTTTACTCTCCTACTGTTTGACTAATATTTATTAATAATAATATATATTATTACATATATTAATTAAACAAAATTTTATTACTATTATTATTAATATTGAAGTCCCACTCTGTTTATGGTCCCGTTCTAATTCTGGAACTGAACACTGTGAGGTACCCAGTAGAGAAAGAAGCTTAATTTTTTGTGTGTGCACATAAAGGTGAAAATGTTGGTGTTGGTCAAACCATAAACTTTCTCTGGTTCCTGCAAGGTGAGGTTCATTATCTATTCCAAATTCCCTCCTTGTCCAGTCTTCCTATCTCAGAAAATGTTTTCATATGACACCTGCCCAGTTGCTCAAGTCAGTGGCACAGGAATCCTTTTCGATCCCTCTTTCCTTTACCCCTTCTGTATCTAATCTTATCAGTGAGTCCTACTTCTTCTGCCTGCAGAAAATATCCAGAAATATTTTCTTCCCCATCTTTCTCTGCTGCTACCATCCAGACACAAGTCATATTCATCTCCCACCGTGCCTGTCACAATGGGTTACTGACTGCTTTCTGTGTTTCTGCTACGATCATTGACCCTGCCTTTTCTCCAAAACAGTCAAAGTGTCTTTGAAAAATACCATGCCATTGCCTTGCTTAAAAGCATCTAATTTGGGTACATCTATACAATGGAATATTATGCCTCCATTAGAAAGGATGAATATCCAACTTTTGTATCAACGTGGACGGGACTAGAAGAGATTATGCGGAGTGAAATAAGTCAAGCGGAGAGAGGCAATTATCTTATGGTTTCACGTGTGGAGTATAAAGAAAATCATGGAGGGCATTGCGAGAAGGAAGGGAAGGGTGAATGGGGGGAGATCGGAGGGGGCGATGAACCAGGAGAGACTGTGGACTCTGAGCAACAAACTGAGTGGTTTGGAGGGGAGGGGGTGGGGGGTGGACGAGCCTGGTGGTGGGTATTGAGAAGGGCACATATTGCATGGAGCACTGGGTGTGGTGCATGAACAATCAATCTTGTAACACTGAAAAAATAAACATATTTGGGGGGAAAAAAAGCATCTAATTGTCTGAATTTCAAATTGCTTAGCACGGCCACTCATGCCTGATGTGATTTGGCCTCTGTCCCCACTCAGAGCATGGCTCATACCTCTCTCTGGTTCACTCTGCTCTCATCACATGGACATTCATGCTGTTCCTCAAGAGCAGATCATCCCCATGTCCGGGCATTCCCCTAACTCTTTCCTTGGCCTAAAAGCTTTGACCCCAGATCTTTGCATGGCTGTCTCCTTCTGAGTGACCTCAGAGACACCACTTTGACTATCCAATCTAAGGACCACCAGCCTGGTCACTTTCTTAGTATGTTGCCTTTGGTTTTCCTGACTTTTATCATTATCTGAAACTTTCTTGTTGATATGTTTACATCTCTGTTTTCTGTTTTCACCTATACTAGAAACTCCATAAAACCAAAAATCTTGATTACCTGCCTAGTTCAGTATGGTGCCTGGCTGAAAATCACACTCAACACACATATGGAATAGCATCTAGTGCATAAGAAATCCACAGTCAGTATCTTTAGAGTGAATTAAACAGACTCTTTTATTTTGAGAAAATCAGTTTATCGTGCTTCTTCGGTATAAATGTAAATAAAAACTCCAAAACTCACCCCTAGTTACTCAGATAGATCTGAGTTGACCAGCACTAAAAATAAATTCCTTAATTTAGATAAGTTGATGAGTGCTGTGTTCAATGATACATATACACATGTGCGCACACACAAATATTTTTTAATAAAATCAGACTTCAGAAAATTGCTTCCCTGGAAAAAATATTTTTCTCAATTGTGGAGTGTTCTTGTAGAATTATGAGCAGCTGCGTACAGGAGAAGGAGAGTAGAAGATGCAAAGGAATTATAAGTAGGGGATGTGGAGATCTGATGTGTTCCTCATCTCAATCTAGTGGAAAGCTTGTTAAGAAAGAGAGAGGACTGGCCAGAGCTCAGCAGTAGAAAAAACTCAGTTGGTATTATTTACCAGTACACAGAAAAGTACCAAACAATGGATTGTCTCCTCTACATCAGGGAGCCCTAATACCCCCTTGTGGGTGAGTGTGAGGTTTTCCCTGAAGAGAACGTATAGTTTGTATACTCCCCATTGCCAGTCATCTGGGAAACTTCCCAATCCTGTTGCAGATGAGGCCTGGGACAAGAAAGCTTTAGAAATGGGAGGGAGAAACTCCCACTTTTCTGGGGGACAGGCTTCCTTAGACTTGACTGTGATAGGAGGTGCTGGGAAAACCATAGACAGTGGGGTTATCGGGGCGGGAACAGCACCAGGGACTGGTTCCTGCATATGGAGAAAGGCTGAGAGCTCAGAAATAGGCTGAAGAATGGAGCATCAGGTTGTACTTGACTGACCAGTGGATTCTGAATGAAGCCCCTTCTTGCAGCAACTATAAATTACTCTCTATGTCCATTTTATTTTCCATCTGTGAGTGTTCCCTCACCCTTGGTCAGAGCAGGAGCCCTTTATGTCCTTCATCCAGAATGACAATGAGGTAGTGTTGGCTAGGGTGAGGCCCATGTTCTATGGTTGCCCTCCACCTCCTATAGGGACATGAGTACAGGACAGAATATTTGGGAATAAGAGACATATGATCTGTGGTGTCTCTGGGAGAGGCAAAAGCATTCCCTTCCATTCCAGGGTAGCAGCACCTCAGTGCATTCTGCAGGTGAGTCAGTGGTTAAAGGCAAGCCTTTCACCCACCGTGATCCAGGTACCAAGTATGTCCTAGAATGAAAGGTTGCAGTCCTTTGGTAGTCACCTGCCCTAGTGGGTTGCAGCAGGAAATCCTGAGAAGGAAAGACTGAATCTGAGCTCCAGGCCACATGTGAGCATGCCACATCAGTCAGGATGCTCCCATCAGCAGACAGGTGAATGCAAAAATGGATGGGGTGAGGCCTTGGTCTCCCAAGAAGGTCTGCACACTTAGAGTGTCCTCCTAAAAGAGCTAGTGCAGCATTAAACAGCAGGCATAAAATATCATGACACTTGAGAGAGAGAGTGGGGGAGAAAGGAAGCTTATTATATTTTAGTACCTTTAGTGGCACTTTTGTCCTCCTTTTTGCATAAGGTGCTCCATGAATGATATAGCTAGTCCTGGTTGCATGCAAAGTTTTGTGGCTGTCCAGATAATCTCAGCATTCCTGCCTCCAGCCGTTATCTGCCCAAGAAGGAAGTGGGAACATTTTTCAAAAGCAGTACCAGGTCTTAGAAGAGCAGTGATGGAACATTGGTAGTTAGGGGGGTGAGATCTCAGTTGAAATTCTGAAAGGATAAGACTTGTCCCCAAAGTTATATTTCTTTTGTATTTTATTTTTTTAAAGATTTTATTTATTTATTATTTAAGAGAGAGAGAGAATGAGGAGGGGCAGAGGGAGAAGCAGACTCCCTGTGGAGCAGGGAGTCCAATATGGGACTCCATCCCAGAACCTTGGGATCATGACCTGAGCCAAAGGCAGATGCGTAACTGACTGAGCCACCTGATAGCCTATATTTCTTTAAAAAAAAAAATGGATTTTGTTTGTTTAGAGTGCAAGCTAGAGGGGCAGAGGGAGAGGGAGAGAGAGAATCTCAAGCAGACTCCCCACTGAGCACAGAGCCCAACGCTGGGCTCAATCCCATGGCCCTGAGATCATGAGCTGAGCCAAAACCAAGAGTCAGATGCTTAACCGACTGAGCCACCCAGTCACCCCCACAAAGTTATATTTCAGCCAACACAAATCTTCACAACTATGCTAAATCAAAACAATGCCTAGACATTTTCTTTCTTGTTGGACTTTTAAGAGTTTTGGGGTGTTTTTCACCTAATTACTTACAAGACAATCTTAAATGTTATACTTTCAAAAATCCAGAATGTCTCTTAAGGCAAGGGAAACAAAAGCAAAAATGAACTTTTGGGACTTTATCAAGATAAAAAGCTTCTGCACAACAAAGGAAACAGTCAACAAAACTAAGAGGCAGCCCATGGAATGGGAGAAGATATTTGCAAATGACACTACAGATAAAGGGCTGGTATCCAAGATCTATAAAGAACTTCTCAAACTCAACACCCGAAAAACAAATAATCAAGTCAAATAAATGGGCAGAAGACATGAACAGACACTTCTCCAACGAAGACATACAAATGGCTAACAGACACATGAAAAAATGTTCAGCATTGCTAGCCTTCCGGGAAGTTCAAATCAAACCACATTGTGATACCACCTTACACAAGTTAGAATGGCAAAAATTAACAAGGCAGGAAACAACAAATGTTGGAGAGGATATGGAGAAAGGGGAATCCTCTTACACTGCTTGTGGGAATGCATGCTGGTACAGCCACTTTGGAAAACAGTGTGGAGGTTACCCAGAAAGTTAAAAATAGAGCTACCTAATGACCCAGCAATTGCACTACTGGGTATTTACCCCCAAAATACAGATGTAGTGAAAAGAAGGATCACATGCACCCCAGTGGTCATAGCAACAGTGTCCACAAATAGCCAAACTGTGGAAGAAGCCGAGATGCCCTTCAACAGACGAATGGATAAAGAGGACGTGGTTCATATATACAATGGAATATTACTCAGCCATCAGAAAGGATGAATACCTACCACTTGCATCAACATGTATGGAACTGGAGGAGATAATGCTAAGTGAAATAAGTCAATGAGAGAAAGACAGTTATCATATGGTTTCACTCATATGTGGAACATAAGGAGTAGCACGGAGGACATTAGGAGAAGGAAGGGAAAACTAAAGGGGGGTGGAATGAGAGGGGGAGATGAACCATGAGAGACCGTGGACTCTGGGAAACAATCTGAGGGTTTCAGAGGGGAGGGGGTGCGGGTATGGGTTAGTCTGGTGATGGGTATTAAGGAGGGCATGTGTTATAATGAGCACTGGGTGTTACACGCAAATAATGAATCATGAAACACTACATCAAAAATTAATGATGTATGGTGACTAATATAATAAAATCCAGAATGTCAGAAAGGGGAAGAAATCAAAGGTTATCTAGTTTAACCCATGCAATTTATAAATGGGGAGGTAAGATCTGTACCACTGAATGGGGTAGGAGCACTGTTCAAAGGTATTAGAATAAATTAGTTAGTAGCAAAATTTGGAAAAGAACTTCTGAGACCCCATCCAGAGTGGTTTTCATGATATCTAAGTATTTCTTCCTTTGGATTGGCCTTCATTTTCATGAATATTACGTGCACCAAAGCCAGAATTTACTTTAAAAAAGTAAATATATTGAGTGCCTCCTGCATGATAGGCACTCTGTGTTTATGATCTGTTTTAAGGTCACAGCAGTCTTTAAAAGATATTATCATGGCCCCATTTTATAAGTGAGGACGTGAAGGCACAAAGTACAAATTGGGTTTTTAGTATATTAATTGGGATTCCATTCCACATTAGTATAACTCTTAGCCTATTGTAATGGGTTTAATGGGACCCAAAAGATAAGTCCATGTGGAACCTATGCATGTGGCCTTATTTGGAAAGAGTCTTTGCAGTTATAACTAATTAAGATCAAGATCTTGAGATGAGATCATCTGGATTACTAGTAGGTCCTAAATTCAATGACAGATGTTCTTGTAAGACACAGAAGATGCAGATACACAAAAGAAGGTGATGTGAAGATGAAGAGAGGCATTGGAGTGATTTGTATAAACCAAAGAATGCTGAGGATTGCTGGCAGCCATTAGAAACTAGGAGAAAAGTTTGGAATGGATTCTTCCTCAGAACCTCCAGAAGTTTCCAATACTGCCAACACATTGATTTCAGACTACTGGCCTCCAGATCTGTAGAAAATAAATTTCTGCTGGTTTAAGCCACGATGTTTGTGAAAATTTCTTTCAGCAGCTCTAGGAAATAAATACACGGTCCTTTTTGTCACATGTCATAGCTTCTTTTCTACCTTTAGTTTACCTGCTAGTCTCAGGGTATGCCTCAACAAGGAATTGATAGATAGTGTATAGAAAACGAATTAAAAGAAAGTTGCTCATATCCGACTGCTGTCTTGCAGGCCATTTCTGGATCAGTTGATTCCATTACACAAGCAAGAGTTCTTAAAATAAATTTCTTTGGAAAAATAAGGGGAAGCACCCACAGTGGATTGTAAACCATTGTTCCAGTTGCTTTTTGTAACAAGAAAGACACAGGCCACTGAATTGATTCACAAGTCATGTGATTTTAATATGGATGATACTGTGCAGAACTTCTTTGTTTACTCGGACCTTTCTTTCATATGCATGATCTCATTTTGTTCCCAGGTCAAGCCTATATTTTTCATGTTATTTTATTCATGAGAAGACAGTAGTTTAGCCAGTTATCTGCCCAAGGCACCATAGCTAATATGTGTCAGAATGGGGAACTAAGCCTAGCTTACTTGTTAAAATGCTTTTGCCACTATGAAATAAAGGAATCACTAGTTTTTTTCATACACCCCCCTTGTTTTAGTGGTGAAGAAGTGACTTGTGCATTGAACTCTTAGTAGAAACAAAGAGAGATCAAAAGACAGTTGAAAGGATTACACTCCAGGCTCTTGCTTTTCTTATCTGGTCTGATTCAAAGCATTTTCTGAATAAAGTAAAATTACTGTGTGAGGTATCATGGAATTTTACATTGGGATCAAAGTCATAAAACAGCCAGATGTTTTGGAGCAAAGCCTCCAAACAAGCTAGAGAATGTATAGTGATGACTACAGCTCAGCCAATTGAAGACAGATTTGGAAGAGGACCCTCACATTTTTAGTTTTTTCTGATGTCCAAATTCAGGGTAATAACTAAAATAGGAGTAGAGGGTATACTTTAAAAGTTTATCACATTTGTAACCTCTTTTCCTTCCTTTATATATTTGAATCACTGTAACCCTGAGATATGGAAGATATTGCCAACATTTTACAGATGACAAAAGCAAGGCTTAGAGGGGCCCAGAGACTTACCCAAGTTGACATGGCAAGAATGCCTCAATGAGACTGGGATTCAGACCCAGATTTATATACGCCCCCCATCATACAGTGGAGGTGAAGTTGATACCTGCCAATGGGACCAGAAGTTTTACAAAGTGTCATATACAGTATTGGACAGTGGGTGACAGAAATTATCGATGTCCCCAGGGCGTTCACATCAGGTTGGAGAAAGGCAGAAAAAAGCCCTAACAGAGCACTGAAGTTACAACTACCATTCTGAACCCGTAATTTTAAAAGCCCATGCTTGAGTCTGTGCCATGAGCTCTCCACAATTAGGCACTATTCTGTACCATCAAGGATGCCAATCAGAAATAAGCAAATCCTGATTAATAGTAGTTAAAACCATACAGGTATTTACCAACCGATTTACCAAGAAGGCCAATAATTGACAATTCCAGGTCAGATTCTGTGGCTCAGTGATATCATCAAGGATTTCATCTATGTGGTTATTTTCTCATGGTTTTAAAATGGATTCTGTATACCAGATCCTACATGCTCAAACTAGCGTTCTAAGGCAGGGGCAAAGTGTTTGTAAAAATCTGTCTTTTTATCACACTTACTCTGTGTGGGGCATTGTGTTTATCTCATTTAATTTTTACACACACGAATAACATTGTGAAACTTGTAATATGTCTACCCCTAACAGGTAAGACAATTGAAGGATTATTTATATGGGTCCAGAATTAAAACTCGGGTCAAGAAATGGGCAGAAGACATGAGCAGACATTTGTCCAAAGAAGATACACAGTTGGCCAACAGACACATGAAAAAAATGCTCAACATTACTCGGCATCAGGGAAATTCAAATCAAAACCACAATGAGATACCACCTCACACCACTCAGAATGGCTAAAATTAACAAGATAGGAAACAAGTGTTGGTGAGGATGTGGAGAAAGGGAACTGAACCCTCTTACACTGCTGGTGGGAATGCAAGCTGGTAAAGCCACTCTGGAAAACAGTATGGAGGTTCCTCATGAAGTTAAAAATAAAGCTACCCTACAACCCAGCAATTCTATTACTAGGTATTTACCTAAAGGATACAAACATAGTGATTTGAAGGGGCATCTGCATCCCAGTGTTTATAGCAGCAATGTCCACAACAGCCAAACTATGGTAAGGGCCCAGATGTCCATCTATAGATGAATGGATAAAGAAGATGTGATATATATATATACACACACGTATACACACAGTGGAATACTACTCAGCCATCAAAAAATGGAAACTTGGGCCCCTGGGTGGCGCAGTTGGTTGAGCGACTGCCTTCGGCTCAGGTCATGATCCCGGAGTCCCGGGATCGAGTCCCACGTCGGGCTCCCAGCTCCATGGGGAGTCCGCTTCTCACTCTGACCTTCTCTCTCTCACTCTCTCTCTTTCCTAATAAATAAATAAATAAAATCTTTAAAAAAAAATGGAAACTTGCCATTTGCAATGACATGGATGGAACTAGAGGGGATTATGGTAAGTGAAATAAGTCAATCAGAGAAAGACAATTATATGATTTCATTCATATGTGGAGCTTAAGAAACAAAACAGAGGAGCATAGAGGAAGGGAGGGATAAATAAAACAAGATGAAATCAGAGAGGGAGACAAACCATAGGACTCTTAACTATAGGAAACAAACTGAGGGTTGCCAGAGGAGAGGTGGGTGAGGGGTTGGGGTAACTGGGTGATGGGCATTAAGGAGGGCACATGTTGTAATGAGCACTGGGTGTTACATGCAACTGATGAATCACTGTACTTGATGTCTGAAACTAATGATGTACTGTAAGTTAATTAATTGAATTTGAAAACAAAAAAATTAAGGTCTTAAAATACTCCAAAGGGTAGGCTTTTAACTATGAGAGTGCTATAAAACCTGCTTTTCTGCAAGCTGGAGTCCTCCCTTAAGTGAAATTCAGACAGTAGTCAGCTATTTGTAACCCAGCGCTATTACGAGGCAGTTTAAACTCCTTTACTCCCTCCCCCACTCCCCCCCCCTTTTTTTTTAAAGCAGATAAGGATCCTGCAGCGTAGAAGCACTAAATAGTCCATACCACTGTTTCGTGGTGAGCAGACCCCAGACTCCAACTCAGGCCTTTTGCTCTGCTGTATAGAAATCTTTCTGCTTTTCTCCCCTCAACTTGATTCTGTTTCAGTATAGGAAAGCACAGGTTTCAGATGAGCATATGCTTTAAATATTTCAGTGAGCAGGTGGGACGATGGGGGTGGATTGGGTTATACATTGCTGTCATATCTCAGGGAAGACTAAAATACCAAGAATTTTTCTCCCTTTCCCATGAGAAAGTGCCAAGAAAAAAAACACTTCAAGATGCTCTTGTTTTACTATGCGGGAGTGGAGGTGGGGTGGGTTGAGGGCTGGAAGGGAAGAAAAAGAAAAAGAAAAGAAAAGCTTAGAATGTCTTTTAATTTACATTAGCAAGAAAACTCTACTATTCCCTCCCTTTTAACCAATACTTATATCAGATGAGAGCCTGTTCATCATTCATCGTTATCTCCTTTCATGAAGACCTTCACTCCTTGAGGTGTAAGACAGCACTGGCTGGACAAAGGCAAATGAGCTGGAGCAGTGTGTTTAAGTTTGTCCTGTCTCTAATGTGCCTTCCATTCCTTTTCATTTTTTTTTTTTCTCATTCTTGGCTATGCTGTTGTCACTATCTCTGAACCAGATTTTAATATGTTCAAGATTCAGGATTCCTTTGTTTTGATAGCAATATTCTATTAGCTTAGCCCCTAGTCCCCTCTCCAAAGTCCTGTCTTCCTTAGTGCTTCATCAGTGTAATTTAGGAATTGGGGTGGAGATGGGGTAGAATCTAATAAAGAATTATAACCTCCCTTATGGAAAACCTAAGCCCATAATATTTTCACGTAAGTTCTGAAAATTTTAAACTATAGGGAGAATGTGGCAGGCATATTGGGGTCTTAAATCAACCTAATTTACCAGACAAATTAGATAATTAACAAAGATCTTCTTAAAGGATCATTAGCAAGCTTAGATCTGAACATATGACAATTACAATGCATGTTTTTCTCATAAAACAGCCAACATGATGACTAGTAATTAACCTAGGAACTGACAGAGCATTATTCCTTCTGTTCCTTTCCCAAGCAGAATTGTGCCACAAAGACAAGGAAGGCCCAAGAGATTTTTTATTTGTTCAGTATATATTAATTTCATGTATTTATTATTTATACCACACATTTGCCCATACAAAATCTATCTGATACTTCAGTGGTAATGTGAGTATCAGGAACTCTTTTTTCTCATAGATCTGCGATGAGATGATTCTAAGCAATGTTCTCTAGTTTATAGAACTAATATATCTGAATATTTTTTCATAGAACAGGAGATATAGATAATGCATTGTTTCTATTGAACAGAAAGTTATTAGTGTTGCTGAGAACATGCACTGTGCCAGGCATTGGACTAGGTGACTTTTATTTACCTCATTTAGTTATTCCAACAACCTTATTAGGTAGTTTTTATTAAGCCAGTTTTATGGATCAGAACTCCAAGGCTTATAGAAGTAAAGTGGTTTGAATCAGATCCATCTGATTTTCAATGCTGTGCTCTTTCTTTAATACCATAGTGCATATGTACATGCACAAGTGTGCACACAAATATATCCACTGAAATTCTGATTTAACATAGGTGGAACATGAAAAATGTTCTATTTAGACTGAATCCCTTCCAGGGTCACACATCCACATGGTACCACCCATAAACCACACATTTTAATTTGTGATATTTTCAAAATATCTAAATGCATTTGTGAGACACACAAGTCCTCTCTTCTTGTTCTCAGTATAATGTCAGTTTTACTTACCCAAGTATATAGAGCTTTACACAGAGGAGGACACAGTACAGGATCTAAGGAAGCATGCATGTCTCAGTAGAGCTTTGGCCTAATGAAACAAAGTTCATGGAACATTTCTCGATACAGATAAGGGCCTGTCAGAGTTGAGGAAATCACTAAATTATTGTTACACAACAAAACTTTTATACTTGAGGTTTATATTTTCATCTTGAAATACCAAACATTGCCAATATATACTTTCCTTTTGAGGAAATTGACAAGTAAAACTTGTATATATTTAAGATATATATTATGATTTAGTATACATAGTGAAATGATTTCTACAGTCAGACTAATTAACGTATCATCTCCTCATAATAAGTATTACCTTCTCCCCCCACTGGCATGGATAGAGTGACTAAAATATACTCTCATGGCAAATATCTAGTATTTAGTACAGTGTTAACTATAGTCATTATGCAGTATATCAAATCTTTTGACTTATTCATCTTACATAACCACAACTTTGTACTCTTTGATCAACATCTCCCTTTTTCCCCAACCTCTCTGCCCCCAGTGACCACTCTTCACTCTCTGCTTCTATGTATTCAATTTCTTAAGATTCCACATATACGTGAGATCGTGCAACTTTTTCTTTGTTTGGCTTATTTCAATTAGCATAGTATCCTCCACATTCATCCATATTGTCACAAGTGCAAGATTTCCTTCCTTTTAAAGACTGCATATATTCTATTCTAGCTAGCTAGCTAATCTTAAAATTTTCTTTATCCATTCTTCTATCGGGGGACACTTAGATTTTTCTGTGTCTTGGCTATTGTGAATAATGCTGTAATGAACATGAGAGTGCAAATGTCTCTTTGATATAATTCCTATAGTGATGTATTTGCTTTGGCTATGTACCCAGAAGTGGGATTGCTAGATCATACGATAGTTCTATTTTTAATATTTTGGGGAAATTACATACTTTTTTTTCTATAATTTTTTTTTCCACCAATTTACATTTCTACCAACAATGTTCAGTGGTTCCCTTTTCTCCACATCATTACCAACACTTATGATTCTTTGTCTTTTTGATAATACCCTGATTGATGTGCAGTGATATCTCACGGTGGTTTTGATTTGTATTTCCCTGGTGGGATTACTGATGTGAGCATCTTCTTATATACCTATTAGCCATTTGTATGTGTTCTTTGGGAAAATGTCAAAGATTTTTTCCCCATTTTTTTAAATTGGGTTTTTATTTTGTTATTTTGTTTTTGTTTTTGCTATTAAGTTGTATGTGTTCCTTACATATGTTAGATATTAACCCTTTATCAGATACATTATTTGAAAATATTTTCTCCAAATCATAGCTGCCTTTTCATTTTATTGATTGCTTCCTTTTCTGTGTAGAAGTTTTTCAGTTTGATATAGTCCCACTTATTTATTTTTGCTTTTATTTCCTTAGGTTTTGGTGCATATCCAAAACTATATTGCCATGGCCATTATCAAGAAGCTGTTACCCCATGTTTTCTTCTAAGAATTTTCTGGTGTCAGGTCTTACCTTTAAGTATTAATACATTTTGAGTTGATTTTTTGGTGATATGATGTAAGATAATGGTTCACTTTCATTCTTTTGCATGTGGACATTCACTGCTCCTAACACTCTTTATTGAAAAGACTGTCCTTTCCTCATTGTATATTCTTGGCATCCTTGTTGAACATTTGTTAACTGTATAGGAATAAGCTTATTTCTGAACTCTTGATTCTGTCCCATTGGTCTTTGTTTCTGTTTCTATGCCCATACCATACTGTTTCGATTACTATAACTTTGTAATATAATTTAAAATCAGGAAATGTGGTGCCTCTAACTCTGTTCTGCTTTATCAAGATTAATTCAGCTGTTTGGTGTCTTTTGTGGTTGCTTATGAATTTTAGAATTGTTATTATCTATTTCTTTGAAAAAAGTCATTAAAATTTTGGTAGAGATTACATTGAATCTGTATATATCTTTGAGTGGTATGGACTTTTTAACACTATTGATTCTTTCAATCCATGAACATAGGATGTCTTTCCATTTCTTTGTGTCCTCTTTAATTTCTTTCTTCAGTATTTATAGTTTTCAGTGTATACATCTTTTAATCTTTTATCCCCTTCATTAAATTTATTCCAAAGTATATTGTTAATTTTGATGTTATTCTTGATGGAATTGTTTTCTTGATTTTTTTTGATAGATTGTTGTTGGTGTAAAGAAACACAGCTGAAGATTTGTAGATTTTATAGTCAGCAACTTTACTATATTTATTAGTTTTTTTCTCCCCAAATATGTTTATTTTAATTTTTCAGTGTTACAAGATTGATTGTTCATGCACCACACCCAGTGCTCCATGCAATAAGTGCCCTTCTCAATACCCACCACCAGATTCACCCCCCCACCCCCTCCCCTCCAAAACCCCCAGTTTGTTGCTCAGAGTCCACAGTCTCTCCTGGTTCATCACCACCTCTGATTTCCCCCCATTCACCCTTCCCTTCCTTCTCACAATGCCCTCCATGATATTCTTTATACTCCACATGTAAGTGAGACCGTAAGATAAATGACTCTCTCCGCTTAACTTATTTCACTTCACATAATTTCTTCTAGTTCTGTCCATGTTGATACAAAAGTTGGATATTCATCCTTTCTGATGGAGGCATAATATTCTATTGTATAGATGTATCACATCTTCCTTATCCATTCATCTGTTGAAGGGCATTTTGGTTCTTTCCACAGTTTGGCTATTGTGGCCATTGCGGCTATGAATATTGGGGTACATGTGGCCCTTCTTTGTACTGCATCTGCTTCTTTGGGTAAACACTGAGTAGTGCAATTGCAGGGTCATAGGGTAGCTCTATTTAATTTTTAAAGTTTTTTTCTTTTTTGTGCATAAAGTCTTTAAGGGTTTCAAGAAATAGGATCGTCCTCTGCAAACAGGCAGTTTTACTTATTCCTTTCTGATTTCGATGCCTTTTATTTCTTTTTCTTGTCTGATTGCTCTAGCTAGTACTTTCTATACTATGTTGAATAGAAGCAGTGAGTGTTGGCATTCTTGCCTTGTATTGGATCTTCAAGAAAAAAGTTGCAGTTTTACTCCATTAATTATGACATGAATTTTTGGCTTTTTATAAATGGCATTTATTGTATTGAGGAAATTTCCTTTTGTATCTATCTTATTGAGAGTTTTTATCATGAATGGATGTTGAACTTTATCAAATGCTTTTCCTGCATCTATTAAGATTATCATGTGGTTTTTATCTTTCCTTCTGTTAATGTGACTCATCGTATTAATTGATTTGAGTATGTTAAATCAAACTTGCATCTCAGGAATAAATACCACATTGTCATGGCATATAATCTTTTTGATGTATTGTTGAATATGGTTTTCTTATATTTTATTGAGGATTTTTGTCTCTATGTTTATCAGAGATATTGTCTTGCAATTTCCTGTGGTGTCTTTGTTTGGTTTTGATATCAGGGCAATAAAATAATTTTGGAAGTATTCCCTTTGCTTCAATATTTCAGAAGAATTTCAGAAGAATTTGTATTATTTCTTTGAATGGTTGTTATAATTCAGCTGTGAAGCCATCTGGTCCTGGGTTTTTCTTTGTTGGGATTTTTTTTTTTTATTACTACTTCAATTTTTATATTTGTTCTTGGTCTATTCAGGCTTTCTGTTTGTTCTTGATTCAGTCTTAGTAGGTTGTGCATTTCTAGGAAGTGATCCATTTGTTCTAGGTTATCCCATTTGTTCTTGTATAATTTTTCATAATGGTCTCTTATAATCCTTTTTTATTCTTGAGGCATCCATTGTAATGGCTCCTCTTTCATTTGTCATTTTAGCTTCTAGCCTGGTGGCCTTTATTGTATGGGATAGCTGTGAACCCCTCTGAACAATGTTAAGAAAATAAGAAGGTAAATAAAGCCTGACCTGCATCCTATCCATGCTTTTAGGTTGTCTTCATGATTCTTCCAAAAATCCTTCTACCTGCAGCTGGATGTGATTTCTCTTCCCTCTAAATTTCCCTTTTAGAACAGTGTTGTTCCAATGTTCATTGCATATGAATCACCTGGGGCGTGTGTTAGAATGCCTGGGGTAGAGCCTGTGTTCCTGTGTGGCTCAAGCTCCCAGGTGATGCTAATGCTGCCAGTCTACAAACCACCCCCTGAGTAGAGCAAGGACTGTTAGAGCACTGGACACTTCTTGCCTTGTATTATAATTTCTTGTTTGAGGGCTCCTGGGTGGCTCAGTTGGTTAAGTGGGTGCCTTTTGCTCAGGTCATGATCTCAGGGTCCTGAGATCAAGCCCCACATCCAGTTCTGCTCCTTGCTCAGTGGGGAGTCTGTTCTCCCTCTCCCTCTGCTGCTCCCCCTGCTTGTGCTCTCTCACTCGTGCTCTCTCTCAAATAAATGAACAAAATCTTTTTTTTTTTTAAAGATTTTATTTATTTGTCAGAGAGAGAGAGAGAGAACAGGCACAAGCAGGCAGAGTGGCTGGCAGAGGCAGAGGGAGAAGCAGGCTTCCTACTGAGCAAGGAGCCCGATGTGGGACTCAATCCCAGGACCCTGGGATCATGACCTGAGCCGAAGGCAGCTGCTTAACCAACTGAGCCACCCAGGCATCCCAATGAAGAAAGTCTTTAAAAATAATTACTTGTTTGTGTGGTCGACTTCCTCAATTGGATTGTAGTAATTTTCTTGATAATCTGATTGTAGCTTATAAAATTCTTTCTCAAAAACTTCTCTGATCAGTCTGAACAGTGATTCCCCATAACATGAGCTTGTTTTAATTGTCTATGCAGGATTCATCTTTCTTTGTCTATCCCCTCAATTAAGGTAAGAACATGAACCTTTCAGCTGGGGCACAAGCATCAAAATATTACCTGGTGTTAAGTAGGTACTTAAAAATGTTTATGAAAGCAACAAGCAAACTTTTTTTTCTTATTTCCAAGTTCATTTTCTTTATAGTTAATGGCAGATATAACCATAATCATGATGATGTAACAATGATGGTGAGTGTTCTGTGTTGTTTAAAGTTCATGATTTTCTGTAGTTGATAGGTACTGTAGGAAGGCAGTTAGACTGAATTAGGGGTTACTAACAAAGCAGCACTTTATTTTTTTTAATCTTTTTTTTTAAATTAACATATAATATATTATTTGTTTCAAGAGTACAGGTCTGTGATTCATCAGTCTTACACAATTCACAGCACTCACCACAACACATACCCTCCCCAATGTCCATCACCCAGCTACCCCATCCTTCCCACCCCCCTCCACCCCAGCATCCCTCAGTTTATTTCCTGAGATTAGGAGTCTCTTATGGTTTGTCTCCCTCTCTGGTTTCATTTTGTTTCATTTTTTCCTCTTTTCCCCTATGATCCTCTGCCTCGTTTCTTAAATTCCACATATCAGTGAGATCATATGATAATTGTCTTTCTCTGATAGACTTTTTTGCTTAGCATAATACCTTCTAGTTCCATCCACATCATTGCAAATGGTAAGTTTTCATTTTTTGATTGCTATGTAATATTCAATTACACACACACACACACACACACACACACACACACCCCAGATCTTCTTTATCCATCTGGGCTCTTTCCATTGTTTGGTTATGGTGGACATTGCTGCTATAAAAATGGGGTGCACGTGCCCCTTCATATCACTACATTTGTATCTTTGGGGTAAATACCCAGTAGTGCAATTGCTGGGTTGTAGGGTAGTTTTATTTTTAACTTATTGAGGAACCTCCATACTGTTTTCCAGAGTGGCTGTACCAGCTTACATTCCCACCACCAGTGTAAGAGGGTTTCCCTTTCTCTGCATCCCCACCAACAATTTGTTGTTTCCTGTCTCGTTAATTTAGCCATTCTGAGTGGTGTGAGGTGGTATCTCATTGTGGTTTTGATTTGTGTTTCCCTGATGCCAAGTGATGTTGAGCATTTTTTCATGTATCTGTTGCCATTTTTATGTCTTCTTTGGAGAAATGTCTGTTCATGTCTTCTCAAAGCAACACTTTAAGTCAAAACGTTTATCAGTACAAGTGTGTGCAAGTGTAAACTATAAAAATATAAAATAAATAACATGGTTTCCTTTTTCTGCATGGGTCCTTATCCCACCTGTGTTGGGTATTTTTTGTTATTTTTTTGTTTTTTTTTCTGTTTTTTTTTTAAAGATTTTATTTATTTATTTGATACAGAGAAAGAGATCACAAGTAGGCAGAGAGGCAGGCAGAGAGAGAGAAGGAAGCAGGCTCCCCGCCGAGCAGAGAGCCGGATGCGGGGCTCGATCCCAGGACTCCGAGACCATGACCCGAGCAAAGGCAGCAGCTTAACCCACTGAGCCACCCAGGCGCCCCTGTTTTGTTTTTGATCCTTGATTAGAGTCAAGTAAAGCACAATCTCTTTCCTGGGCAGCAGAAACCCAATATTGATTTTTCTTTATTGACAATCATACATTGCAATATAAATATTTATGATGGCTGCACATAATAAAAAATAAGTTAAATACCACAGATGAAAATGAAATGTAAATGGGAAAGGATTTCTCATGGGTAATACATCACTTTATAATCTTATGTTACCCTGAGAAGCACGCAACGGCTTTCTAGGATCAATGCTCAGATTACAAGACCTCCATCATCACAAACAGACATTTGCAATTTGGTCTTGTGTCCTCTTGGGGATCATTCGTGTCAGGTTTATTTGGCGATTTAGCAAGTGAAATACAATATATATGCAAAGCCCTTCTAAAGTGGCCAGGTGTTTAAATGGAACTCTTCTAATATCTTGGAACATTTTTTGTAGATCCCCCAAATGTCAGAGTTGAAAGAAGCCATGGAGATCATTATTCCAAGGCTCTCTCGTTTTATGGTGAGAGGCACTGAGGTGCAGAGAGGAGAAGTGCTGGCCTGAAGTCACAGTGTGTTGTTAGTTGAGCAAGAGTGTTCTCAAGCTCCTGGTTCAGTGGTCTCTCCTGAACATGTCTTTGTTAATTCTGGAGAAGTAAGGGGGCTTGGAGAGGGCAGACAGGGATGTGGAATAGAGTGTGGGTAATGAGACTATAAAAGGTGTTTTTCCTAGGGACCCAGTAAGCAGGATCTTTTTTTTTTTCCCCTGGAGTTACTACTGACTTGGTTAGAATATATAGAGACAACCATTTGGTTTAACATCAATTTCTGTTTTTTCCCTACCTCAGAAGGATGTGACTGAAACTAAAATGTTTTGAGGTCAAAAAGGTTTTTAGGTGTTAGTGACAAAGATCTTGAAAGTATATCCTCCCCTTTCTCATCTTTCAGTCTCCCTGAGGTAAGCAGCTTCTCTTTTGCTACAAAAACAAACTATTGGGGTGCCTGAGTGGCTCAGTGGGTTAAAGCCTCTGCCTCCGGCTCAGGTCATGATCTCGGGGTCCTGGGATCGAGCCCCGCATCGGGCTCTCTGCTCGGCGGGGAGCCTGCTTCCCCCTCTCTCTCTGCCTGCTTGTGATCTCTCTCTCTCTCTGTCAAATAAATAAAAATAAAATATTTAAAAACAAACAAACAAACAAAAAAACAGACTTTTTGACAATTCAAGGTGGTGAAAGAAGGCAAACCTCAATAAATCATATCAACAGACTTAGATACTAAACATGCAATGTGTTTGTGCTTGAGTATGAATAATACTAGTAAAATAACATTTATACCACTAAAAATAAACTCTGCATTTATGTTCTATACCACTGTTTATAGGGAAGAGAAGGGGAACATAGGGTTTTCAATTTGTATTGTTGGCCTTCTTATTACCCTTCAGTTTCCTCACAGTCATTGTAGAGGAGGTGTAAAATGCCCTTCTTCTCTGTCATCAGCCTCCCCAAACACACTTGGTAAACACAGTTTCCCAACTGCAAATGCTTATGAAAAGACTCATGAGAGAACATCATGGATCAAACATATATAGACTGGGGTAGATTTCAACCCCTTATGCAAGACTGCAATGTTTACCCTCAGCAAGAAATGCCTTTTCAGTGAAATAAGTATATGTGTGTGTACACTCGTGTGTGTGTGTGTGTGTGTGTGTGTGTGTGTGTACGTGTACGTATATGGTTTTTTCTTAAGGAAAGAGCAGAAGAAAGTAACAGCTGCTTACACGCATTGAAAATGCATCTATTCAGAGTAACTTGAGTATTCATACCAGATCAGCAATCCAATGCAGTTTGAGATTTGACAGAATTCCCTCAATAGCTCTAAAACCAGAGTCCAGATGATGAGAGGGATACCTGATGTTTGGAATGCCTTTGCAACTACATTTTTTTTAGGGCTTTCAAATTGCTGCTTGCTAACATTTACAGTTCTCTGCAGCCGTAATATACCACCACGGGATTTGGGAGGAGATCAAAGCAGCAGGAAAGAAATTGTTATTCCCAAATTCTTACCAGTAAAGGATCGGTGCATGTCAAACAGCTTTTAATGTCCACAGACCCAGGTCAGTATACACACAAGGCCATTTCCATTTGTAAAACCTACACTTCATTCAAATCTGTTCAGCTGCAAAGAGGAAAGAAACTCTACGAGTCCTAATAATTATAGATGTTAGCCTTCAAAGCCTTTAATGTTTCAAGCCCTTTTCTTATTGGTTATAGAATATAAATGTGCCTTTTGTTAAAAAACTTGCTCTATATAAACCTCTACTTTTAATTTAATAATTGGGGCAGGTATAGGAAAGTAGGATATTTCAAAGGAAGGATTGTTTATTTTTTAAATAAAGCTTGATAAGTTTGAGAATAGCATTTATAGTGTATGTTACCTCTTATCTAAGATCCACATATGCAAATATATAAACATAGAGGAATAAGCAAATAATAAACATAGTAAGGCACTTATCTATAAGGAAGAGGGAGGAGACAGGGAGAGGTTACAGTTAAGGCTTGCTTTGTCTAAATAGATCTCATTTTGTAGATACCATTTAAATGGAGCCATTTAAATATTTTACATAATTAAAAAATAAATCAGAAATAAAAATGACCATCCTTAAAAACCAAAATGTAACAAATAGATCAAACTGTGTATTAAATTGGTGATTTAACTACACATGGAAGACATTTTAGTAGACTATAAATATAGTAATGTGGGGGTGCCTGCCTGGTGCAGTTTCTGGAATGAGTGACCCTTGATCTCAGGGTTGTGGGTTTGAGCCCCAGGACGGGTGTGGAGTTTACTTAAAAATAAAAATCTTTAAAAAATACGATAATGTGGTAATACATACAAAGGACAAAATGAACTGCAAAAAATCGTAATTTGCTTTCAATAGTTATGTTGATAGTATTAAATTGGTGTTCTTATTCTAATTCTATTATCTATTATAGTTGGATAAAGCAAATAAGTACTTAGGAATTAAATTTTTTTTCAGCAGATGAGATAAAAATGGAAAATCAGGATGTTAAGCAAATTGCCTAAACTTGATTGCAAATAGGAAAATATTTTCTCTTAAAGAGATACATATTTTTTAGCTCTGTCTGCTGAAAAGTCTGAAAAACAATGTCTGACCAGTACTGACTACTAGCAGTGAGTACCCTTAGTTCCCAGATAATTGTGGTCTCAAAATGCCATTCCCCACTAAAATTTATGCTGAAACTACTAAGCATGGGGAAGGATTCAAACACTAAGTTGTCTTTTCTATAAGAACTGTACCTCATGCTTCTAAATGATATAGAAGGGAAATTATTCTTTATAGAAAATTGCAGCTATTTAAGGTGGAAATAAAAAGATTTCAGCATTTTGGCACCTTTAATGAAATAGTGAATGATCATCAATGGATTCTCAAACCTTAAGTAAACAGCTGGTAGGGTACTTGAAAATAGGTGGATCAGACTGAAAACACCCGAATGGACTGATCAGTTATTTTTTCTTCTCCAAATTTTTATTCAAATTCCAGTTAGTTAACATTCAGTATAATATTAATTTCAGGTGTGCAGTATTGTGATTCAGCACTGCCATACAACACCCAGTGCTCATCACAAGTACCCTCCTTAATCCCCATCACCTATTTAACCCATCCCCCTACCCACCTTCTCTCTAGTAACTATCAGTTTTTTCTCTATAGTTAAGAGTCTGTTTCTTGGTTTGCTTCTTTCTTTCCCTTATGTTCATTTGTTTTGTTTCTTAAATTCCGCATATGAATGAAATCATCTGGTATTTCTCTTTCTCTGACTCATATATATCACTTAGCATAATACTGTCTATTTCCATCTATGCTATTGCAAATGGCAAGATTTCATTCTTTTTTATGGCTGAGTAGTATTCCCCTGCATGCACATGCATGTGTGTATGCACACATGTGTGTGCCACATTTTATTTAACTGTTCACTAGTCAATGGACGTTTGGACTCTTTTCATACTTTGGCTATTGTTGATACTGCTGCTATAGATATCTGGGAGCATTTATTCCTTGGAATCAGTATTTTTTAATTATTTGGGTAAATACCCTAGTAGTACAGTTGCTGGACTATAGAGTATTTCTATTTTTAGCTTTTTGAGGAATCTCTATATTGTTTAAGAGATAATTAGACATTAATTTTCTCCTGATGTGATAAAACAGGAGCCACTGAATACTGTATTCCTGCCCAAGAATTGAGATAAATAATATCAGTTCATAGAACACAAATGACCAGAGTAAGATATTAAGCAAGACTGCAGTCAAAATCCAGAATAAGGGAAATTCTGCAGGAACAAACTGCCTAGTTTCTTCAACAAATAAATTTTACACAGGCTCATGCGTGTGTTCCCACGTGCACATGCACACGTGCGCATGCACACACACGGGCAGGGAACCTGTAAATTAAAATCAGTTTAAGAGACGTATTCCTGGGATGCCTGGGTGGCTCAGTGGGTTAAGCCTCTGCCTTTGGCTCAGGTTATGATCTCAGGGTCCTGGGATCGAGCCCCACATCGGGCTCTCTGCTCAGCAGGGAGCCTGCTTCCTCCTCTCTCTGCCTGTTTGTGATCTCTCTCTGTCAAATAAATAAATAAATAAAACAAAACAAAAAAGACGTATTCCCCAGATTAATTGTTTTAGATATTATTTGTAACCTGATTTGAGAAAAATATAGTCAAATTACATTCATTAAATGATCAGGGAAATCTCATATTACCTATTTTGGTAATTTTAAGGGAATTTTCTTTTTGGTGTGATCTTGCTATTATAGTCATATTCTGAAAAAGACTTCTTAACTTTAGAGATATAGATTGAAATACTTATATTTTAAATGTAAAATTTCTGTCATTGGTTTCAAACTGATCCAAAAGTATGTGTACACATGGGAGAGAAGGCTGGTGAGGTACAGAAAATTAGATTCACTATATACTGAAACTTGCTTAAACTTCAACACTAATACTTTCTATTTCTGTATTTGTTTGAATATTTCCATAACAAAAAGTTTTTAAAATGCTAAAATCAGACTGAAGTCAAATTCTTCAAAATGTTAGATGGCATTAGGGTATTACCACATTTTGGAGAGCAAATGACAGAAAACCCATTCAAATAGTTTAGGGGGACAAAAAGGGAGGAAATGTATTTGTTTTTATTACTAAAAGTTCTGGAGATGGAGCTGGCTCAGACACTCCGCGGATTCAAATGTCTGCATGTGCCCTGTCTTTCTCTTTTTCTTCCTCTATCTTCCCTTCCTGCTGTATCTCTGTCTTGCCTGTTTCACCCATCCCCTAGCTCTCTTCTAGGCTCCACTTCCCTCTTTGTTCCCATCTCATTTTTCCTTTCTACGGCCAAGATTACTTCATGAAAAGGTGTGGAGACAACACCAGTAGGACACAATCCCAGTTTAGCCATCCTTGGAAAAAAGAGATTCTCCTATTGAAGGTATTATCTGTTTCAGGTGCAGAAAATGAGTTGCAGTGACCATACTCCTCATGGTTTAATCACTTAAGGTGATTATGGACCCACTCTAGTTGACTTTATCCTAATTTCTATCTCTTTTGTCCCTAATCCCTACTAGCATTTGCTTCTTGTGATTTTCACCAAAAATATTGATTCAAATTTTTTTTGTTTATGTCCTTTTGTATGTTAGTATCTTTGTAAAATACATATTGTGCTTTTGGATGCATATATATAGGGCTGTATATCTCATCTGAAACTAATCTTTTTCCCTTTAAAACTGTGTGTGTTTAAATAACATTCTATTGGGGTGTATTTACATGTAGTTAAATACAAAGATCTTAAGCATACAGTTAAATGAATTTGACAAATGTATATTCCCATGTAATGGGCACCCTAATCAAAACACAGAACATTTCCATCATCCCAGAAAGTTTCTCTCTTTTTACAGTAATTCCCCCAATTAGATGCAACAAGTGTTCTGATTTCTATTACCATAGGTTAGTTTGCATGTTCAATGAGTTTTATAAACATGGTATTATACAATATGTACTCTTTTATGTATGGATTTTTTTTACTCAATATCTATGAGATTCATCCAAGTTTTCCATGTATTAATATTTTTTAAATCATTACTATTGAATAACATTCCATAATAAGAATATAATACTATGTTTTTAAGATAGGTATGCGTGCATCTAGTCCTTTGTTTCTGACTGCTTCACAGTATTCTGTAATATGCATCTTCTGTCTTTTATTCATGCAGTCCCCTGCATGAATTAAGTCACAAACTTAATTTTCTCCTATAGCCTCTTAGCAAAAATAATACTGTGACAAACATCCTTGACTGCATTCCCTCTCAGAGCTGTGTGAGAATTCTCTGGAGCATGTAAACATTCTTAATTCCATTGAGGATGGTTGCACTGTAGAATGCTCACATCACCTTATATTCCCTTCAGCAGTACTTGTGGGCACCATTTCCCCATGTGATGGCCATGAATAGCATTACAGTAAGGGAAATAATGTTAACCAGTATTTGATATTTGTAGCATGGCTTTCCAATAGAAATATTTGTGATGAAGGAAATATTCTGTATCTTTATTCTCCAAAATGGTAACTACTAGCTACACATGGTTATTGAGCACTTGAAATGTGGCTAGTGTGATTGAAGAACTTCATTTTATATTTTATGTAATTTTAATTAATTCAAATGTAAATTAAATAGCCACATGTAGTTCATGGGTACCATATTGGACAGAGAAGATTTAGAGTCAATCAGGATGATCAGATTTGACTTAGTTTCTGAGACCAGTGAGGAATCACTGGAAAGGGATTTAAGAGAATGACATGATACACTTATATCTTAGAAAGAACATTCCAACTGGGGTGAGGCATGGGTGGAGTGGGATTCAACAGAAGTCAAGAAATATTAGTCAAGAAATATTAGTTGAAATGATGGTGCAGAACTCCTAGCTAACAACAGGAAAAAAAAAAAAAGATGGTGGCTTATGTAGGAGCAGTAGAGATTGAGAGAATGCGAAAACAGTCAAGAGTTTAAGTGGAAACACTGATAGAATCTGGAGAATGACTAAAATGGTCGATCAGAAAAGCACCAACAATGAATTCCAAGTTTCTATCATAGATGACAAGATGCATGGAGGTACATAGTTTCTAATGAAGGTACCAGCAATTCATATGGAAAATCACCCATCAACTAGGAATGGTAAGGGAAACCTAGTCAAGGTCTTTTGAATCATGGAAAGATTGTGTGTGGGGCCAGATTGTCTTAGGGTCTGGAACCCCATCGCTACTGCTCTGGTTTCACCAACGCTCATGCCAAAGGTCACTTTCATCTGTCTTACACCGTCTTCTGCTCAGTCATAGACTGACAGAGTTTAGCATGAAAAGAATGAAGTGACCTGGACAAACTTAAAAATATCTGGAAGTTCTGAGGTTGACACAGAAGGAAAGTCCGGGAACTGATACGCATCCATTGTTTAATGTTGCAGGCAATTAGTGATTGGGAGCAGCTGGTATGGTTAAACTGTTAAAAATGCCAAAGTACGTGAAACAGAACATATGGGATAGGTTTTATCTCCAAAATACTGCTTTGAGGATAATATTGACATAATTTGCCTATCATATTTTCCCCCTTTGAAATGATTTGCATAACATTTCCTAGAAATAGGCTCCATATGTGTGTTAGTAATTTGGTGGAAGAAGTGTAAACTCAGGCTCATTGAAGGAGAGCCAACTACAAGAGGAAGCATGAATCTACAACGAGAGCCAGGCAACATCTCTCTTCATGGGAAAAGTAGATTGTCAACGGAAAGTCAACAAAAGGACCCATGAAACAGTGAGTCCTTTCTATATGACAACCACTGAACGAGGCATGTTATGTTGTCCTTAGTCAACTTTCTAGGTATGTTAGCAACTCCATTTTATAGATTTGAAAACTAAGATTTAAATAAAGGTGGTAATTTGTCCAAATCACACAGGTAGAAAGTGTCAGAGCTAGGATACAAACCAGTTCTACTTGACTGAAAAATGGCTTTTCTTAGATAAGAAAAAAAAATTCATCTCTGGAATTGGACAGGTGTAGTGGTTCTCAAAGTGTGGTCTCTGGACTACTAGCATAGACTTCACCTGGGAATATTTTATGAATATGAATCACTGCAGACCTACTGAATTAGGAATTCTGGTGATGAGGCCCAGAAATCTGTGTTATAACAAGCCCTCCAGGTAGTTTTGATGCATGCTACTGTTTTGGAACCACCTGGTAAGTGAGATTTAATTAATCATATAAGAAACAGTTACCCAGGAAAGCTGCAGTGGGAGGATGTTGCTGGGAGGATGCAAAGAAATGGAACACATGTTTTCTATGCAAAGAGTAATTGCAGAACATTTGGGGAAATATGCATAACTGAAACATCAACAACCCTGTTTAATGGAAAGAATACTAGGTAAGTGATTTTGAGACCTTGTTTCTAGTCCCAGTCTGATAGTAATGTGCTGGTTGATTTTGGACAAATCATTTAGCTTCTATGCTTTTACTTTTAATCCCAATTAAAATGATAATGGTGGTGGCAGTAATAATGCATTTTCATGTCCCTTTAGAGTTTCCAGGGCCTTTACATTATTTTAGAAATAGGGGGACAGTGATTAACCAAAAATTAAAAGCTGTTTACTTAGAAAATCTCCAATATGTCTTCCAAATTGACATTCTAGTAGAATTTTTTTTTAATGTATATGTTGTTTTTACTGTTACTATTGAGGGTTTTTTTAAGCCAGTATTATTATTATTTTAATAAAATCATTAATTTTTTTAAATGCTAGTAGGGTTTTTTTAATTAAGATGAAATATACAAAATTACAGATGGCCCCGTTAATGGTTCTCAAGCTTGATTGCACTTCAGAATCTCCTAGGAGCTTAATGGAAAGTCAAAAAACACTCAAACCTTTCTCCAGAGCAATATACCATGCTCACATCCCTTATATATGTACCATATATATGTGTATATATATATATACACATAGAGAGAGAGAGAGGATTATAATCACTTTCAGGTGATTATAATATGCTTCTAACATTGAGAATTGTGGCTCTAAATATTAAGCGAATCTGAATGAAGGAGAAATGACAGTGACCAGCAGTAATTGGGGGAAGGAGTATAGTGATATTCTAGCCATCTATCTCTGTGACTCCATCATCTGTAGGGGAATCTAGTTTACTTAGCTTGGAATTTAAAGTCTTCCATGCTCTACTTCCTGAGTACACTTCCTGCTTCTTGTTCCATTAATCACTTCCATAAGTCCAGGCGTTAGCCATATTAGACTCCTTGCTTTTCTTCCGTTCTACCTGGAGCTATATGTTCTCTGTCATTTTAATAGTGCTATTTTCTTTGACTGGTTTTGCCTATTGAAAGCATATACTTCCTCCACAGCACAGTACAAAGTGTTAGATTCTTCATGAAGCCTTCCCTGGCACCATTATATGGTGAGCATCTCTCCTTCCTCTGATGGCATATCACATTTGGATTTTGAATCCACTAGGATATAATTGTCTGCATAACAGAACACATGTCTCAAGTAGCTTCAGTAATAAAGACAATGTATTGTCTCAGAAGTCATGAAGTAAGATGGCTTATAGGGTCAATTTAATAGGTTGAGCTTAATACTGTAAGCTCAACAGTGTCATGAAAGACTCAGGTCCTTTTTACTTTTCCCATCCCCCAGCCTAGCTTTAGTTCCCTGGGTGGAATCTAAAACAGCCATCATAGTTCTAAGTGTCACTTACAGACATAACTATGCCCAGTGGGTGAAAAGAGCTTTTGTTGATGTTTTGAAGAACAAGAAAACCTTTCTAAGAATCTGACCATCAGACTTCTTATGTTCCATTGGCCAAAATTATGTCACATGCTTGTTTTTAACCATTCACTGGTAAGGGGAGTATAGTTTCTATGACTGGCTCACTGAAGCACATGTTTAATAGAAGGATTTCCTGAAAAAAATTGGAGTGTATTTAGAAAGGAGGAGAGACGGTCATTGCTGAGTGGTGCTTGACTAAGCCGTTAACTCCCTCTCCAAGGAAGTAGGCCCTTTCAACTTATATGAGAGTTGTCTGTTCTATTGTTTTAATTCTGCTATTAAACTCAGGTCTCCGTGAGGATAGATTTTTATGTTTAAAGGCATGAGCTTTAGGGTCAGGCACACCTGGGTTGAAATTAAGGTGATAAACTCCTTCCAGTTTGCCTAAGGCTTTCCTGATTTTAGTACCCAAAGTCACATATTCACAGAAACCCGTTAGCCTTAGGCAAACAAGGACAGTTAGTCACCCTCCTTGAAATCTCAACTCTCCCATATATTGGATGCATGATTTGGAGGTCAAGTCATTTACTCCCTCAATGTTTCATTCAAGAACTACTTTTTGAATGTCCACTATCTGCCAAGCACTATTTCAGAAAGTTCTCCTTGTTTTCCTGACCACTCTGGCACTAGCTCTCTAATTTCCCGCAATCGTGCTAAAGCTGTCCTGGGACTGCCTTGTGTGTGACCCCCTCTCTGCACCCCATCACTCAGAGATGATGTCAGAGGAAGCCTGGCCGCCTGACGAATGGGGCTTGGGAAATCCCCAGGAGTTTTCAGACACTGTTTCTGGCCTGAAAAACAAAAATACCCTCGAAACAGCCAAGGGTCCCAATCTGCTCAGGGAACATGCTGTCCTCTCCTGTTTGCAGGGCCATTTCTTGGACAAGCAGTGGCTCTGTTTGCTGGACTTTTGGCCCCGTGCAGTCACTGTGAGGCAAAGCACATATTGCACAAACGGGCCAGTGAAATGAGGTAATTGCGGCTTTCGATGAATGCTATTTCTGTCTCCTGGGCAATGTTGGCTGGGATAGGAAGAACGAGAGCTAGTGTATCTGACACATTATGGCTCTCTCCACAAAGTGGAGATAGATAACACAAGAGGGGGAAAGCCCCGTCCTGTTTCCTCCTCCTAACACTCCACGCATGGGCCATTTTCAGACAAACCTACTCCACACTGGAAAACTCTTCCAAATGCCACAACTTTTCTATTTGGGCACCAGAGCTATCTTTCAATGTAATTTAATATAGCTGTGTTGAACATAATCTATGGGCCAAGCATGTTAGATGTGTCATCAGTTTCCTGTTCCCAAGGGCCCTCAGAAATAGATACAAGTGGTATAATATGTAGAGAGAAGCAAAATGACACAGGATGGTGAAGTCCCAGGTCAGAATACTAATATATGCAAAGCAAGGTGAACACTTAAGTCTCTCTCCATAGTAGAGCCATTTGTGTTAGATCACTATCCCCAGAAATACATTTTATTCTTTCATGTTACTTCAAAATGGGAACTAGAGTAACATGATTTCTTTTTAACACTCTTCCTAGCAATGTTGTGTATCAGTGTATTGTGAGGACTCCAACTGCTTGCCTGGGATTTCAGTTTTCTTACAGCAATTGTTTCTGTTTGTTTGGATTGTGTTTTTTTGTTTTGTTTCTGTCTTTTTGTCCTTACACATTGGTGCCCAGTTTCCCAACATTAGTTGAGGTAGTCAGTGAATCTGCCTTTCAGATTCTCTCACCATTATTCCTCATTAACTTTTTAGTTTGGAATGTTTTAATAAATCAACCAGATAGCCAAACATCCCTAAATTATTATATAATGTAAGAGTAAATAAGCTCTACTCTGGAACCCAAGGGGCTATTTTATGGTTAAAAGACAAATACTTGAATTAGTAGGTACTTTTATTTATCCATAGGAAGATGTGTTCTGTTAAGAATACTTGGTGAAGAATAGGCTTTTCAGAATCAAGAGTTCTAGTCCAAGCTCTATCATATTCTTACTCGGACAGCTTGGTATCCACTTAGCCTTCCAAGATTCTGTTTCCATATCAGGAATATGGGAAGAATGCATGTAAATTTCATAAATATTTTAAGACATAATATATGAGGACACACTTTGCAAAGTTCCTGATGCCTTGTGCAAGTTCTATCAGTAATAGAGATGCATTATTATCAGGGGTTGCCATCTGTGTGTGTGTGTGTTTTAAAGATTATTTGGGAAAGAGAGAGTTAGTTAATTAGTTTACGGGGTGAGGGGCAAAGGGAGAGAATCTTCAAACTTGATCTTATAACCTGTGAGATCATGCCCAAAGATGAAACAAAGAGTCAGATGCTTAACCGACTGAGCCACCCAGGCACCACTATATAATTTTTATGTCAGTTTCTCAGAAGTCTTTCATTGTCTATCCCTAGGTCATATGGGCTGTGTTAGAAATAGTTATCTTTGGGTAAGTGAGCTATGGCACTTATACATGTGTGTGCATGTTCATGGTGCCATTTCCATGAAGACTTCTCATGACCTTTCTTGTCCAGGGAGAGGTAGATGACTGTAATTGTGTCATCAGTTACTGGTATTCAGGTGACCTGAGTTCAAGCTTCATATGTGCCCAGGATTCAGTCTCCAGTCTCTTATCACATCGCCCATTTCCTTTCTCCTTCTCTTCTGTCCCTCAACTTCACTTACATTTCAATTCTGAACAATTATGTATCACTTGTATTTCCTGACTCTCTCTAACCATGCCCCTGGGATCTCACTTTCCACCCCAAGATGTTAATCAGGTACTTTGATAGACAAAACATTTCCCACTCCAGGAGAAATTAACTGTGCCAGCCGTTAGGTTTGTGTGTGTGTGTATGTGTGTGTGTATACATATATATATGTGTGTGTGTGTGTGTGTGTGTGTGTGTGTATGTATATATATATATATATTTTTTTTTTCCCTCTACAGTTAGAATAAAAGTGTATATGTAATCCAGGAGGTTCCTAACTGCCTGAGCCACATTCAGAGGTAGGTAGGGAAGTTAGAGAGGGCTTCGCTAAGCATATATTATTTGAGCTATTCAAGCTGACTGTTGAAGGATGAGATAACCAGGTGTCAGCCCTATGTCGCTGCTCTCCCCAGCGCTATTTCAGGTCACAGTGAAGTAGACCCAATTAGTTGAGCTCCCAGCATGCTCAGAGGGAACATTCACTACCAGCAAGAAACATTAGAGTTAATAAAAGTTGCAGAATTGGTGAAAGGCTTATGAAGGGTAAGGATGGGACATGTTACTGGACATTTGCTCTGAGTTGGAAAATAGTGATATGTGTTCATTAGAACAACATCAAAACAAAAGACCCTCCAGGAAGTCCTGGTAACCCAGATCATCAGTATTAAGAAAGCAGAACCCTAGTCTCTGGGCAGACATTCTGTCGTGTAAAAGCCTCATTTAGAAATATTGATGATTTGATCTATACCTTAAAAAAAAAAAAACACTTAAAACACTGGTGGTTGTGCTTATGTAATTGGAAGGAGGAGGCAGGAAATGGAAAGGAAGGCATATTACTCATTCAGAAAGCACTGTTTGGATGAGCAAAACAAGGCCAGATCCATAGCAGAGAGGGTCCCAAGAATTTTGCTCATAAAAGCACCAGACTGGGAGAAACCTATGTTTTATACTTGGAGGAGATATCAGAGTAAGCTCAAAGTGCATAGCAGCTAAGGACTGCCATATTCCTGTGAGTCTGGTATTGCATTCATGTCCACAAAAGCAGCAGATTTGTATATACTACAGGTCCAGATTCTCTTTACATCCCCAGTCACTCACCCTATACACTTCTGGACCATCTTTGATTCCCCTTATTCTTCATAACTCCAAGCAGTATTTAACAGGAATACGGTAGCATAGTCTCCTGTACAATGAGGAGCTTAAAAAAGAATGGGTCCACAGAACTCAGAGCTACTGGGGATCTAGTGCAATTTACATGTACCCCGTATTAGTTTTTATATTGCTGCCCTGACAAACTACCACAAACTAGATTAAAACAACACACATTTATTATCTCATGGTTCTCTAGGGAAGATAACTATCTATGTAGACTCAGCTGTTTCTCTGTTCCAGGTTTCAGGAGGCTGAAATCAAGGTTTGGGCCATTATCAGGAGGCTGTAAGGAAGACTTTCAGGTGTCAACCACTTTTAGTTCCTAGAGGCCTCTTTATAGCCCTTGCACATGGCTGGACTATAGATCGAGCAACTCTTTTTTGGACAGTTCTTGTACTTGACATCTTCAATTTACTCTTCTGCCACAAGTTTTCTGCTTCTAGCTGGAGAACGTTCTCGGCTTTTAAGGGTTCACGTCATTAAAAAGCCAGCTGGATAAACCAGGATGATCTTCCTAAAATTGTAGCCACATCTGCAATGTCTCTTTTGCCATGTAATGTAACACGGTCACATGATCCAGGGATTAGGACACAGACCTCTTTGGGGAACCCTCGTTCTGTCTACTACAGCTCCATTAGGTGACTAATGCCCAGCCCTCTAGCAGATGAAGAGGTTTGGAATTTTGGATTTCATTCTGTACTCTACTCCAGTTTTTCCTCCTCTATCAACATCTCATGAGCTCTGATTAAATGCTTCTGGCATTTTATGTAACTGGATCAAGAACAACTTAATGTGGAATATTTCAGTTTCACTTGGGGGCTATGAGTGCTACTTCATAGATTGATGTAAGAATTCAGTCAGTTAATTAATACAAGCGAAAACATGTGGATAGTGCCTGCCATAAAGTCACTGCTCTGGAGAAGCAATAGTTGTCGTCTCAGTCCTGGTAATGAGCCTTCATGTGGGCAAGTCACCATTCTTCCTCAAGCTTCAATTTTCTCTCAGTTACGATGTGTCTGTTGACTGTTCTTTGTGTGCACTACCATCATTTTCCCTTTCCCTTCTGCTCTCTGACCTAACAGATTGAGCTCTGTGTGCTGTATCCATGAGGTCCCTTGCCCACTGATGGTCAGTTGGGTTTTGGCAATGGAAGGCACTGAAAGAGAGTGAAGAAAGAGAGATGGTGGAGATTGGGATTTTCATTCTTCTGCTCCCAGTCAGGCCACATGTGAACGGTGGCTAGTACTTCATCTGAAGACCACAGCCCTTGTCAGAGGTTATCTTCTACAACCATAGTCTGCTTTCTCAAGACTCTAGTAACACTGTTCCCTCTTCTCACCCCCTCAGGCCTAAGGGTACTATTGCCAGCCTTGTGGTGATATACCAGTTCTTTTCAGTTCCTCTGACTCTGATCATGCCTTTGTAAATCATCTCTTCATTGTAAATCATCTCTTCATTAACCTCTCCTAAATTATCCTAAGTATGTCATGTTGATCCTTCCTGAAAAAATGGGCATGTACTGGACCATTTCTGTGGGCCCTTATCTATCTAAAATATTATAATCCTTGGTTCTCAAGATACATGAATTCTCTACAATTCAACATTTATTCAGCGTTTTTTGTAGAAGTGCTGAAGAAGTCAAAGAAGTAAAGACACAATAAAAACCTGGGAGACTTTCATTCTTTTAATCATTCATTCAAAAATAACTGCACATACCAAATGAGAGATTAATATCTATAGCCAGCTCTTTAGAGTTTTTATCACCTCCTTTACCACCTCCACTTCTCTTTTCCTCTGAAAATCTATGTCAAAGAAAAAGAGACATGTAATGAATATTTATTATCTGCTGGGTGCATTAAACACATCTCTCTCTAGTCCTTCCAGGAACTCTTAAGAGATCACCCCTTTTTACCAGATGAGGAAATTGAGGCCCATAGAGATAATTATGAGAATTCAGATTCAGGTCTCTTTCACTCAGTCTCAACCTTTCTTTTAACCAGGTTGTTTTTAGGGCCTTAGCTGTTAGGATGAGGATTCTGCCTTAAATTCATCGTTGATGTACAAAATCAGCATGGAACCAGGCACGTGGAAGCAGTCAAGATGGTTTGGATAAATGAGTGATTAACACAACAGATGAATGAATTAAATTTTTGCAGGTGGGTTTCACTTTCATAAAGAAGTCAGAAGCAGACATAAGTTGATACAAAAGACAATCAGAAAAGGGCTAGGAAGTTGGCTGGAATTCCTGGGTGAGAGTGTCTCCAGAAAGATGAGGCACTTGGTGCAAGCAGGGTTTGAAAAGCCTCTACTGCCACTCTGCAAGCTTTTCTTGCTGCCAGGCCCAGAATGTTCCCATGAGGGGGTTACCCACATTTCTGCATTCTTCAGGACTATATCTCTTGTCAGGTGGATTGTCAGGGACTATGCTTGTCCTTATAAAGCTATGGAGAGAATGTCAGGACAGGGCACAGTTCTCAACTAGAACAGAATCTATCTTTACTCCAGAAATGCAAGGATGTATTCAAAGATAATGTTTCTCCCTTCTGTAGTAGTGGCCATATTATTAACATGCATTATGTTTTCCATAGATTATTATATTTCAGCTTCATAACTGCTGTATGAGGCAGGTATTATTAATTCCACTTACAGAGTAAAAAACTGAGACTCAAAGTTAACATGATTCAGGGTCACAGAATGGATAAGTACCTGAGCTGGTATTGAAGAGCAGGCATGTCTGACCTCAAATGGCTTCCTGTCTACCCTCTATCAGAATACTACAGTAGTACTAGTTAGCATCTGTCTAGTGTTTTAGGAGAAGTATTATGTTCTGCCAAATTCTTTGGAAATTTTTATATGAATTTAATTCCCTTTCTAGACCATTAATACTTTGATAACTGATTCGTCTAACATGTAATTCCTCACTGTGTTCTTTCTCATTATTTTAGTTTGAATTTATGTGTTTTTTTTTTCCTGAATTTCCACAGTGCATCTAATTTGTGTCGTGTATTTAGCCAGAGCTCTGCATTTCAAGTTGGGAAATAAGAGCCATAGCGCCAATCCATAATTTACCCAAATAACCTTGGGTGAATAATTTCAATAATCTGAGTATCAGTTTAACCCCTCATTGAGTGGGGGTAATTATCCCTGTCCAACCTAGCTTAAGGGACTTTGCAGGATCAAATTAGATAGTAGATGTGAAAGCGGTATTTAAACTAAGTATAACAAAAATCTTGGTAGGTTATTTTGTGATTTTACCATTTAATATAGTGTGTGTATGTGTTTGTTTAGTTTCCTCTCTCAATCTGTAAACTATCCTATGGATAAGGAAAAGTTTGCTTATCTCAGATTTGTAGATTATTTTCTTCATACTTTCATAATTCATACTACCTCCTTTTTCTTCCTTTTCATTTTTCTCTCTCCTTTCTTCCTTCTCTCAGATTGTTCAACAAACCCCTTTTTAGGTCTTACCATAGACTTTGCACTGTAACACAGCATACGAGGCCAAATAAGGCACAGTCCCAGCAGGAAAGAAGCCTGTCCCTGTGCACAAGGTAACAGATAACAGATAACATGATGGGATCAAGAGAGGACAAGTGGATTCTCTGAGGTCCATGGCCAGGTGACCACAGAGATAAGCTGGAACCCTCAGTTCCACATGCCAACACAGTGTTCTTTCTACCCTTTAAAAGCTTCCACTGGGAGAGAAATACCACTTCTTAGCCAATGTTTTTAAGGATAGAATCTGGCTTAAAGGAGAAGGAAGCCAATGAGTGTTCATTGAATATGTGTACATCGTGCTATCTCTTCATGTTCCCACAAGAACCCTTATTCCATAGGTAAGGACAGAAAGTCCAGAAAGATGAAGTACTTTGTCTCAGGTCATAGAACTAAAAATGGTGGAGTTCTGTGCCCACTCTAGGCCAGTTGAACTTTAAATATATTAAGGCAGAGGCATCTTGAAGCAATATAGAATTAAGTGAAAGCAACAGGCTAGATTTTTATAGACTAGTAGGATTTGTCCTTCATAGCCTTAGGGACTCAAGCACTCTATGTCTGCTCCTTTAATACCACCATGGATGACTGTGAATGTGGCCATGTTGGCCACTGTTTCCCTTCTCCAGAGTTATTCCATTTGGTGCCTGTCTGGGGATGCAATTACATAGACCTGTTGATGGCCTTCGAAATTGTGTAAAGTCTTCTCTTCAAGTTGAACAGAAACCCATTCCAACTCAAGGGAGCAGCCTATGGAAAATTCCTGACACTGTATGTTCTCGTAATTTTTGGAACACTGTAAATATTTGAGTCAGTAGATCTTAATCCATAAACACAGCTGTACTTAAAAAACCCTGATGGAGAGTTATTATAATTTAAACAATTGGGTAACAAAACAAATCAATGTTAATCATTTTCGTTTTCTAAGGACAATGGACTCAGACTTCTCATAAAACTGACATGATGAGCTTCGCAATTGCATCCACAAATAAACTTACAAATGCTAAGATAAACCATTCTCAACTTTTTAAGAACATTGTAAAAAGAAACTGAGGTGGGGGAGGGCCAGGAAAAAGAAGAAAAACAAAACAATTTTGAGCAAGACCAAGACTCCCATAGCCATAATGCACATGAGGCCTCCAAAGATAAACATTAAGGGAGAAAACCCTCTCTGGGTTTCTCATTTCTCTGTCTAAATTATGTTATGAATTACCATTATTTGGGGATTATTCTTGTATCTGTCAGAACTAGCTTCAGCTCTCTTCACAGACTTTCTCTTTACTGCAATTTACAGAAAGGACTCAGAATAACCAGTTCATTCCCGCAAGAGATACTAAGCTCTTGTATGTCAAGGCATTGGGCTAGGCACTCAGGCTAATGTGAGGAATGAGATGTAGTTCCTGTCCTCTATGGGATCATAGTGTAAAATCAGAAACAAGAAATTGCCACAAATGAATTTTTTTAAATAAGTGAATAACCCAATACTGTGTATGAGAAAGAAAAAGACTTTGGAGGACATTTCCAGCTGGAAAGTTGAGGTGGTATTTGAGGGTAAGGTTGGGGACTCCTTGGAGTCTTCATGGAAGAAGAGACATTTGAGCTGAGGATGTAAAGGAGCTGAGTTTGAGGCAGGGAGCAGGGAGAAATCCAGGCAGTGGGAGCTGTGTGAGCAAAAGAGCAGGTGTAAGAAACAAAGGCAATAATTTGGTTAAAGTTTAGGTTCATTTCTGAGTTTTCTATTTTGTTCTGTTGATCTGTGTGCCTATTATTTTGGCTCAAGTTTAGGGAAAGGAAAGAAGAGTTGGCAGGGCAAAATATAAACAGTTGCAAAGGGTCTGGGATTACAGGCCTGGGAGGCTTTATAACCTCCTCCATAGCACAGACTAATTTTGGTAAAGACCAGAGTGGGATATGGAAAGATTCACCAGGGAAAGCAGAGCAATAGATTAAGAGGAAAAACACAAAGTGGAGAGTCTAGGGAAAGGCCATGAGACCCTGGATCGTGACAACAGCAAACAGATGGAGAGGAGAACAAATGGTGTGAGAGGGATTCAAAGGATAAAATCAGAATGATTTGCTAAGGGATTGGATACAAGGAAAGCCAGGTTTTACAGACCTAATGGAGACAAAATATTTCAACTGGAAGAGGCCATTAGGATTAGAGCATTTAGTGTTGGAATTCAGTCTGAAGCATTATTGGGTTCCAAATTGCTCTTTTTCTACATATAAATGGCAAAACCTTTTGTTCCCCTGGGCTTTTAATGAAGGCCCCTTTGCTTCCTTCTACTCTCCTCCATTGTGTATATAAATAAATTATATATAAAATACATGTAATTGTATATGATGATATGTTTATAATTATTAGTGATATTGTTATTTAATTTTGACAGCCTGCTTGGGGAATCTTCTGGTGTGATTATCTTATCTTACAATTTACGAAACCCTTATATTAGATGACACAGTGATTATCTAAATCTAAACATGTGGGAGGGAGACAGAGATTATAACTTTTACTCAGTATCTACTAGAAATCAGGTACTCATGCCCCATTTAACAGATGAGAGAACTGAGGCTCAGTTACATTCCTATTCCTTGTAAGACCTCTGTTACAGCAGAGGAATCTTCGTGAGGAGTGAACAAAGAGCAGCACTTCAGTGGATTCTTCTAGGTCAGCTGATGCCTCTCACAGCTCATTTAACTTTGCATTTATTAAGAAGCTATTATTTGAGGGTTGTACTAAGCACAGAACCCCTAAACACAACTACAGCACCAGACTGGAGTCAAAGGTCCTTTACCTAGCCTGTATGTCCCGTGTGTCCTACACCTTGCCTAACTGGCCTCCTGCAATGCTTATCACTCTCCCTAACCCTGGTAGTTCTATAACCACAGCTGAAGTTCCCCCCGATGTTCTCTTTCATTTGTTGGGCTTACCCATGGCTTTTTGACTCTTCCTAGAATGCATTTTTATCTTTTTGTATGGGTGAAATCTATTCATCCTTCATCTCTCATCTAAATGTGACTACAGAAAAAGCCATTGTGCTCTCCCAACCAGGTTAGATTTCCAAGTAAAAACTTGTCTGTGCTTCTATTTCACAATGCTTGGAATACTTTGAATTTTTGTAGTTCATTATTATTTGGTATCCTCTTCCTAATATAAACTCATTGAAAACAGCAAACTGTGTCTGTCTGGCTTGCCTGCTTTCCTTCCTTCCTTCCTTCCTTCCTTCCTTCCTTCCTTCCTTCCTTCCTTCTTTCCTTCCTTCTTTCCTCCTTTCCTTCCTTCCTTCCTTCTTTCCTTCCTTCCTTCCTCCTTTCTTTCCTTCCTTCCTTCCTTCCTTCCTTCCTTCCTTCCTTCCTTCCTTCCTTCCTGTACTGGTAGTATAATAGAGTTCCAGAAATATTCATTGACTATCTTAATGACAGATTCAGTACAAAGCTTGCCTATGGCCAGAATACTGAGGCAGGGTTTTGGTGGGTGGTAGCAAGATGAGGAACCAGTAACATTTCCTGGAAGAAAATGTTGATATTAGATGGAGAAATATGGACTGGAAAGCTATAAGCACAACTGATTGAGCTATTAATAACTGTAACATTGAATAAGACTCAAAATTAGTATGAGACATTATAGATTCGTGTTTCCTTCATTCAGTGTATGTTTTAGAATCAAGTCCGAGCATTCTATCTCTGCTTTTGCTATATTTTCGACTATCCTCTGTAATTATTAATATTCTAATAGGGATATAGAAATGAAGAAGCATTACATGGTAGACCCAGGGTTCACGGTTAATCTAGAGTAGGCAATTAAGTCTTAACTTTAGCCTCAGTTGGGACTTCAGGATCCAGAAGAATGGGCACATCAGAAAGAGCAAGTGCGGGGAGGGGGTTTATGTATGGCCCAGAATTTACAAAAGGAGGAGGGGTGGGGTATTGTCAGAATTTCATAACCTCCCCAGCAGAATGTCTCAGAAACCTAGCTAGAGGATCTGTGGCCAACCCACACTCCCTGTTTAATTCCCAGAAGCCCCACTTCTGAACTCACTTCAATTTGTGGCAGCTTTGCCCCTTTTCCCTTAGACCTGGCTGTGCCTCACCTGAGGAAGAAAACCATTCAGAAGCTACAAACCATTTCTTGCCTCAAATATACAACTAATCTATGTCATTCAAGCCCAGACCTTTTCTCACCACTAAGATTAAAGGACCTCTCCAAATCTACCTCTGCCCTCTGGTGTAACCATCTTTCATTTCTCTGCTTCATTGCTTCTCCATCTGTGTCAATCATATTGGAAGACTTTACCCTTTCTCCCTAGTCATGGACTCAGAATTCTTTTTTGGCTGCTACAGTCTGGGGGAACTAAGTGATGCCTCCATGTTCATTCTGAGACAACCCATTAAATCCATACAGTATTAATGGGATGGATTCAAGTGAATAAAAATAAAAAATTCATTTACTGTCAAGTTTAGTTTTGCAGCTTGGGGAAAGACAATCATTCTTACTACCTTTTAAGTCTTTTTCTGGGGTTCTGTGCTTATTTCCTTTGGTCCGTTTGGTGAATACATGCCTGTATCAGATGCTAAAAAACAAAACAACAAACCCAAAAAAACTGTGCAGTAAGAAAAATCTAAAGATAATACTGCAGTCCAGAGGGGAAAATAGGTCTGTGTAGCACAGTGAACATGAGTTCAAGAGTAAGGGCAATGAATCTTGTAACACTGAAAAAATAAAATCAAAGTATTTGGGGGGAAAAAAAAGAGTAAGGCCAAGATTTGGGCCATTTTCAACCTCTTGTCTTCAGTTTTCTTTTTTTCCCCACTTGTATAATATGAGAGTTGAATTTAAATTCATTTAGTACTTGTATCTAACATTTCTATCCTTTCTACACTTATCAATCAATCCCTCTCCTCTCCTCTCCTCTCCTCTTTTTTACCAATCTGGTAATCTTGAACAAATTACTTAATTTCTTCATGTTGAGGTTTCTTCATACATAAAAGAAATTATATGTGTGTGTTTATATAAGATCTACATATGTATGATACGTGTATATATATGTATGTATATGTTAAATGAGTTAACACATAGATGTTTAGTGCTCTTGACAATCAGGAAAGGCTAGTTCTTGCTGGTTTAGTGTTGTGGTGGTTAATGGTGGTGGTAGTGGCGAGATACTGGTTGCTTAGTTTTGTTGTTGGGTTTGATGATAATGTTAGTGTGAATTTTATTGGTGATAGTGATCACAGCATATTGAGCTTTGGTGTTGGTAGTGGTAGTGAGGCAATAATGGTGACAAAGACGTGATAGTGATAGTGGTGATGGTGTCATTCCATAAAAGGAGAAGGAGTCAACTCATAAAAGATTTAACCTCCAGTCACAGTCCACAGTTCTGCTTGCTCTCCCGCAAGATTGAAACTCACCTAGAATATTTAAAAATATTCCACAAAACTCCCTTCTCCTCCAGAAGATAAAAATTAGGTATCCAAGAAGTTGTGAAAATAGTTGAGGGTTCTTTGAATAAATGAATATCTGTTGAGTAGGGAATTCCAGCATTGGTTCTGTTAATTGCAAACCAGCTCTGAGTTGGGGTATTTTTTTTTCATGATGTTATGTTAGTCATTGTACAGTACATCATTAGTTTTTGATATAGTGTTCCATGATTCATTGTTTGTGTGTAATATACCCAGTGCTTCATGCAGTACAAACCCTCCTTAATACCCATCACCAGTCTCACCCATCCCCCCTGAAATCCTCAGTTTGTTTCCCGAGTCCATAGTCTCTCATAATTCATCTCCCCCTCTGATTCCCCCCCCTTCATTTTTACCTTCCTTCTCCTAATGTTTCACGAATAAGTGAAACCATATGATAATTGTCTTTCTCTGCTTGACTTACTTTACGGAGCATAATCTCCTCCAGTTCCATCCACCTTGATGCAAATTTTGGGTATTCATCCTTTCTGATATCTGCATAATATTCCATTGTATATATGGACCATGTCTTCTTTATCCATTCATCTGTTGAAGGACATCTGGACTCCTTCCACAGTTTGGCTATTGTGGACATTGCTTCTATGAACATTGAGGTGCATGTGCCCCTTCTTTTCACTACATCTGTATCTTTGGGGTAAATACTCTGTAGTGCAATTGTTGGGTTATAGGGTAGCTCTATTTTTAATGTTTTGAAGAACCTCCACACTGTTTTCCAAAGTGGCTGTACCAACTTGCATTCCCACTAACAGTTTAAGAGGGTTCCCCTTTTTCCACAACTACTCCAGCATTTGTTGAGTTGGTGTATTAAGACATCTGCAAGATTAATAGAGAAAGCACTAATGAGAATAAACCCCTTTATTATCTACTCTTAAAGATTTAGGGCTTTCTAAGCAAAATCAATAGCATGTGCAATAGCACAGGAAGATGGAATGGTATGCCCTATTGTGGGAAAGGTGAGGAACTCATAGGTGGAATCACAAAACAGATGGAGGATTAGTAGATGGGAATGAAGAAGTTGACTGTGACCAAATCACGGCTGGTCTTGCAAGTCAAGCTAAGAATTGGTGCTTCTTAGCTTGAGCAAGCAGGAGACTTTGTAGGGGAGTGATATGATCTTCACATTATCAGAATGTTATTTCATCTGCCAAGTGGAAAAGGATTTATTTGGGAGGAGGGCAATGAGGGAACTGGAAAGAACAAGATCAAAATGTCATAGCAGTTTAAAGGAGAAGTGAAGGATCCCAAACTGGGTAGAAGCCATGAGGAGAAATTTAAGACATTTTGTAGCTGAGACTATCAACTTTGGAAACAGGATGAAGGTGGAAGAGAGTGTAAGAAATGAGCGAAAAAGAGAAACCAGGAAATACCTCCTATTTCTGTTTTAGGCAGCTGCTTCAATTAATGAAAAGAACATTGAGCACTGCAACACAAGATATCAACAGCAAACCCACAAGGGCTCCTTATGGACAAAGCTGAACACTTTGAACAACAAAGTAGAAGATGATAGTATTGGATTAGAATCCACAGAATAAAATAAATATCCATGAGTTCACAAAGATATAAGAGATATTTGATTGTATAGATAGATGGGACTGAATGGACATTCATTCCTTACAATGGAATTCACATTAATACCAAAGTAGGGGAAGAAATTGAACAGTAAGCAAACAGCACAGCGGTGCTTGCTACATACAAGCTTTACTAATGAATGCTAAAATCAGTCAGTGAAAGATTGGAGAGAAACAGATAGAGTCTCAGAGATATAGTTCCCAAGATACTTGCCAACTACAGGGGCAGTGGGGAGAGCAGCTTTATGGTGGAGCACCCCAGTAGAAACCACCTCCTCCAAGTGATCAAGGGTAACCTCACATCACCAGCAGTAAGACACACAGATAACATAAACCCCATAAACACTGAGGAGGATATAGCATCATTTTGGTGGCATTCAAGCCCCAAATGTATTACCCTCAGTCTGATCATGTGAAAACACTAGACAAACATGGACTGAGGGACTTTCCACAAAATAACTGACCAGTACTCTTCAAAGGTGTCAAAGTCGTGAAAACCAAAGACTAAAGAACTGTTATACTCTTTAGGAGCTAAAATGAAATAATGACTAAGTGTAATGTGGGATCTTGATAGAATTCTGGAACAGGAAAAAAAAATTGAGTGGAAAACTGGTGACATTTCAATAAAGCCTTGAGTTTAGTTAATGGTATACCAGTGTTAATTTTCTGGTTCTGATGGTTGTGCTGTAAGTGATAGAAGATATTAACATTGGGGAAGGTTGCTTAGAGGATATACGGAAACTGTGTTCTAGTTTTGCAACTTTTAGTAAAGTTTAAAAGTAGTTCCAAATAAAAAGTTTTGGTTTTTTGTTTTGTTTTTAATACCTGACAGCAAACTGGCTATTCATTTTGGATCATTTTCTTGGAGATTGGTATCCTGGCTCCAGTACTTACTCTTATGCTCACTTCTTGGGAGGTTTAGGGCACTCCACTAATCTGTGGTCCTCCTTTTCTGTCTCTCTGTGATGGTATGATTATATTTTATTTTATTTTATTTTATTTTATTTTATTTTATTTTATTTTATTTTAGAGCGAGAGAAAGAGACCATGCAAGCAGGGAGAGGAACAGAGGGAGAGAATCTCAAGCAGACTCCATGTTGAGAATGGAGCCCCACGTGGGGATCGATCTCATGACCCTGAGATCATGACCTGAGCCAAAATCAAGAGTCGGACCCTCGACTGACTGAGCCCCCCAGGTGCCTCCACCTCTTAATGAATGATATTTTATTTTATCTCTCTACGCATAGCAGGCTGGCTCAGCTGGTCTGTGCAGGTATCTCCCTGCTCCCCGGCACTGAGGAATCTGTGCAGTCCCATTCAGTTTGAGATAATATTGAATTCAAGCCTAGGACTCTCTTTATTGGTTAGCTGTGAGGCCTTGAGCACATTATTTAATCACTGTAAGGTTTTTTTTCGCCAATCTGTATAAAGAAGCTAATAATAGTATTTAATTCATAGGGTTGCTGTGAGGATTAAGTGAGATAACAAATAGAGAATGCTTAGCCCTGTGCCTTCTACGTGGAGAATGCTTAAAATAGCAATTATTAATATTTTCCAAATTTTATGCCCCTGAAATTAGTTCAGGAAAGCAGCACTGAATCACGCTGATGCACAGAGACTCTGAAATGGTAATTTTGTCAGAATCTGTTTGAAGAAGGCGGCTTGCCTGTAGTCGGTCACTGGTGACTGAGTGAGGTTTCGGGGTGGAGGGTGCATTTGGGAGTGTAGGCGCTAATCAGATTGGCTGTAGGGGCTGCTTGTATTTTCTTCTCCTAGGCCCACTGCCGTCATTGCCCGCATCCCTCCCTGGCACACCCTGACATTATACATTTGGGGTAGAAAACAACCTCAGACAAGGTACTGTGCCCAAACGTGGTTAAGGAGTTAAATTTAGAACAGACGGACAGCCTGACTTCATCTGGCTGCTGTGTTCCACGTCTCACATCCAAACCACAGTGGTTCTCTATGCATTCCCGAAATCAAGGGGTGGAGGAGGAAGAGCATTTGAGAAACTCCTACCTGGCATGCCTGTTCTTCTTCTGCAAGCAGTGGTCCCCAGGGGCCCAGGAGCTGAGCTCATTGTCCTCTGTGTTATGCTGGGCCTTGGGTCCACAGAGCAGCCCCTGGGGTGGGTAAAGTCTCAGCGATCGGGTTTCCGAACCAAAGGATGACATCTATACTGGCAGCCAAGATAGAGAGAGGCTGTCCTTCCAACCTCACTGTGGGCTGGGACTCGTCCCTCCACATGCCCATGGCCACTGCCCGAGTCCAGCTCATAGCATCCCTCCACAGATAACCACAGAAGCCTCTTTGCAGACCCCCCAGGGTCCAACTTCTCTTTCTTCCCTCTGAATCCCACCAGTGGCAGTGCCAAGAAGTGGTTTGGGAGAGCCCCCAGGACACCTCATTACTCATTCAAGCCTAACCTCCCAAATGGTTCCCAAAATCAACACACAATCTAAATAAAACCAGTGTATTAGCTGAGCAAATGCTCTGTAGACATATATGTTACTGCCTTTCTTTACTTTACAATGCTAACTTCATCTTGACACTCCTTTGGCCGCCACTGTTTTCAGAGTGACAGTGCTCTGTCACCTGCTACCTAGGATACTTCATGATTCTCCCCTGCCTATTTTCCCAGTCTCTCTTCTCCCCGAGCCTCCATCCCACAGCATAGGCACTTGCCCTGTACTCCAGCTGTCTAGAGCTGTTTGTACTTCCAGCACGAGCTTCTCTCTTGCTGCCATCCTGTGTACCTGCGAGCCCTCCTCCAAGAATGCTCTTCCTCAGGGCGCCTGGGTGGCTCAGTGGGTTAAAGCCTCTGCCTTCGACTCAGGTCATGATCTCAGGGTCCTGGGATCAAGCCCCGCATCAGGCTCTCTGCTCGGTAGGGAGCCTGCTTCCCCCTCTCTCTCTGCCTGCCTCTCTGCCTACTTGTGATCTCTCTCTGTCAAATAAATAAATAAAATCTTAAAAAAAAAAAAAAAAGAATGCCCTTCCTCGAGGGTATGACTAGATTCAGAGATCAGGGTTCAAGATCTATACACGGAATAGGGAGAGGTTTTAGAAATCAGCTGTTCTACCCATGTTATTCACACTTTCATCAAGAAGATAATAATAATAGTTAATTTGTACTTCACCAAGCACCACGCTACTTTTTCACGTGCATGAGTTCACTCAATACTCACAAGAAACCTACAGGGAAAAATTCATGTTATTCCCAGTTTATAGCTAAAATAACTGAGTTTGAGTGAAGCTAAATAACTTGCAAAAAGGCATACATGTAGAAAGGAGGGGCTTAGAATTTAACCTACGCACCGAAACTTTGATGTGCTCTTATCCAATGCACTATCCAGATCAATGCCCTATTCCCTCATTTGAAGTTGGAGTGACTCTCTCCCTCTCTCCCTCATTTGAAGTTGGAATGACTGAATCCAGGAGAAAGAAACGTTTATCCTCAAGCATAAACAGAGATTTTTATGGAGAGAAAGATAAAATCTGTATCTCCTACTTTCCAGCCTATGGACTTTGCTCTTGACAGTTTCTCCAAGGAAAGGAAATCAGCAAATGGCTCATTGCTATTATTTCCTTGGCTGGGTATTCCAAAAGTACCTACCATATAGTAGGGAACTTGAAAGAATAAAGGCAGTCATCTGGTATCTATATAGAGTCCATGCTTGTGAAGATCCTATCAAGGCACTCCTTTAATAAAGTAGGGCCATTTCAAAAGTTACAATAAGGGAATATGATCAAAACTTCATTTCTCTGAGATTCTGGCCCTCATCTCTAGAATGGAAGAGCAATAACCTCTTGCAGGGCTGATATGAGGAACAAATGAGATATTGGACTTAAAGCCCTTTGCATGAACCCCAATAGCACACTCAATAGACAGTAGCTACCAGCCCATAAGGCACCTCATTTTCAAGGCTGGAGTAGTCACGGAAAGAAGACAACAGAAGATGTCAAAACTGAAGAAACCCTAAAGATTTTTTATTTGGGATTCTTCCCATAAGAGCAAAACTGATATTGTAAGAGAGAAAGAATAGGTCCAGGTCAAGTAATGGGTGCCACAACTCAAAGGACTGGAAAAGTCTGGTCTCCTGACCACAGGCCCCTGTGCTTTCTAACACAGACTCTGCTTCTAAGCACCCACAGAATGCAGAGTCCTTACTAAATGGGCAGGGAGAAACACAACAGGTTTCAGTTCTGGCTTTTTCACTAAACTATGAACTTTGAGTGTGAAGCACAAGAAAAGTTTCCAGCAGACACTGCCACTGCTAAAATACATACATGTGAAGATAAAAAGTGTGCATGTGCATGTGTGAATATGAAGAGAGAAAATAGCAGGAAGCTGATGTGCATCTTATATAAAATCAGCGTGAATTCATAGTGAGGCCTGAAAATAGAAGTCTTATCACATAGTCTCCCGAGTGTGCTACAAACACCACTCTTGTTAATTCAGAAATTCTGACCCTTTGTCTTGTTTCTTTATAAGCCAAGCCTCATTTGTGTTACCATCCCTTGTACGCACTATTCCTTTTTTTTTTTTTTTCCTTGTACGCACTATTCTTAAGTCAGGATTTAGGAGCATAAATCTTATTTCTTTCTTCCTGTCCTCTTTTTTTCTCTATCTCTTCCCCATATCATCCTCCTTCTCCTTTTGTGTCTCCCTATTTCCTCCTCTTCCTTCCTTTTCTTTTCTTATGGTCTAAAGGATTCAAAGTCTGGCTGTATCTCTCTCTCGGGGTGATTACCCAAGGACATACCTTGCAGTCAGCAAATGAAGTGGTGGTTCCTTAAAGCTACTTTCTTCTTTTTCTTCTCCTCCTTCTCCCTCCTCTTCTTCCTCCTCCTCCTCTTCATGATACTACTACTACTACTACTTCTTCTTCTTCTTCTTCTTCTTCTTCTTCTTCTTCTTCTTCTTCCTCCTCCTCCTCCCCCTCCTTTTCTTCCTCCCCCTCCTCTCCTCCCTCTTCTTCTTCTTCTTTAGATTTTCAAATAGTAGCTAGAATTCACTTATTGAGTCATATTCAGCAAGCATTTATTGAGTCCTGCTATGCTCCAGGCATAGCACATGTTGTGTGGGATATAAGAATGAAGAACACTGTGTCTCACCATTAACTTTTTATTATTATTATTATTATTATTATGTTATGTTAGTCACCATATAGTACAGCATTAGTTTTTGATGTAGTGTTCCAAGATTCATTGTTTGCATATAACACCCAGTGGTCCATGCAATCTGTACCCTCCTTAATATCCATCACCAGACTCACCCATTCCCACCCCTTCCCCTCTAAAACCCTCAGTTTGTTTCTCCAAGTCCATAGTCTCTCATGGTTCATCTCCCCCTCTCATTTCGCCCCCTTCACTTTTCCCTTCCTTCTTCTAATGTCCTCCATGCTATTCCTTATGTTCCACAAGTAAGTGAAACCATATGATAATTGACTTTCTCTGCTTAACTTATTTCACTCAGCATAATCTCCTCCAGTCCCATCCGTATTGATGCAAAAATTAGGTATTCATCCTTTCTGATGGCTGAGTAATATTCCATTGTACATATGGACCACATCTTTATCTATTCGTCTGTTGGAGGGCACCTCGGCTCTTTCCATAGTTTGGCTATTGTGGGCATTGCTGCTATGACCATTGGGGTGCATATGACCCTTCTTTTCACTACATCTGTGCCTTTTGGGGCAAACCATTAACTTTTAACATCTAATTGGGAAGATCATCTGCACTATATTTGTGGATATTCGTTTCTATTTTTTTTCACAGTTTAAGCTTTTATCATTGCCCATTCAAAGGTTATGACAAGTGTCAGGCACTGCATACAGAGACTAATGTGTGCTCTCAAGGAGCTCATGATGCAGGAGAGAGAAATCAAACCATTTCCACCAGTGGATTCAGTGAGATTTGTTAAAATTCCACAGGGAGAAAAATAACAAGAATTCCATACTCAAAGATCGGGAAATCATCTGTGGTACCCTAAAAATACCACTTTTTTCTATTGAAAAAGCAGTAGGATTTCTGAGTAAAACAATACTGTTAGGCTGTGAAGAGACTTCTGGATGATTTGAGCCAACTTTAGCATTTTTCTTTTGTTTCTTCTTGTATAAAATGGAGACAGTAAAGAAAACTTGCTCCCTTAAACCTCTGAATAAAGATTAATAGAGGGACCCACCTGGGGTCCTGAGACGGAAGCAAGCTTGAAGTCAGAGGGTGTAGAATGCAGACTCTTCCACTGAGTGATCATGACTTAATTCTCCTGGAACAGAGCTCCCTGAACTACAATGACAACACCAGCATTCACTCCATTGACAAAGCCACCCTCTGGTGTTCAGTGTGGAACTGGACACTGCATATGCACTGCCTTTTTAAAAAAAGTTTTAATCCGCATGGCAAACCACTATGATATTTACAAAATATCTCCATTTAGCAGATGAAGGTCTTGGATCTTTGGTGAAATTGAATAAAGTATCCAAAACTATCCAGCCAGTATGTGGTGGAGCTGAGATTCAATATGCAAATATATAGGCTGACCTATGTGAACTCTTAAATAAGAGGTTTTTTTCATTAGCAAAATCTCATACTTACTAATCCGTGTGACACAAGATGCATTGAATAAAAAAGCCAAGATGAAGAAAAGCCAACTCATATGTTCTCCTTACGAAAAATATATGAACACATTTTTATTTTTTTTTTTGGTTTATTTATTCATTTATTTATTTTAACAGAGAGAGAACACAAGCAGGCAGAGAGGCAGGCAGAGGCAGAGAGAGGAGCAGGCTCCCTGCCGAGTAAGGAACCCGATGTGGGACTCGATCCCAGGACACTGGGATCATGACCTGAGCCGAAGGCAGTTGCTTAACCAACTGAGCCACCCAGGTGTCCCTAAACACATTTTTAAAAGTTTCTTTTTCACATTTTCAGAATTAAAACTTATATTACCCTAAAAAGTATATACTCAAAGCTGTATGAAGAAACAGTACTCTTCTCCTACCCCCTCACTCCTCCATCCTTCCTTACATCCTTAAACTAAGTGGCGTTAACAGCCTAGTGTTTGTCTTTATTTTTAACATTTAGCATTCCTTGCTCACATAACTCACCACTTAAGAACTCCTAAAAGTCACAACCTGTCAGGGAAGATTCAAGTTACAGTCTGTGAATGACCTGGGCATCAGCCAGGAAAGTAGGAGGTAAATCATTCATGAAAAACAAGAGATGACCTACAAAACCAAGACCTAATTTGTCGGCACTGGAGCCTGCTAAGAATCCTTACTCTCTCCAGCAGGAAATGTAACGTGGCCATTACCAGATGGAGTGGCCTGGCTTGGGCGCAGTCCACAAGGATTGTGTCCAGGGAGATCTTGTGTCTAGCATTATTGAGGAATCTTCACACTTGCTTCCTTGAATTAACTGCAGGAACCTCCATAGAGGTGGTGGCCATAGTGTCAGAGAACAGAATTCTTATAGCCATCCTATACCCAATTCCTGCCTCAATGTATCATGATTTATTAAAATAACTATTTTCTACTTCACCTCCCTTCCCTGGCATCTCTCTGTCTTTTCCTAAGGTGTCATAATGTTAAGCTAAATGTTGCTATTTTTATACCATGCTAATTGATTCCCAGGTAGATCATAGGAGCTACCATACTTGCTGGAAATACATTATAAACATATTAGCATCACCAAGCCTGAGAAAGTGCTTTCAGTTGCAGTCGGTTTCCCACCAGGGTGGTAGACAGCTCTCAAAGAGTTAATGGGCCCCATTGCTAATGGGGCAATCAGGGGCTTGTTTGATCCCAGTTCTAATCACTTCCTAAATCTCTATCCCATCACCTAGACAGACGAATGTTCTGGGGCCTGAAGTGTGCTGTGGAGGGCAAGTGAGTCATAGACAAACTTCCTCTCCGAAAGGTTCATTGAGAGAGCCAATTAGCCAGGAAGGAGGTGCTGTTCTGCATGCTCTAATTACCCTGGGATGCGAGGGGTCAGATCAGAAGCCTGACCCCCGCAAGTAACCACACAAAACGCCTGAATAGAGTTTTCGAGGCGGGAAAACTTGAAAGCCAGTCTTGTGTCTGCCTTAGCAGCCCTTTCTCAAGAATCCAACAAAGGTTGGAGCCTGGGACAATGGCCTGGGTCCTCCCCTGGACCACCTCAGGGACAAAGGGGGAACACAACTGCCAAGATCCAAAAAGCCCAGGCTGCCGCCTGTTTGGAGGGAGGGTGGAGAAAGTGTGGCAATTTCTAAAACCTGATTTGTCCCTTGGTCCAAAAGAGGAGCTTTGATCTCCAAGGAGGGGGTGGGGTGAACAATACCACCAACGAAAACACAAAGATTTCCAAATGGAATACATGAATTCATTAGCTTTTTTTTTTTTTTTTTAACATATAACTTCTTCAAGGCACTTGATCCTGGGACTTCAAAACTGTAAAAAGCAAATAAAAAAGAATGATCGCAATTATGCAAAACTTGGGTGGGAGCTCCCTAAAATGTACTCCAACTTGGTTTGTATATTTGATAAACCAAGGTGCTAGCTTGAAAATAAGATCAGTCAGAAATACAGCAGCCAGCTCAGAGACAGCCTGGACTGCTAAGGTAACATGAAAACTCAGAATAATCTAACAAAACCCTCTCATCTTAATGGTCTTAAAGTCTGAGAGAAAAATGCAGACCTGCTTGTACAATGTTCAAAAGCAAGTCAGTTGCTGATAGTATGTTGTGGAATAACACACACACACACACACACACACACACACACACACACACACCCCTGTGCACCAAAAAGCATATGTGCATATGTAAATTTTATAAGTTTATAAATCTGGAGAATATTTGTTTTCAGTTGACTTCCCTCATTTGAGTTCTTATTGGAGAATGTTGCAGGATGGAAATTCGGGATTGGAAAAAGAGTAACTTGTTTTGGGGAAAGTTTGATGGTTTTGAAGTGGATAAAGACAGTAAGATTGATGAATATCTTTTGGAACTCGCAGGTCAGGAACCTGGGGGTAGAGAGGACAGAGACAAAAGTGACAATTGGGAATCCCTGCAGTGGCTTTGATGTATCTCCTAACAGAAGATGGTGAGGGGACTGAGGCGCCAGCCTGTGTGAAGAGGAGACTGACAGCCAGGACAGCTTTGACTGTTCACTCCCGGTGCTCAGAGTACCTTGCCCTGTGCCTTGGTCTTCTCATCTGTTAAATGGACCAAGGATACCTAATGATCTCTGTGGGCCCTAGAGTTCTGTGCAGTTATGTTCAACACTGGCAGCCCTGGCAGCTCAGGAGTCTAAATTTGGGTAATTTAGTCTGTGTACAGCCTGTCTTCTCCTTTGCATTATCATTGAGTGGGGCCTCTCCTCGACTGCATGCATCTGGCTGATTCCATCCATCCCCCCAACCACTCCCGTCATGCCTCCCTAGCCCGCATCTCTCAAGATGAATGCTTTAGAGATAAGCGAGGACAAGGAGACCTTATACAATTAGATAGGAGGCCAGAGTAAGAAGTGGGGAGGAGAGAATGTAATTGGAGGGAAGACAGAGGAAAAAAGGAGACATTTTACTTATGAAGGTTGCTCCCCTTCATCCTGACTGTGGTCTGAGAAGCACATGGTGGAGTCCTTGAAGTGTCACCTTTGTGACCATAAAATCAAAATGCACATCGGTGTATAATTCAGGAGAAAATGGCATTATATTTCTTCTTCCCTTCTCTTCCTCCTTTGCCTTAACACTATTCTACTTTTATGTATATATGTGTATATATATGTACTTAAAAGAGCAGCATGCTACAACAATGATATGCTGATGACTTTAATGATTACGGTTTTTAATAGGCTTATGTATTGCTAGACACTCTGTTCACTCTGGATAAAAGCACCAAAAGCATCTCTCTCTCTCTCTCTCTCTCTCTTTTAATAGATGAGGCAGTGGAGTTTCTGCTGTGTTAAGTAACTCATCGAAGGTAACTTAACAAGTAAGCAGCAGAGCCAGGAATGTTGAAAAGAGTTTAGATTCTAGGTCACAATAGACCTTTTGGAGCCACTGGTTCTCTGCCACTTGCTAGCTGTGTGAACTTGGGCATGTTTAAACTCTTGCAGTCCCACTTAATTTCTTCACTTGGGAAACAGAGTTAATAAATGGCTCCCTCTCAGGACTTAAACCAGTAAATACAGGTAAGGTACTTGCACATGCCTGGCACAGAGCCGATGTTGATAAACGTGAGCTCCTTCTTTCTCTTTGCCTATCACCATCTGAAGTCTGATTGTAAAATGATTGGCTCTGTTACATTTTTGATCCTGTCATTCTTTAATCAGAGCACTTTCCTGGTGCTGAATCCACACCCAAGAAGCCTCATTTTCCCCAAGCCTCTGCTTCTACAGACACTAAACTCAGACAATACACACTCTTTCCAGTCATTGAAAGGGATATGGCTTTGGAGTAATAGGGGGAAAATATATCATGAGTAATATTAACAAGAAACCTCCATAAAAGTTGGCCCATAGCTTCTAAAATTCTTGTGGTTTATCATTGAAATGGAAACTTGGTCTCCCAATGGTAGATGGCAGCGTTTTAGGGACCATCTTCTTACAAGTCACTAAGGATTATTGATGGAAAAAATTATAAGATATCGTTTCAGCTGAGGATAGAGACACTTAAAGAAATTTACCCAAGGAACATCAAGAAACAATATAATATCAGCAGGACGTCAAAAGACCTTGTAATTCCTATTTGTGAGCCGGGACTATGGAACTGAGAAAGGTTTCCAAGTATCTATTAATTCAGTACGTTCTGAACTAAGTGGCAAGGCGGCATGAATTGCCACCATCCGTCTGTGAATCTTTTACCTCGGCTGGCTTTTGAGAGAAATACATCCTGTCCTGAAAAAGTGAGTAACAGATTAGAACCCTCTGTAGACATCACTATTTCATTTTCTAACAACCCTGATTTTTTTTTTTTTTAATTTTCCTGCTGCCCTTAGAAAATGAAGAAAAGTAATGGACAGTTTGGCACTAGGTTATGAGATGTCTGATGCCTGTCAGCTTTAGAACCCAGGGCTTTGCTTGCACTCTGTGAAACTAATCCCTAGAATTTCTGACCTGGAAGAGAGATGGGTGACCACTTGATCTGATTCCAGCTAACCGCTTGTTTTGTAGATGGTTAGATGAAAGAAATTAGCTATAGACGCTGTATCAGAACTCAGGTTTTCTGACTCCTAGCTCAATGACTTTTGTATATACTATCGTGCTGTCCTTGAGACTAAATAATTTAGCTTAGATTTTGAGAGCATGCAGACAGTTGTAGGAAAGTTACTCTCACCATTCATAGCTTATAGATTCAGTCCACAGAGCCATAACACATTTTCTGTGGGCAACTTCTTATGCCTTATTCTATACGAATAGAAGAAAGAATAGATTCAGTTGATCAGTATGGGCAACTGGAGGAATCTAATTAATATAACTCATGATGTATTTTATTAGTATATTCAAGGCCATATCCATACTGGTGGATATATGTATATATGTACTTATATACCACATATACACCATTCTGGTGACTAGAAATCATGTGAAAAAAGAAAATTGGTTCTGGTTACAATTGGCTTTCTCTTCTACATTACTGTTACTTCAGATCTGACTCAGGTTAGTAAAAGTTTGGACTTGTTCTAGAATAGTATGACTCTGGCCCTATTCTTTTTTTTTTTTTTTTAATAGAAGAAGTGTGATTGTGGGAGTAAGGGGGGAAGAGGGATGGGCAAAGGGAGAGGGAGAGAGAGAGTCTTAAGCAGACTCTACACTGAAATCAGAGCCCACCCCCCAGGGGGATGGGGCTCAGTCTCACAACCCTGAGATCAAGACCTAAGTAGAAATCAAGAGTCTAAACTGACTGAGCCACCCAGGCGCTTCTGGCCCCATCATTTATCCAGTTATTCATTAATGAATGTTATGGGTTCAAGAAGTATATTGGTATCCAAATTCTCCCCTCCTTTTCTCCATGGGTCCCTAATGAATGAAGAACTCAGAAGGAAAAATAATCTAATCATTAAGTCAGTGCTTTGATAGTAATGGTTCAGTAAGTTGTCTATTGAAGTTCCAACTTCCATGAAGTTCCATACAGAATTTGATTCAGCACAAGAAAGAACCTTAACTTTATAGCTATTTAGAATTGGAAAGGGGAGCCACCTTGTGAAGTAGAGGACTCCAAGCAAATGGAAATACTTGAGTGGGACCTGGATAATCACCATTTCAATGGGGTGGAGATGTAGTTGTTAGTGTTAAGAACTTACTCTTTGAAGTTAGGTAGAAGAAGCTTTAAATCTACCACATCCTTCCCTTGAAACTTCGTGGTATTTACTGGCTGTGCTACCATCATTGTGGTGCCAGTTAGAAATACAGAAGCCTGGGTTTCACCCCATATCTACTGAGTTCAGGATCTAGATTTTAACAAGGTCCCCAGGTCATTCATATGCACGTTGGAGTTGAGAAGAACTGACCTAGGCTTTCTAAACCTTGGCTTGGTTATTTATTTATTTTAAAAATTGGTAATAATAGCTGCCTCTTAGTGTGCTTCAGTGATCAATCAGATGATGTTAGTAAAGGTTTTAGCAGAATGCCTAACAATTAATACTCAATAAATCATAGGTGCTACGATTAGTCTTTTTATAGATGAATCCAGCATTGGGTTGGAAGTTGGACTAAATTACTTCCGCAGTCTTTTTTGACTCTAAGACTATATGATTCTGTAGTTTTATTTAAAATATTTTGACATTTTCGGGTCAGATCATTACTCTAACTCCCACACAAAGAATATAAATATATTTGGAAAAATCATGTTATATTATGATATGTCTGTTAGGTAGATGTTCTTTCTGTTCCCCCCACACACCCATATTATAAAGAGACTGCATTGAACATGCTTGACAGTAGGCATTTTACTTCACTCATCCATAAATATGGGTATGGTGGGGAGTGGGGGCATGTTAGAGCTGTATTCCATCGATTTTACTTAGCCTGGGAACCAGAGATCATCCTTTCTCGCTGCTACTGAGAGATCTTATACTGTCTACAATCTTTCATTCTTCAGTTGAAATTTACATTTGTTATGTTTAATTCAAAGCATTGTGTTCAGCACTACGTAAGAAAGAGAATTTTAAGAACACAGTTGATCTCAAAGAGTCTATAGGAATATAAACCTGATGACATCATTCCCCTGCTTAAAGCCCATTAATGATTCACTATTTTTCTAAAAGTTGTAACATCTTAACAGGCCCTATAAATCCCTATATGATTTGACCCATGTCTACTTCTGCAGTCCTAGTGCATACGCCTTTTCTCTTGTATCAGTTGTCTATTGCTGTGTAACAAATTTCCCCCAAATTGCATGCCTTAACAAATATTTATTGTCTCACACACTTTTCATGGGTCAGGAGCAGCTTGGCTGGGAAGTTCTGGTCCAGGATTCTCATGAGGTCACAGACAAGATGTCATCTGAGGTTGCAAGTTGTCTAAAAGCTTGACTGGGAGTAGAGGATATACTTCCAATGGAACTGACTCATATGCCTGGCAAGTGAATCCTCTTTGCTGGCAGGAAACCTCAGTTTTTCCCTGTGTGGTTGTCTCCATAGGACTACTTGAGTGTCCCCATGACATGGCAGCTGGCATGCCCTCAAGCTGAGGGATCCAAGAAAGGGCAAGGGATAAGGTCTTTTTGCCCTGGCCTTGTAAGTCACACATTATCATTTCCAAAATATTTTAGTGATTACACAGATTCACCCTATTTAATGCAGGAGGAAACTACACAAGATTGTAAATAAATACCAGGAGACTAAAATCATTGGGAATCGTCTTGGACACTGATTATTACCATACCTCTCATGCTCTAAGCATTTAATTTGGTCAGTTCACATTGAGGTCTCAGAAACAGAGCTCTCTCTCACCTCCCAGACACTACACATAGTTTCCTCTGCAGGGATCTAAGTTTAACCCTTTCTCGTCTTCATTCTGTACACTGGGTGCCATTTTCCTGAGGAGTCCTTTCTAAATCTCTCCCCATATAATGCAGGGGCCCCTTCTGTAGGTACCCAGTATCCCGTACATTGGAGCACTTTTCATAGGAGATTGTAATTTTCTGGTCTTGACAGTTTTCCCTGCTAGACTTAAATAGCATCAGGATGCCGTCCTGTTCCCAGGAACTCACCCTATATCTAGAACTTAGCAGAAGTTCAATAATTACTAAGCATCTCATAAATGGAAGCATGGATGAAAAACAGAAGTGATAAAATGAGGTTTATCTTGAACAATAGGTAGAACTTGGATTAGAGGGGAGACTAGAAAGGATGCACAGTAAGGGCAGTGGGATGAGAATTGCTTTGAGCAGAAGTACAGCACCCTCTTCACTAGAGACTGACCTTGTCCAAGCTCCTAAACTTGGTTTTCAAGACCCTCTAAAAGGGAAAAAGAGAGAGACAGGCAAACCAAGAAACAGACTCTTAACTATAGAGAACAAACTGATGGTTGCCAGAGGGGATGTGAGTGGGAGGGGAAGGAGAGCACTTGTCATGATGAGCACCGGGTGATGTATGGATGTGCTGAATCACTACATTGTACACGTGAAACGAATATTACACTGTATGTTAACTAACTGGAATTTAAATAAAAACTAAAAAGAGACCATCTAAAACCTACCCTCAATCTTCCCCTTCAGTTTTTCTTAGTTTGGGCAGTGGTAGTGAGGGATGGATCCATGCATCTTTACTCACTGAGATGAAGAGTTTTTTTCTATGGGAATAGGAATATAGAGGAGAGAGAAGCAAGAGGTGGAGAATGAGAGAACAGGGGGATAGCTGAACTGTTGGGCAGAAGGGTCAATGCATAGTTGATGTATTTTGGAAAAGTATAGCATTCAAATAGAAAAATGATTTCTCAAGTCCTCTCTTTAAGTTATCGGCTCCAGCAGTCTCCATTTGGGATATGCCGAAGCTTCTAATTATACTTGGCATTGGCACACGTATCTGCTTGTGACCATGATCTGAGATAGCCTCTTCTGGATCCTTCTGTCACTTGCTCTCCTGGCACCTGACTGCCTGGGCCTTCCCCATGGGCGAGGGCCAGGATGCTGTGTGGCTTCTGATGCCACAGACCTGTAGATGTTCAGATTGCTGCAGTGACTCTGCAGGGTTGCAGATGCTAACTGGAAATGTTGGAGAATTAACTTCTTTGGAGAATATTAGGACCAATGAGATATAGCAGAAGGTAAAATCTATATAGATAAATTGCTTTCCCTTCCTCTGGGCTCAACCCTGGGTAACTGTTGTAATACATAGTCATTGTCTGTGCCTCTCCTGAGACAACCTCCATGAGCTAGCCATCAGCTGGATGTTCTTATGAAGTGGATAGCTCAGTAATTTGTCATCTTGTATTTGTTTTTCCTTTGTACCCACCTCACTTCCCTTCCCCTCACCCCTCCTTTTGGCTGGAAGTTCCAAAAAAAGTATTAAAATATAAGCACTGCCTTAGTCTCTTGTTTGAAGGAAAGAGGCTTTCAGTGGTCCAACTGAAGTAGAGCTCTGTGAAGAAAGTCCAAGGAAAATGGCAGAGGTTGCCCTCATTGTGAAGAGAAAGCGAAGGGGCAGACTCTTTAAGAGTGGCAGAGTGGGCTTTCGGAGATGTACCACAGAGGCTCTTACAGATTATACCCTGGCATGGAAAACAGTGACAGAGAAAGGACCAAGCTCTCTTCTGTCCACAGACCCTCTGCAACCAGCCACAGTAGCATTCAGTGTCTTAGTAAAACTTAGCTAGGAAACAGGTCTATCCCTCCTTGACTTGTTGGTCCCTCACTGTATGACCTTGGATCATATTACCTCCCTACTCTGCCCTTTAACTTTCTCTCCACCCCCCTTTAAAAAATAAAAAAAGGAGATTGGTCTGAATCAGTGGTAAGACTCCTTATAGCCTAAGTTTTCTTTTCTGCTTTGTTTTAAAGCCTCCAAGTGCCCAGGCTTGACATCTGCATGGCCAGGCTTTAGGTGTGTTTCAACTAATAACACAGAGGCAATGAGTAATTTCTTCTTCAGAGCATAATGGGCTTCTCAGTAGGGTTAAGCACACAGTATTGCTTTCCATCCTCGTGTGCCATGCAGGAACACCCAAGGAAATAAAAGTATGAGAGGTCCTATGTGGAGACCTCATTTTACTCCCATTTAAAATCCAACAGGAACACTCTTCAGAGGCAGCGCACAGGGAACCTGAGCCAGCAACTGACAAATTTAAACCAGTCCATCCACTCCGCCACAATGAAACACACACATGGAGTCACCCTGCTGCCTTTTCTCCCCCTTGCTTGCTTTATTTTTTCTTCCCTCAGAGGGAGAGATTACAAATGTAATGGAAAGTAGTGGACATTCAGGGTTGGCTCTGAAAAAATTGGTCCAATGAAGACATATTATTGGTTTCCATGATTAATGGAACATCCCATCCCTTAAAACACAGTCAAATTTCCAAACCCCTCAAAAGCATACTGGGATGCTAACTACCTCTGGATCCAGAGTAAATGGGATTCATTTTTTCTGGCTTTTCAGGCTGGGGTATCCTTAGAGTTGCTAGAAAAGCTGAAAAGAACATGAATAAGGAACCCATAGACCTGCATTCCAGTTCTGTGGCTCTCTTACTGAGTGGCCTTAGGCACATTCTTTCTCCCCCTGGCCTCAGTTTTCTTCTTAAGGAAATGGGCAACTTCTTCACAACAGGCTTCAAATTTAATACCAGGTTTATTGGCAGTGATGTTCCTTTTGGGACTCTGTAGTCCTCCCTGGGATGAGGAGAGCTGTTTTAGTTATATTACAATTTCTAGCTAAGTACACATTGGTGGGAGCATATGATGAGGGGGGAAAGTACTGCTCCAAGTCTTTGGTTTTATGACACCAAATTTATTTGGTTCTGTAGACCCCATACCCCCAATTTACTTGCATTTCCCTTTGTGAAGTCGGGGGCCTGATGAGGGCTAGTTGGGAGTGAGCCTGGTTAGTGGGACCCACACTTTACCTCTCAAGGGAAAACAAAAAGCAGGAACCACAGAACTTTTTGGGAACTTCGTTCTCTTCTCCCAAGAGAGTCAAAGACAATGAGGGAGGGGTACAGACAGAATGGGTCCTTAAGAGAACAGTGAGAGAAGACAATGGGGAGGTAGTGGAGACAAGATGAGAGCCAGGAAAGCTTTCTTCATAGAAGGCATTTATGTAGTCCCTTTTGTGTCACTATATTACAAATTAAGTGCTACATCCTATCCTTCAACTTTTCAACAGATGAACGAATTCTCGTAATTCCTACAATGTGACCACTCCGGTTATTTATTTTTTTGTTTTGTTTTTGTTTGTTTTGTTCTCTGTTTGGTATTTGACTTGGAGAAACAAGATTTGGGTTTGAGTAGCAGCTCCTTGACTCTGAGTGGAGCATCTCAGACAAGTTACTGGACCTCTCAAGTATTCATCAAAGATCCGCAGTATGCAAGACTGTTGCTAGAGCCTTTGGAGCTAAAGTTAAATAAGGCACAGACTCTGCACTCAAAGGATACAGAGAAAATAAAAAGTAAAACAAACACCAAAAACACTGTAATGGAATGAATGACATCGTATAGGGAAGTACAAAATAGTATGAAAACCTAGAGGAGACAACTCAAGGAAGACTTTCTGGAAGAGACAGTGTGAACCCTGAAAGCACACAAGTGATCAGCCAGATGAGAAGTGGGTAACACAGATGAGTGAGGCATGGGTTCAAGTAGGAGAAATTTCAATCTGTTAAAACACAAGAGTCTCATGGTGTGGGTTGGTGTGTAAAATGGGATAACATGGAAATCTAGTAACAATGAGACTAGAATAGAATAAATACTACCAATATTCAAATTACAAATAACCAATAGTAGTCAGATCACAAATAATCAAATATATGGATTTACCTCTATAGACCCATGAAACCACTAAAAGTTTTAACTTATAGGATGGGGAAAGTGATATAATCAGACTTTCATGTTACAAAGAACACTCAGTCTGTTGTATAAAGAATGGACCAGGCAGGATCAAACACAATATACAGAAGTTGGTTAGGAGGCTGCTGCTGCTGATGGCTTGGCCTCGTATGGAAGCAATGGAGGTAGATTTATAAGATTATAAAAAAGGGAGAGAATCTATAAGAAATGGTAACTGATTGGATATGGATTTACTGTGCGAAGGAAAGATCTCCCTCTTGGATGATTAAAGAGTAGTGGAGGCTTTCTGTTGAACCACAAGATCCAGAAAAAACTAGAGGGGCAAAGAGGGAGGGAGGGAGGGAGGGAGGGAAGAGATGATGAGGCCAGTTACACATACGCTGAGTTTGAAGGCTCTGTAGGTTATCACAGTACTTAAGGCAAGTGAGGTAGGTAGATATATCTCGGACTAAAATTCAGAGCAGCACAAAATAAGAAACAACCACCTTATAGCTGCTCTTGGATCTCAGCATTAGTTAAGTGGGGGAAAATACCATTTATCTATTTACTTCACAAAATTGGAAGTGCAGAGTGAATGAGATAGGGAACCTAAGGATACTTGGAAGTCTATGGTGCTATACAGCTGCCAGGGGTTTCTTTTTAACTGGAGAGCCCAGGGGCATGAGTAATCTGATTAGATTGGTTGTATCATCTATACCAACAGCACTGTTCTCATAGAACTTAGGCTGGACTTGCAAATAGAATCAGAGGAGAATTACAGGGTAAGGAGGAAAGGAGGAATACAAAGGAAAGCGAGAAGTGCCTGGATGCCTCAGCTGGTTGAGCTTTGGACTCTTGGTTTTGGCTTAGGTCATGATCTCAGGGTTCTGAGGTTGAGCCTTAAAGCTTCAGGCACCATGCTCAGCAGGGAGTCTATCTGAGATTCTCTCTCCCTCTCCCTCCGTTCCTCCTGCCTCACCACCTTTCACCTGTGTGCTCTCTCTCTAAAAAAATAAATCTTAAAAAAAAAGGCAAAACCAGAAGGCACATACATGAAGATACGGAGTACTTGGTACCCCAAGTATTTGCTGGGTACCTTTCTAGGTATCTGCTTAACCTTCACAGAGATCCTGATCAATGGAAGGGACATTGTCATCTTATTTGCTGCCCAAATAGATTTCACCCTCCCCCCCTCACCAAAAGAAAGCCTAAGTCATCTGCATCTGTTATGTACAGACTGATGTTTTTCTTATTCGGTTACTAGGTATAGGATTCTTCTGGAATTCCTTTGGGGAGAACAACCACAACCCCCTCCATCACTACCACCCTAAAAAGGACTGAGACTGTTCAGTAAACACCTTTCCTCTGCATACTCATAACATTTTGATGAGAAGGAGGGGGTGACTCAGCCATAGACTAAGAGATGAATAAGTATCGCCAGCCCCACTCAATTATGGGGCCAGAGGGAAAGGCAGCGTCTGCAAAAATCAAAACAGATTTTCGAAACAGTTTCTCTTCCAGCCTCTGAAAAACCTGCTCGTTCAATTCCCTTTCTGTTGATGACTTTGGCTTCTGAGATAGGGCCTTTCTCTGGCAGCCCAAAGCTCTGACAATCCCCCAAATGTCAGGGGCTTGGAGAGCTCCTTGGGGTAAGGTGTCCAAAAGGACAAAGCTCCCAAGCCTCAGAATCTTTGCTGAGTTCTGGAGTTTCCAAAGCTCCAGTCTCCTGTGGAGACAGTTGCAAATGTCAATTGTTGGAACCCTGCAACCACAGCCTCCTGGGTGTTCTAACAGCTTGGGCTCCTTCTCTGCTGCCTTGCAGTGATTAATTACAACCAGCCAGCTGGGTTTCATGGGTCCCTACTTTCATAGCAGCCACTATTGACTTATCTTGGCCATTAGGAACAAAAGATCCAGCTCAGACCCTGAGCATCCTTCACTAGCACCCCCCCAAAAAAGAGGTTTATTACGGTAAAGGTATTCCTATTCCTTCTCTTCCATCCAGGGTAGATGAGGACAGATGCAGTAGGTAGGAACTGTGATGGATGGACCATTTGGTCTAGGTCAGAATTATAATCCTGGCTCTGACCCCTATTGCCTGTGTGATTCTGGTCAGGTAACTTCTCTTTTTCTGAACTCTAGCAACCCTCAAGACATTATGGGGAAGGATCTGTGCTCTAGCACATGCTAGACAGTAGGCAACATACTTGACAAAGTATCCTTGACTTCCCCTTTTCTGAAGCTGGAAGTTGGCAGTAGTTAATCACAGGACCTTTTGTCTGGCATCCCTGTTAGAACAGCGGTAGTTTCCTACAGATGTATGTATTACCCAGTGCGTGTTTTTTGCACAAGCTCTTCCCTCTCCCTGGAGTGGTCCTCCCTCCAAATATATCTGCAGCCTTACGTCTTTCACGTACAGCCTTATGTCCTCAGGAAGCATCCCTTCTCTGAGCACCCAGAGCATCCTCTGCTCACCCAGTTCTGACCCTCACTACTTACTACCCCAGTTTACCATGATCTTTTTATGTGTTTCTCTCTTTGGTGTAGAAGAAACACTCAGTTAATACTTGGTTATTTGAATAAACTTGGCTCATTTCAAAAACAGCCCACTTTGTTTGTAATCATAAAAAAACTAACTTGAGCAAACCCTCCAGCATTTACAAAGCATATTTACATACATCTCCTCATGTGAGCCTAACAGCCCCTCTATAAAACAGGTAGTATTGGCCCCATTTAATAGACACAGATACCAAGCTTCTTAATAAACTCAATAGCAAGTACATGACAGAATAGGAATACAAACACAAGCCTGCCTGGATTTAGCTGCAGAGACCTTCCTTCAAAGTTTGCTCCGGAAACACTCCCAAAGGGCAAGTGATTGCAGCAAGCAGAGGTTTACCTGCTATACATAGGTACCCTGTTAGGTGTAGAGGAGCATAGGTAAGCAAAATTGGGCTCTCTGTCCACAAGGAATTCCTGGCAGAGTGAATAAAATCAATAAAAACAGAACTGATTCACCTATTCAACTCACATTTCCCGAACACCTAAAATATTCCAGTCATCAGGCTATGTGCCCATTATAAGAGAGTTTACACTGTTGTGAGGGAAAGAGGATTAGATACTAGTGCAACCCAAGTAGAGCATTTGGATTCTGCATTGGTTGAAGTTTGAATTTATAGGATGAACATATATTCATTTATAATCAGGGAAAACAAGTTCAGAAGAAAAATAAGGTAGGACACATTTTTCACCTCTATCTCATCTTTACACATCTGTCTCTTGCCATTAGTTTTTTTGTCTTTAAGCTATAAGCCGTAAGAGCAATAAAGGTAAAATGATGTAGGATTTCAGAAGAGAGAGAGTATACATCCTTCTGGACAATCAGTGAAATCCTTGTTTTATTTGGGATTTATGATGATAACTCTTTGGATAGTCCTTGGCATAGAGATTCCTAAGGTGTTCCATAGAAAACCATAGTTCCGGGGGCACCTGGGTGGCTCAGTGGGTTAAAGCCTTTGCCTTCGGCTCAGGTCATGATCTCAGGGTCCTGGGATCGAGCCCTGCATTGGGCCCTCTGCTCAGCGGGGAGCCTGCTTTCCTCTCTCTCTCTCTGCCTTCCTCTCTGCCTACTTGTGATCTCTCTCTCTTTCTGTCAAATAAATAAATAAAATCTTTAAAAAAAAAAAGAAAAAGAAAACCATAGTTCCAGAGGATGTGAACAGATGTTTCCAGGGTTGGAGGGGCGGGGAACACTTAAAAATTTAAATAGGAGAAATGACAGGCCAGTGAAACCAAAGTAAATGTTCCTTTGTGTTTTGTTTTCTTTCTGCTTTATTTGCTTTTTTTTTTTTCCCCCTACAGGACATCTCAGAATCCTTAACAAATACATGTTTCTTGAAATAATGAGTGGAGATAGGGAGGGGGAGAATATTTAGGATTTTTCAGAAAGTATTATTCTGAAAGCAAACATTGAGACTAGTGTTCCCAAGAAAACATGTTTATAAGTATTGCCCTTCTGGGGACACCTGGGTGGCTTAGTTGGTTGAGCTTCCAGCTTTTAATTTTCAGTTCAAGTCTTGATCTCAGGGTCCTGGGATTGAGCCCCAGGTAAGGCAGTGAGGAGTCTGCCTGAGGATTTCTCTCCCTCTCCCTACCCTTGATCGTGCTTTCTCTCTTGAAAATTAATAACTAAACCCTAAAAAAATAAGTGTTTCCCTTCTGGGCTCAATATCTCTTCGGCCTCAGATATGGAATGTTGATGATTGCTCAGGTAAGGTGAGACAGGGAAGAGAAAAGAAAAGGAGTATCCAGAAGGTACTTTGGCAACACAACAGTTAAGGAAAGGCAGGTCAACTCGATCTGAACATTGCCTCCTTAGTGGACAGCCTTAACAGCCCTGCTTGATAAAAACAAAACGAAACAAAAACAGTTCCATCTTGTCTGGAACCCAGAAACCTTCCTTGGAAGGTTGATGTATTGGCTGGCATTTGAGAACCTATCAAACTTCAACAGTGGAGATATAGTGATAGTGTCTTCCTGGACACAGATTACTTTGAAGAACTACAGACCTCCCTCTGTTTTGAACCATGGGGAGCCACCTATTTTACTGGAAATCGCGTGGTGTTTGGAATCAGTTTCCCCATCCAGCAGATAGGGAGGATAATGGTTCTTGCAGGTGTGAGGATTATGTGAGCTGTCTTAAAAAGACTTTAATAATACTAGGCACCTTGTAGGCACTCAGTCATGGAAGCCAGTATTAGCTGCTACTTCCACAAGAAGTTGAGACTCCTTTACCATTTTGCAAGATGAAGCACCATCTTCTAACCTGACAGAGCAATACGATTTAAAAGCCCCTGCTGAGAATGAAGGTCCAGCATTCATCTTCAGTAATTAATACATGCCTTGGGGGATACTTGGGATTGGAGATGGGAGGGTGGGGGACTGTTTTTCCTTTTTGATTGAGTGTCTTTTTTATCCCAAGCTATTCTGAATGTCATGGAGAGTTAATGAAGACATGTTGTACACCCACTGCAAGTGCAATAAAGTACAAAGTGCAACCAATTCTCCCACTGTCTGAGGAGATTAAATCCTTAGCTACGCTGGAAGTGCAGGGGAAGAAATGAGAGCTGTGCTATGAGATAGATGGGGATGGTGCTGGTTACAAAGGCAGAAAGGACAGAAGGGGACACTCTTCCATCTTTCCCCTTTTCTCCTGCTACTTTTTCTTTCTTCTTCAACTCCCGTCTTCCTGACTGACCAGGAACAGGGAGTGAGCACAAGGGATTGGCACCCACTCGAGCACCAGGTCATAAAGTCAGCATAATTCAGTCTAAATAGCCTGTACAGAGTGATAATCTCTGTGCTTTTCTTATCCCTGCCTAGAAGGCTTGCCTGAGCAATGCAGAAAACAAAACCCCAAAACCCCCAAACACAAAACACAAAGCAATACCTGTTTCATCAGTGGGTCTTGCTGTTCAAGGGCTGGCCTTAAGTAACAGATGTGAAGTTTTTCAGGTTAGCAGCCATTCACAACACTTGAGATATCTAACTGGGAACAACCTCCCAGTGTTGGAATAAGGTAGATGATCTAATGCCTGAAGATCCCCAACTCCCACCCATCTCTATGTATATGATACATCTGAGAAATAGTTGAATGTGTTCTTCCCAAAAGCCTGGGTAGGGCACTCCTTCTTTAATGAGACAGCAATTTGGAGAGACCCCAGGGGTTGTCTAAAGAGGTTAAGAAACACTGCAAAATTGTTTAGAATCCTCTAGAGAAAAGTTTCCTGAATAAATCTTAGCAATTATGACTCTTTTTTTTCTCTTAAAGAAAGAAACAAAGAGGGAAAAAAAGGTTAAACCCTAAAGTGATTTCTACAGTGTGACTATAAAGTACGCTTTTCTTCAGAGGAACAATGTAATCTCCATTTTAAGGGAATTTTTGGTTCCTCTCTGCTCTTTTCTAGAAAGGAACTCATGCATTTTAGACCACAGCATATTGAATTATTAAAATTAATGGCTCTGCTTTATTCCCCAAAAAGTCCCCAAACAGAGCATTATAGTTTCTTCAGCAGGGAAACTCCCTCCAAAAGAAGAGAGGGTACCTAATTATATTCTAGTGCTTTCTGCACAGGTTCAGAAGTCAGAGTTCAAATCATGCCTCCTCCCTCATGCAACTTTTAATTAACCTCTCTGAGCCTCAGTTCCCTCCTTTGTCAGGTGGTAATAATAATAGTAATAGCCCCTCTCTTTGAGATTTATTTGTGTGATATTATTTGAAAGGGCACTACAGTCATTATTTACTATCCTTACTCAAACACTGTGGATCAGTGTTTTAGTCCTACATGGTAACAGAAGTATTGGGTATTATCTCGATGTCAGTTATTCTGCATGAGTTGTTGCATTGAAATCTCTCCCTCGTTTTGAGATGCATTTGACTATCCTATGAATATGAGGGCCTGTGAAAATCATCTCTCATACTTAAGATCTCAGAGTCCGTAAACTCTGTAAACTCAGTAAGAGTAAAACCCAGTTCTGTGTAAATCTAAACTCTACCATTTCCACTTTGCAGTGCTCCATTGAGCTGGGAATGCACATATCCATTCATTCATTTATTCAGTTGCTCAAGGAGTATCTGTTGGACAAATCTGGGGTCCAGATTAAATATGTAAAAGCTCTTTAAAAGATAAAGTCCTGTGTGAATATAAGGTATTATAATAAGGGACAAAAATCCTATCTGCTCTCCCTGGTAGGGTGTGTGGGAAACACAAATAGCATCCGTAGTCCCTTATTCTGTGGCAAAACAAAAAACAAACAAATAAACACAACACCACACACAAAAACAAAAAAACATTACAACCTATTACTAATATTATCCATCTCAAAACTGTTGCTTATTCAACAGGTTCAAAGTGTAGCCTCTTGGGTCACATTTATTATAACAAAGGAGACAATGGAGAAAACTGACAGGAAAGTCAAAATCCTCCTCTTTACATGCCCCAGAAATTGTCTCTAGTCACCAGACTGCCATAGAATCCTGTTGCCTAGGATGGAATCTCCTAGTCATATAGGATAGTTTGATAGAGAAGCAGTGTTCAAATAGAATCCAGGTAGAGAAAGGAAGAACGCAGAGAAGGTAGAAACTATGGGCTTTAAAAGATACAGTTGTAGCTGAGCCAGGTAATCAAGGTCAACACCAACAGCAATAAGGAATGTTGATCATATTTATCTTTAATGTGATGTGATAAGAGTGGTATTTTACCTCCTCAAAACCCATAACTCCAGTCTAGTCATGAGAAAAACATCAGACAAATCCCAATTTAGGGACATCCTACAAAATACTTGACCGATAATCATCAAAATTGTCAAGGTTATCAAAAACTAGGAAAGTCAGGGCACCTGGGTGGCTCATTGGGGTAAGCTTCTGCCTTCGGCTCAGATCATGATCTATGGTCCTGGGGTTGAGCCTCACATTGGGTTCTTTGCTCAGCAGGGAGCCTGCTTTCCCACCCCTGCCTGCCTACTTGTGATCTCTCTCTCTTTCTCTCTCTGTCAAATAAATAAGTAAAATCTTTTTTTTTTTAAGATTTCATTTATTTATTTGACAGAGAGAGAGATCACAAGTAGGCAGAGAGGCAGGCAGAGAGAGAGGCAGAAGCAGGCTCCCCGCTGAGCAGAGAGCCCGATGCAGGGCTCGATCCCAGGACCCTGAGATTGTGACCTGAGCCGAAGGCAGAGGCTTAACCCACCGAGCCACCGAGGCACCCCAATAAATAAAATCTTAAAAAAAAAAAAACTAGGGAAGTCTGAGAAATGGTCATAGCCAAGAGGAACCTAAGGAGAGATGATGATTAAAAGTATGTGGTATCCTGGATGAGACTGGTTATAGGTATACAGAAACTCTCTGTACTATCTTTGTATCTTTTTGTAAATCTGAAATTGTTTTTGAAAATAAAATTTATTTATTTATTTTTTTTTTTTTTTTTTTAAAGATTTTATTTATTCATTTAACAGAGAGAGAACACAAGCAGGCAGAGAGGCAGGCAGAAGCAGAGAGAGGAGCAGGCTCCCTGAGGAGCAAGGAGCCCGATGCGGGACTCGATCCCAAGACGCCAGGATCATGACCTGAGCCAAAGGCAGTTGCCCAACCAACTGCGCCACCCAGGCGTCC
>CM052813.1:64755976-64825299 GCA_028533885.1 Nasua narica | reverse complement strand
TTTTTTTTTTTTTTTAAAGATTTTATTTATTCATTTAACAGAGAGAGAACACAAGCAGGCAGAGAGGCAGGCAGAAGCAGAGAGAGGAGCAGGCTCCCTGAGGAGCAAGGAGCCCGATGCGGGACTCGATCCCAAGACGCCAGGATCATGACCTGAGCCAAAGGCAGTTGCCCAACCAACTGCGCCACCCAGGCGTCCCAAAAATTTATTTTTTTTTAAAAAAAGGTGCCTTTATCATGCACAGGAAAAATTGAAGCCAAGAAAGATTGTTTTGAGGACAACCAACTCTTCCATTATCCCATCAGACAGTGTTGTACCTTGTCTCAGGAAACAAAAATAATTTACTTCATCTTGACTTGTGCCATGTCTTTTTTTTTTTTAAAGATTTTATTTATTTATCTGACAGAGATCACAAGTAGGCAGAGAGGCAGGCAGAGAGAGAGGGAAGCAGGCTCCCCGCTGAGCAGAGAGCCTGATGCGGGGCTCGATCCCAGGACCCTGAGACCACGACCTGAGCCAAAGGCAGAGGCCTTAACCCACTGAGCCACCCAGGCGCCCCGAATTGTGCCATGTCTTGATCCATAACATGCTTCAGATGACTTACAAGAAGTTATAAAAATTAAAATCGAAGAAGCTGGTGTGGGGCAGGAGTCCGCTGTGGAGCTATTTGAGTCGGAGTGGATAGACAAGCTTTTGTGTCAGGTGGACCTGTGTTTGTGCCCTGCTTCTTAGCGAAGTTAATTTCTTTTTTGTAGCGCTATTTCCTCATTGATAAAGTATATTTAACAAATAGTCAAGATACCATATTTAATGTTGTAAGCATCTTAACAAATAAGTACTTAACAAGTATTTTATAATTGGCGTACAGTGACTTTTCAGTGCCTGAACATCTCAGAGATATTCCAGGACCCCACAAGGGATCGAAACTGAGGTAAATGTTTTAGCCAAAAAAAGTTTCTAGAATATTTGGAGTCCCACCAAAGTATCTTTATAGTGGAAGACATTTTCTACCCACAAAAGCTTTTTCATCCATTTTAACATAAGTTTCTTGATTTTATAGATCAGAAAACAGGCCAGTGGAGAGAGGTGATTTGCCCGAGATCACATAGGGAATTCTGGGCAGAAGAGGGGTTTGAATTCAAGTGTCCCACTGCTAGTTTGACCTTTTTTCCTATAGAGCAAGTTGCGTTTTTCTCCTTCCAAAAATACTTCTTGTATAATCTTTAAAATAAAGAAAGGATAAGAGATGTGCAACTTAATATTATCCAGTGTTAGGGATTAAAGATTTCCGTAAGCATGGAAGTGCTGATTGGCTGAGGAATACAAAACCAGTCTTTGTAGATCTGCATTAATCAAAAAAGACTCCTTTATGACATATCCTTCCAATAAATTTGAAGTAATAAAGAAACATCCCGTAGGTTTGTTTTGTTTCTCTTTAATCCTAGCAACAATGAACACAATAGTTAAGAGAATAGACTTTGGAGCCAGACAGATAACGATTAAATTCTGGCTCCTCCACTTATTAGCTATGTGACCTTTCTTGCTCACGTTGGTAAACATTTCTGAGCTTCACTTTTGTCATCTTTAAAATAGAGATAATTAAGATACAAAATTCATAAAGTTTATGGGAATATAAAGTTAAATACCATATATACTCCGTAACAAAGAGCTTGGCCCATAGTAAACACTTACTGAACTATTTTTGTTGTTGCCATTTTGTTGTATTTCTTTCCCAGGAAATCAATAATTTGTGGTTCCCATAGAGGTATTCAGCATAGCAATAAGGTAATGGTGAGTCCTTTTGACTGGGCACCAGGAGATCTGGTTCCTTTTATGTTATATTTGTAACTTGTTAATGGTGTGATTGGGTCAACATATTCCTTCTCTGGCCCCAAGTTGTCCCACATTTCATATAGAGCATTTTGTATTACATGGGACAAAAACCTGGTCTCAAATTGTCTTGGGCTAAATGTGGAAGTTGCAGGTTCAGGTCACTGAAACTTCCATATGTAATCTCTCCTTTAGAGTCAACCTGATCCAGGACTCAAAATACATTTAAAAAAAATCTGTTTTTCTCCATTGCTGAAATCTGTTCTTCTCAATGTTGGCTTCATTCCCAACCTCCACATGGTGGCAATGTGGTTGACATCAGCTCCAGAGCTAAATGCCCTCAGCTTCAATTTCAGGGAAAAGAGAGCACTTTTGTTTCCTAAACAAATCCAACAAAAGCCCTAGACCTGATTCTCATAGGCACAGTTTGGCTCACATGCGTATCATGAACCAATCACTGTGGACAGGAGGATGGAACACATGCCATTCCTGAAGATGTGGGTGAGATAGTCCTGTTCATATAACCAATGAAGAAATGGACCCTGTATTAATATCTGCTGCTATATAACCAATCACCACAAATCTAACAACTAAAGCAACACAATTATTATCTCATAGCTCGTGTACATCCAAAATCCAGGCACAGCATAACTGCATTCTCTGCTCACGGCCTCTACAGGCTGCAGTCAAGATGTCAGCCAGGACTGTGGTCTCACCTGAGGCCCAGAGTCCCCTTCCAAGCTCATGTGGTTGTTGGCAGAACTCTGTTCCTTCTGGTTGTGTGACCAAAGTCCCTATTGTCTTGCTGGATCTTGGCCAGGGATCTCTCTCAGCTTTTAGAGGCCATTTTCAGGCCCTTGCCACATGGTCCTATTCTCTCACATTATGGCAGTTGTCTTTGTCCTTAAGGTCAGCAGGAGTGTCTCTCTGACACTACCTTCTCTTAAATGGCTCATCTGATTAGATAAGGCATACCCAGGATAATCTCCCTTTTGATTAACTCAGTTGACTGATGCTAATCTAATTATGAGAGTTGTATACCATTATATTCCACTGATTCTTTCACAGGGAACATATGCAGGAGCAGGAATCTTAGGGGTCATCTTTGAATTCTGTCTCCCACAGACCTGCCAAAAGAAAATGGGAGTCTGGTTAACAAGAGGACATTAAATGTCGGGCAGCCAGGAAAACAAAATCCCCCACTTTCCTTTGGAAAAACAAAAGCTCTGGGATTGGCCCAGACTATCTCTAATATCCCTTCCAATTCAAATCATGCTTAATTTTTTGAAATCAAAATTTCAAAAAATTGAATCTAAGTATTTCCAATGAATTTGGGGGAATCAGCAGTAAACTTGTATGACAGTCACTAGAAGTAGAGGGCAAAAATCTTTAGAAATATCATCCTCCTGAGTGTTTTCTCAGCAATTTCTGCAATCCTACCCCTTTGGGGGGCATCTCTTGCCCACCTCATTAATATTTTCTGACTTGCTGTTGACAGCCCATTTTTTATAAAACTGGAAGGACACAGTCTAATCTAAGACTCAAGGGAGTTGAAGGAGCCTTCCTAAAATATGGCCCTGACCCAGCAAGCGAGTCACCTTCCCTGAAGTCTTGGAGCTTGAGCTACGGTTTATCTCTAGCCCCTTTTTTTGGCAGTGGAAGAAGAGGATGTGGTCAGGATCGCAAAGGCATTACTCAGAGCCAGTTTGGTTCAGAGGAAAGAAATAATGTTGAGATCTGTTCCTGTATGGCTCCATTCCTGTCTGCAAAAGATTCCCAGAGGATTACCTTCAGGACATTGGCCTTAGTTAGGAACTGACTGACCAGCAGAATTTGAACACAGATCTCCCAGTTATGGCTTTTCCCCATGGGAAAGCATAAGAGGAGCCATGGAAGAGCACAAAACCTTTTCCTTGGGGACGAAACTTGCTACAGTGTCTCAGGTTCACTGGGATAAAATTATATAAATGACTGTGCATCTATTATGGATCAAACTAGCATCTGTATCTTTTATAGCCTAACTATATATAGTAGAGGACCAGAGAAGGCTTTTGTCATAGAAGAATTAACAGTCTACTGGCTGAGATACAGAAATGTGTTGTAAAATTCCAGCAAAATATGAGGTGTTATGATAGAGGAAAATGCAAGGTACAGCACGTAATGTAAACCAAGGCAAGGGGATTCAGGAAAGGCTTCTTAAAGAAGGTAGTGCCTGAATTGAGCTTAGAAAATAGATGGATGTTAGTTAGATGAAGGATAAAGGTCCAAAAGGTATTCTGAGAGGAGAAAATAGCATAAGAAAAGCATTTGATGTGTAAAATATCTAAGTGTACGCAGAGGAAAATAGAGGTAGATTGATAGCATTGGGATATGAACTTGGTTATGGTGGGAGAGAGGAGAGGTGGGGAGGAGCGCTCTGTGAACATATGAGTATGAGAAGATCAACAGGAATAGGTTGTGGAGAGTTTTACATGCTACAATGAAGAGCGTGGTCTTTGTCCTGTGGCCAGTAGGGAATCCCTGAAAGGTTTTGACCAGGAGTGATATTTGTTGTGAATTTCTCTATCTCCAGTGTAAAGAACACATCCAGCTCTACAAGGTCGGGAAAATAGAGCTTTTAGATCTCATCTGTTGCAGTGGTTCAGGTGAGAGATGATGAGAGAATGAACTCTAGCAGGGAGACTGGAGAGAAAGAAACAGGCTTAAAAATTTGGGTGGGCATAATATCTGCAAGATTGGTGATTAATTAGCTGTGGTGTCTGATGGAAAGAATAAATAGCATCAAGAATAATGCCCAGAGGCCCCTGGGTGGCTCAGTTGGTTAAAATGCTACCTTCAGCTCAGGTCATGATCTCAGGGTCCTGGGATCGAGCCCCACATTGGGCTCCCTGCTCAGCGGGGAGCCTGCTTCTCCCCCTCCCTCACCACTCCCCCAGCTTGTGCTCTCTCTCTCTCTGTCAGATAAATAAATAAAATCTTAATAAAAAAATAAATAATAGTGCCCAAACTTACTTGCACAAATTTTTCTGCGTGCTTGTGTGTGTGTGGTACGCGCATGCACACACCTTAGGTTGTAGTTCAATCAACATTTATTGAGTAGTAATGTAATATTACTCAACATAATAATGTTCCAGGCTTGTTTAAAACACTTGAGTATATATAATCACATTTCACTTCCCAACTCCAAAACAGATAAGGTAATGGAATCTTGGAGAAAGAGTGGAGAAAGAACCAACTTATTTAAGATCATCTAGTAGCAGAGGTAAAAGTGGCTTGTACTTGTTTCACAGAGTAGATAAATTTTGCTCGAGTCCTAGACCACTGAAATGAGGATTTTATAAACTCAAAACACGTATTCCAAAGAGAAGCATAGTGGAATAAAGCTGATCACTTTACATAGATCACTGTCTTTGTGTCACCAACCTTAGTTGTTATATCACTGTCTTTGTGTCACCAACCAGACCATTGTTATTTCAGTCTTAGCTGCACATTGGGATAACCTTAGGGAACACTGTTGCTTATGCCTCGTTGCAAGAGAATCTGATTGAATTGTTTGGGGGCACAGCCTGGGCATCAGGTTTTTAAAAATCTGAAGGTGATTATAACGTAGGTCCAGGACTGAGAAGCATGAAGCCATACTGCAAAATAAGAAGCAAATGATCTTCTCTGCTGAATTCTAACCCTGATTCTATCTTTCTTCTTCTGCCTCCAGTAGTCTGACTCTTGTATGAACATAAGAGCATCTTTCCCAGCCTGGCCCTCTCCTCCTACTGCAGCCTCCAGCTGCTGGTGGTCCCATGTTCTTGGCACAGATGAATCTGCTACCTAATTGCCTGCTTATTTGTCAAGTGGCTGTCCCCAGCAGATGTTCCCATGTGGGAATTTGGAGGCCAGCATCTGTACACAAACAGCTGATTGCAACACTATTCTGCTTTTGATCTAGTCCTGATGGGGCACCACCCCGGCCATGGATGACCTTCCACAACTGCCCTGAGGATAAAGTTTCTGATCCTCCTTTTCACCCCCAAATCCTTTCTTTCAGTCATCTTTTATAGTCTTAGAAGATCTGCAAGATGTGTATCCTTGGATTTCTTTCTCCCTCTGCTTGCTTGTTGTTGTTCTTGCTATTGATCTTAGAATAGTAGAGCACGCAAGGAGCCTCGGTATCTTCATGGTACAAGTGAGCTAACTGGGGCCCAGACAGGGAAGGGAACTTGGTCGAGATCAGGGTACAGGATTCAAGGACCCGGCTGAATTTTGGTTCCTGTCTCTTATCTTCATTCTCAAACTCCCAGAAATATCCATGGGGTCTGTGGCTCGTTCTGAAACCTCCTAGCTGTATGGCTTTCAACAAATTACCTCACCTCGTCTTGCAGGACAATGGTCGTCTCTGCCTCTCAGCATCATTGTGAAGTTTTGAAATGCTGTCTGCGAAGCAAATAGCACATGTTAAAAGACTATGTTGGAAAAGGTATACAAACATGATGGAAACTTGATGGTGTTTAGCATGATGATTAAGTGCACAAGCATGTGAGTTAGATATTTTCAAATGTGAATCCTTTTTATGTCTACTCATTGGCAGGGTTTCCTTGATTCAGTTTTCTCACTTCTTTTAGTCTCCATTTCTTCATTTTTAAAACTAGAATGAAATAATATTAACCTCACATGGTTGTGATAATATTGAGTGCTTATGACACAGCCTGGCTCACAGTGAGCATCAGGGCTAATGACGAATATTAGGGAAGATGATGATAAAGAAGGAAAAAAGAAAAAAAAAAGAACACAGTAATTTTTTTTTATTTAGAAAGAGCACTGTATGAGGAGTCAGAGCGTTGAATGTTTAATCTTCGCTCTGAAGCTAACTTGCTATGTGATCTCTGATTAACTCCTTTTTTGTCAGGAGGACCAGATGGTCTATAAGCATTCTTCCGTACTATGATCTTCTATATCTCAGCAGAGTTCTCTGATACCCCTCAATTCCCTCATCAGTCAAGGGATGTGCCATGCCAGGGTCCTTCTGGCTTCATGAAATCATCTGCCTTTTATATCTCCTTCCCTGTCATCCTGGCCTTGGTGGTGTGGCCTCCTTCCCACTGTCTCTGAGTTTGTACATGAGAAGGCAGTCTCGCCCCTTCCTAAGACCTCCTCTTTAGATGTGGAAAGAAGGACCTGGGAATCCAGCCTTGGAAATGGACCACTGAGTACTTTCAGAGATAAGCCATGAGCTCCTTCTGGGAAGGCAGGGGCTGTCAAGTGGAAATCCTGACAGCAGCCTTAGTTCCAGCCGTGTAAATAGTATTACTGCAAAGATATATATTTAGCATCTATGACATCAGCTTGATTTACCTTGATTAACAGAGCAATTTGCTGTAGATTTTTCCAAATGCTGTAATCAATTAGAACTCAAAATAGATTAGAAAGCCCTCTATGGTGTGGCCACAGTCCAAAAAGGCTAATCCATCATATACATACATATGTGTGTGTGTGTGTATTTATGAAAACATATCCTTTTCCAGCCATTCAGTGGATAAAGATTTGTGTCTTGGAGAATCTCAGACTGGTTCAGATTTGTACATTTGGGCACCATGCACTTTTGCCATCAGCCATTACTAAAGGCAAATCAGGGGGAGAGTATCTTTGTAAGTGCTACTCCAGTTTTGTGTAGCTTTCCAGCATCTTTGCTTATAGGTTCTTCCCTGCCTACAATATGTTTGTAAAAGACCCAAGTGGTTATAAACCCCTTGTAGCAAGAGGATAGATCCTAACCGCTTAGAATGGCTTTAACAGCTCTTTTAAGATCTGGCCCCATATTACTCTTTCAACTTCATCACTTCCTGTGGTACCTCATCCTCCTCAAAGTTCTCCCCAAATATACACTGCACTTTGTATTTTCTCCTACTAAAGTTTTCTCCCTAAAATGATGAACTAGCACTTACTGAGTATTTATTGTAGACAAGGCACTGTGCTAAATGCTCCCTGTGTGTTATTGCTCTTAAACTTCTTAACCACCCATAAGACCTGAGAGTTAAAATACTCGTCTGAAGTAAGTGGCAATACTAAGATCAAACCCAGGTCAATCTGACCCGAAAGCCTTTGGTCTTTCTGTAATATTCCTTCATTTTTTTCTGTTTCTTCTCACTCTTTCCCCATATCTCAATCTCTCATGGAACTCTTCTGTCTACAAGGAAAATTTAGTGACACATGTTAGGGGGTGAATGTGTTGTCCATTCATAGATGAAATTAATCCATGTCTAATATATTTATTCTGCAATGAATGATTGAGTTGCTACTGTAGATGAAGTACTTTCCTAACCCCTATGTGTGGCACAGTGGGATGGAGTATTATCTAAGGAATGAATGTAACAAAATCCTGGTTGACATATGATTTAAGATTAAATTCTAGATCTTCTGTTAACTCTGTGTATAACTTTAGGTCATTCAGAATCCATACTTCATTGCCAGTGAGTAGTAATAATGTTATATACATTGCTGTCAGTATCAATTGAATTGATGTAAAGATATAAAATTCCTTTATCAGGTGTTCTTTATCCTACCTGGCGCTTGACCGAAAGGAGCCTCTGGTTTAGTAGTCCATACTTTTTAAAAATAGTTCTTCTTTTTAAAAAAAGATTTTATTTATTTATTTGACAGAGAGAGAGATCACAAGTGGCAGAGAGGTAGGCAGAGAGAGAAGAGGAAGTAGGCTCCCTGCTGAGCAGAAAGTCTGATGCAGGGCTTGATCCCAGGACCCTGAGGTCATGACCTGAGCCTAAAGCAGAGGCTTAACCCACTGGGCTACCCAGGCACCCTAAAAATAGTTTTTTACTTAAATTCAATTTAGTTAACATATATTGTATTAATAGTTTCAGGGGTAGAATTTAGTAGTTCATCAGTTGCATATAACACCCCGTGCTCATCACATCACATGCCCTCTTTAATGCCCATTACCCAGTTTCCCCATCTTCTCACCACCCACCTCTCCAGCAACCCTCAGTTTGTTTCCTAGAGTTCAGGTTCTCTTATAGCTTGCTCCCTCTCTGTTTTCATCTTAGTAGTCTATACTTTAAATGGCATGTAAAACTACACTATAAGCTACAAAACAGTATGAGTTCCTGTTAATTGTGAGCAAGAGTCAGAGGAAAACCGATTGTAAAATTGTTGAGATTACTGGCTAGTTCTTCATGACTTCCCCAGGCTTTGCCAAATGCCTGGGCCATAACTGGCCTTCGAAACACACATACCAAATGAATAAATACTGTTGTTATTTGAGAAGCACCAGAATAGGAGGTCAGAGACCTGCGCTCTGGCCCCTGCTGTACTCACAGACCTTAGTAAGTAAATCCAACCACTTGTGGCCTCAGTTTCTTTATCTTTAAAAAAAGATGTTAAACCCCTGACTTCATAAGATTGTTATGTGGAGCAAATAAAACTGTCCACATGGAAGTGCCTTGTAAAATATAAAGAAATGTATATGTACAAGGGGATGAACAGGATTGACTTGCATTCTTAAAGGAATACATAGGCATATTAGTACTGTGCTTTGAAGCTCTCAGGAGATTCCCATCCAAAAGTCTGCAATTCAAAGTCCAGTGGTTTATTCCATTTTTATAAGTGACCATTCATCTTCTTGACTTGACACTTAGCAAGTGAACTACAAAATCTTCCAATCCACTGCTTAGCATATTCTTGGATTAGGACATTAGGGACCAAAGAATTCACCACCTTTCCTCACCCAAACACAAACCATGAGGAGCCTGACTCCAGAAGGCAGGGACTGTATCTTTCCTCCTTCCCAGCACCTATGACAGTGCCTCATCTATTATATAATCATTAACTGTTTATTGAATAAGTAAATGAATGAATGAATTAAATGATTTGTTCAAGTCATCCTCAGTACCTGATCCATAGTATGTGCTTGTTTGTTTGTTTATCAAATGAATTAATGATAAACAGTCATCCAGGATGTTAGTCGCAGCTCTGGAAGTCATACCTCTTACCTTGAAAAAATCTCTTTCCCAGTGTATCACAAGATAGTATTCATCCTGGCTTGCATTTGTTACTAATTGACTTAAGTTTGTGCATTTTGCCTCTATACCTACAATTCCAAATTAGTAGAAGAAGCAAAGGACCACGTCTTCTGCCACTGTGTTTCTTGAAACATGTGTCTTGGAATTGGTCACCCACTAGGTGATTAATACCTTGTTTGAACCTGGATGAATTAAAGATGCTATTTGGAGGGTGACTTCTGAGGAAGAGGCTGGGTAGGAAGTGCTTTGTGTGGTCTGATAATGTATTTATTTATGAGACTAAATGTTTATCTAAGCCTCCACAAGATCTCTGGCTTCATTTTGGTGTCTGTGCATTTGTGTTATTTTCCATGGTCACAACGGCCCCATCCTTCTGGGGTCCAGCTGGGCTACAGAGTAATAAACAGACATAAAAGTTGGCTCATTCGATGACAAGAAGTGGGAGCAACCCAAAGCCTTTAAGAAATTCTCTGAGCAGTGAATGCACCAGCATCCAGCTAGTTCAAGTAGGGTTCAAGTAAGCACTCTAACTTTGTGAAAGCTATTTATGACCAACACAATGAAACCTCTCTACCAATTCAGTCACTGGGCATGAAAATATAGCTGTTTTTCTTTAAGTCTGTTCTTTGACAGCATTCAACACATTGAGTTACTTTGACAACTTCAGTAACTAATTGAGGATATAAGCAGGCCTCTTCTTTTGTTCCCTTAGTATACCCCTTTGCCATTTAAGTATCAACAGGAGTTAATACAAATCAGTGATCATACTTTACTCTGAGTGACTGAACTGAGTAAATTCAAAACCACTCACTGTCTAAAATATCTTACTGGGTGTTTCAAAGAAGCCAAATCACTTTTCCATGGTACATCACATCTCATTGCCCATAACACTTCATTTGCAAAGAATCCCACATAGTCTCAAAAATCACTATACTGAGACATTTGAGTTTCAACTGATAACCATTCATTCACCAGTCTTCCATGAGCACTGAATAAATCAACCTGTGCCAAGAGATAATGTGAGAGATCAGAACTATGGCCTGTGCCTTCTAGGAGGTGATGGCCTGCCATGAGAAATGAACTCCGGGTGTACATTTTTATTGCACCAGTTAGATAGTGGTCGCTGACACAGAAAAGGATGCCGTACTCTGGCAGCTCAGAGAAAAGAGTAGCCACTTCTAGAGGTAGACAGGAAGAAGAAAATGAAATTGGAAGGCTTCATAGAGGAGGCAACACTCGAGCTGGGCCAAAGTGCATATGCAATACTGGTTATAAGTGAGGGAGGGAGGTGGAGCACAGTCCAATTACGAAGAAAGTGTGGCCTCTACCAGGCCAGCGTTCCTCCTTGTTCCACTGAAGTCCCATGGCGGTTTTACCCTCTCAGGGACAGTCTTGAAGAAATAGTAGGATCCAAGGTTACCGTGTGCCAGATATCATTTGAGGTGCTTCATGCTCACTGGCTACTCACCATAAAGATATATGAGGTAGGTATTATCCCCATTTTGGTGGTTGTGGAAACCGGAGCTCAGGTAAAATTTGCTCAACATCACAGAAAGGAGGTAAAGAGAGAATGTGGAGGATTGAAAAAGAGAATTGTGGAAGCACCTTGGGGATATCCCCTTGGAACTTCCCTAGGGCCAAGCATATCCTCCATAAATAGACTTTCATGGGATAGAACTCTTTACTCTCTGAGCCCAAAATCAAAGGAGACTGTGGAAACTCAAATTTGTGAAGTGCTCATTCCAACCCTGGTTGTAGTGTGGTGTTTTAATTCACCATCTTGGATTATCCTTACAAGAAGCCTTTGGACAACTGATCATTTCCTCCCAATTTGTAGATGAGTATCTGTGTCTTACGCAGTTTCAGGATTTTCTCACTTTCCCACAGCTAGCCCCTACCAAGGCCAGGGTTCAAAGTAAGATATTTCCCTCCAAAGTCCATTTCCCTTTTACTCCCTTCTTCTATAGACTATCAAGTGTCCTAGAGCATATGGCATAATGATCATGACGGAAAAGGAAAATAAATAGGGGCAGGGGGAAGAAAAAGACACAGAAGGAGGAGGAAGAGGGGGGAGGAAGAAGCAGAGGAGAAAGAAAATGTACCTACGCAGAAGTTATTTATATACTTTAAAGGAGCTCCGGGTATTGAGGGATACTCACTGAGATAGGACATAGATATAAGCATTCAGCAGACATGTTCGGACCTGGATTTTGAACAAGAGAAAGCGTAGCATGAGAATAAGTGGGATTTTCAGTGTTTTGAGGATTCCACATTGGACACAGGAGAGAAGGGCGGGCACATGACTCACCTGGAGTAGCCATGGAGTTGGTTATAACATAGCAATTTGCTGAAAAATCCTCAGCCTGACCACACAGCCCTCTTACCCTACTTTATTCAATGATAAATGGAGAATGAGAATTCTCACCCCCTTCCTTTATTCAATGATAAAGTCATAAAAGTTTCTGTCCTTTTTTTCTCTATTAGCCTAGGGGACTTATTAGCCAAATAATGATTGCCCTTACCTCAAGGTATGTTTTCCTTGTGTGTGTTACCTGCCTTCTGGGCTCTGGTTTCCTTTGAATGAGGTTTTGCATCTCTGCAGGATGGCATCAGATCCCTCTATGCTGACTGGTGAGCAGCTCAGAAACAAACAACAACAAACCCCTGGAATGTATAACCCATTTCCCTGCCTCTTCCCTTCCTTTTCCTCTTCTCTCTAACCCCTCCCCTAGAGAACGCAAGAGAAATAAAAATAAAGTCGTAATTAAGAAAAGGACTACGAATAAATTCCATGCATTTAACCAAAGTTCCATCTCAGAGCCCAGGAGGATTGGTGCATAGCTGTGGTTGTGTGAGAGGAAGTGCTCAGGGGACTCATGCTGTGCTTTCAACACAAATACAGCTCATAAGGAATAGTTTATCACTTAAACCATCGCTTTAATTCTGCAGAGCAAAGGCAAGACCTCAAAACGGGCTCAGATACCACCGCCCCCACCACTGGGGTCTCCCATTTCTGGAGTCCCCCTGGCCCAAAGAGCTCAGAGCAATTCACAAACATTTATTGACGGAACCCCATGACCTGTCCCCCAAGTGAATACTTTAATATCCCATTCTGCAGAGGGCAAAATGGCAACATGGAGAAGTTCAAGGCTCTTGGCTGCCTGCCATGCAGAGAAATCAAAATAGTGGCTGGATTCTGAAAGAAAAGCACCGCCAGGTGCACAGTGGAATTTTCAAGAAATGTGGTGAAAAGAGCTCTAGGCCGAAAGTCAGGAGACTGGGCTCTGATTCTGAGCCCATTCATTCACTGGGAGGCTGTGGCCAAGTCACCTTCCCTCTCTGGGCCTTAGTCTTTGTAGCTGTAACACGGAAGATTGAAACAGAAGACCTTCAAGCCCTTTCTACCTTAGAAAATGGTGGAACTCTGTGTTCACTGAGCACTAGGCTAGTTTTTGGATCACTGTGGCTCCTACAGCACACAGTACTTGATCCTGCAGGAAGGATTACTCCATGACTTTTGAAACCCAGCCCTCCATTCAAAGCCTGGCTCTACTCATCCTCTTACTGGTGGTAGTCCCTGATCTGTTGCTGCCCAGAGGAATTTTATAGTTTTTTTAAAAAATACTTTATTTTTTTGACAAAGAGAGACACAGGGTGAGGGAACAAGCAGGGGGAGTGGGAGTGGGAGATGCGGGGCTCGATCCTAGGACCCAGGATCATGACCTGAGCTAAAGGCAGACGCTTAATGATTGAGCTACCCAGGTACCCCAGGAATTTTACATTCTTTAGAACTCTTGGTTACTCGCTTTTCCACACGGAAGGAGCTCAATAAATATTTACTAAATTACCAGATTCTGCGGAGCTTGATCTTCAGTGCATCTACTTTCATCTGATCAGTGGGATAGTAAGGATTTGGGGGACAAAATAAGGAGAGTGCTTGTTAAACCTTAAATGTCCCAATGAATCTTAAACCTAAATATCTATTAATAGATTTATTTTCTATGTCCATCTAGATTTTAAAATCCTAATAGTATATGTCCAGGGAGGTGGTTTGTAATGTATAGGTCCATTTTAATGCACTGTAGTTCAATTCCTCAATTAATTATTGATCATCTGTTCTTTGGCAAAAACTATATACTAGCATCTGAAATTACAAAGATTTCTAAGATTTAATTCTTGTCCTCGAGGATATTCTGCTCCAAGGGAGAATCCAGCAAGGAGAAAGGCAACTGTGATACATTGAGATTTGTTCAATAATGGAATTGTGTGCAAGACAAAGGGTATGAGACAAATAACAAATAAAAAGGCCAATTACAGCTCAGATTTCTGGGAGAACTTGCTTTAATTTAGACCCTAAAGTAAGAAAGTGATGACATAAAGATTTCAACTCTGGTGAGATTTCACAGTACAAAGTTTATTTGGTTATTGTTCATACGTGTGTGGGGAGGCAGCTGTTTTAGTGGAAATTTAAAATTAGATGCTATTTTAAAGGATAATGCAGTTGGCATGAACATAGTTTCCAAGCTGATGGATACCAAGGTGTAGACCAGCTTTAATGAAAAGTAGGTCACTTCAGATAATCCCATGGCATCATATATAGGAATATTTCTCCTCCTTCCTGGCTTGTTTTTCTTACATATAAAGGGGGTGGTTAGATGAGATAATCCCAATGATCCCTTCCAGCTCTGGTGTTCTGTACATGGAACACAGTGCCTTCTCTGTTGCCTACCACAACATTTACTGTTGGTCTGGGCACGAGAATGGAAGATGGGAGGGGGCCATGGAGGGAGGAGCAAAGGAGAAAAAAGAAGAGAGGGAGGGTTGTTTTCTCCCTCCAGGGACGCTGAATTTGGGGGAGAGTTGAAATTCAGAGACAATCAGAAAAGAAAAGGAAGAGCAGTAGAGGAACTCTCATAAATTTGTTGTTTAGAATGCACTACAGGTTTTTATTTCATGTAGTGACATGAGTATGATACTTATGATCAGAAATCTCTGGTTCAAGTTCTAGCATTTTAGTGAAATATTTCGTAGGTTCTAGGAACTCACTCTCTTGAGCTCAATTTCTCCTCTGCAAGATGGAGTAAATAACCGTGAGCCTGTTAATTCAGGTGTGATAAATAATTGCATGAGGTATGCTTTGTAAACACTATGACTATACAGAGGTTGTTTATTGTTGTTGCTATAATAATAAAGGGGTGCAGTGCCTTAATGAAGTGATGGTATTATAGATATCTGTGGCAGACGATGAGGGGAAGAAGTTGGGATAAGAAAGTTATCAAATCTTCTAGGATATCTTGTTCTGTACTCATATCAGTTGTGAGCTAAGCCTGTACTCCGTCTCCTTTCACAGAGTAGTAAGCAGAAACCATGGAGTACTGGTGGGCTCCCACAAGCTCACCAATCTATACACGCAGAGAAAAAGCTGCTAATAATTTCCAAGTCACCCTGGAGCAGAGACACACATAGCGCTGTGATTGCTCATGACCATAGCGGGGCCTCAGCTAGTGAATTTATAGAGGACTCATCTGCATTTTTAAGCAAGATAACTAAGCCTCCAGAGTTTACCCTGAATATATTTAAAAAAAAAATCTTTATGACTATATGCATCTCACAAGCTAGGATTTAAGTAGAGATTTAGGTCTGATGATGTTGAAGGTAAATTTTTAATTCTCCCAGATGGTGGAAACCAAAGTAAAGCAAAGCTAGGGTATCGGCACCATCTAGTGGGATTATGTAGCCAGTGCACACACTGGAGGGAAAAGCGATGTGGGCAAAGGCAATGAAATGTGTAATCTCTAAGCTTTGGGGAGGGACTGCAGAGGCAAGAGCAACCATACAGGAGAACGTTAGTTGGTCTGATAGTCAGCAGGGGTCAATACGACTAGAGCACAGCCAATGGCATCATGAGACATTAGATCAAGGAAACCTGTCAGAAACCAGACGTTGTCTCCTTTCAAGCTCCGTACCCTTACACAAGTCCCTTGAACCCTCCGTTTCTTGGCCTGTAAAATGGGAATGATAATGCCTGCTTTAGAAGACTGATGATGAGCTGGTATTAGAGGATGAACCTGTAGGCACTTGGAAATGGTCTCATATGGAAAGTAATAATTAATTCAGTATCTACTGATTTGATGCCAGCTTCTTCACCTCCCTTGTCATCTCCTTTAGATCACAAAGACAACAGCCATCAGTACCTTCAGTTTCCAAATAAGAAACTGAGGTTCCATATGGCTTAGTGACCCAAGGTCACACAGGCAGGAGGTGGCAGAACTGGGGTCTGAACACATTTGATATGCTCCAAAGCTCTCATTTACTCCACTGTGCCAGAGAGCAAACACACAAACTTTGCTTTTTCTTCTTCCTTTTTCTTAAGATGATCCTTTAGGTATTATATAAGTAACTGGCTCAGTATATATTTCATTTTATTCAACTTTGAAAATTAAGTATCACCACTTTCTTTGTACAGATGAAGAAACTGTAGCTCATAGACACTAAATAATCTACCAAACATCAACAATTAGTGAGAGATCTGGGATTCGGACTTCCTGATTACAGACCTACTGCTTTAATCCACCCTCTACTGACTCATTCACTCATCACTCATCTCTAAATGTGAAGTATGCTTCTGTTTATGTTTACATCCCGAGAATTCCTTATTTATTTAAATAAAGACATCTGCATTTATTAAGGTCCCTGGCTCATCCGAATGTGGTCTGTCTGCATACACTGGGAGGTGGGGTGGAGGACAGTTAGCTGTAGTGTGTAACATTGTCTCTAAGGTCCGGTAGCATCCACCTCATGAGGACTGGAAGGTGAGCTGGCTGGATGGAGAGGTCAGCTCTGAGCCCATGAAGGAGCTGTGGCTCCACAGTTGGGTTTAGAAATGGAGACTGAAGGACTTTACAGAGCCAGCTACTAGCAAGATTAGGAAAAGAAACACAAAGACCACTCCTGTTTTCTTTAGGCACCATACTATGTGAGTAGGAGGACCTAGAGGCACAGAGAGTCCCAAAGCAGTTTGCTCAAAGTCGATGAAAAAGGCTTGAAAAAATCAGCTTCCTTGACTCCAAAATCCCTGCTAGAACTAGATATTTTGTTCAAACCTTTAAAATCTGACCCAGAGAGATGAACTTCCCCATATTGTAAAGAAACTGCTTTGCTGGCAGCTGCTTCCCCCTAGTGGTCATACAGCCTTCAAGCAAGATGGTGCATGAACAATCAATCTTGTAACACTGAAAAATTAAAATAAACAAATTTGGGGAGAAAAAAAAAAGAAGATGCTTATGATCACAGCACAGAATTGGAAATCCAAATATAAAAATTGACAACAGCAAGAATAGCACAAAATACTGGGAGTTACTTGTATTCTGGTCTTTGCAAAAGTGCATTGTCTGTAATAATGTTAGAGGAAGAACTTTTTTTTTTTTTTTTTAAAGAAACAGAGTGCTAGCGTGTAAGGGAGGAAAAGGGCAGAGAGGGAGGGAGAGAGAGAATCTTAAGCAGGCTCTACACTCACAACCCTGAGATCATGACCTGAGCAGAAATCAGTGGTGGATTAACTTAACTGAAGTTAAGTTAGCTTAACTGAATGAGCCACCCAGGTGCATCTGGGGAAAAACATTTTTTAATTAAAATTTCTAATTTGATACATGAACACAGATGCACACATGCACGTGCACACACACACCCACACACAAACTCCTTCGAAAACAACTTGAGAAATGCTGAATGATACTAATTCCCTGCATAACGTTAACTCCCAGTTCAGTGATGGGACACTTGTGGCCCATGGAAGGATGCTCATCCATCATACAGTGATCCACTGTAGTGCTTATATCATGACAGTGTCTTCTGGAAGTGTTTATCAAGACAGAGCCTCCATAAGCCTGTGTGCCAGCATCACTGCGATGAGCAGAGACACATGCCAAGCCATAATGAACTGTCGTGAGAACAAGAAACTCCAAATCAGGGCGCCTGGGTGGCTCCGTGCGTTAAAGTCTCTGCCTTAGTCTCTGCCATGATCTCAGGGCCCTAGGATTGAGCCCCACATCGGGCTCTCTGCTCAGTGGGGAGCCTGCTTCCCCCCTCTCTCTGCCTGCCTCTCTGTCTGTTTGTGATTTCTCTCTCTCTCAGGTGAATGAATAAAATCTTTAAAAAAAAAAAAAGAAACTTTAAAGAAACTCTTAAGTCATTGGAATCTTTTGGTTGTTCACTACTTAGCATAACAGCATAACCTTACCCACACTGAATATCCCACATCTTTTATTAGCTAGCTTCTGTTTTGCTCCCCACCAGGTTAAACAGTGGTGGGGACAAGGAGATTGGCCATTTCTCATTATCTATTTTTTCATTCTCTTACTGGTGACCATAGGTGGTTTCCAGTTTGGTGCTTTTAGAAGCAGTGCTTCTGTGGACATTCTTGTACCTGTCTTTGAGTTTAAATACCTACCCAGATCTAGGTCAGAGACTGTGTATATGTTCAGGTTTGTTAGATAATACTTAAGTGGATGTACCAATTTACATTTCTACCAACAGTACCTATGGTTCTCCGGGGGTAGGGGGTGATCTTGCTCTCTTCCCAAGGGAATTTGGCAATATCTGCAAGCATTTTTGGAGGTCATAAATGGGGAGTGTGGGGAGGGAGGTCTGAGTGCTACCAGAATCTTGTGGGCAGAGATCAGGGATGCTGCTAAACATCCTATAGGACAGCCCTCTACAATAAATAACTGTATGACCCAAAGTTTTAAGAGCGCTGAGGTTGAGAAACCCTGTTTCATGCCAACTTTAGTAAGACAACTGACTTTGTTAGTATGTCTTCTTTTATTTTGACAACATGGAATAACTTTAATACCTTTCTACTGAGAATGTGAAATGATACATACACTTTGGGTAACAGTTTGGCAATTTCCTAAAGATTTACACATACATCACCTATCATATGACTTACCCATTTCACCCCTCAGTGTTATCCAAGAGAAATGAAAGCATATGCACATACACAGTTCTGTACATCATTTTCTTCATCACTGTATTTGTAATAGTCAAAAAATAAAAACAACCAAATATTAAGCAAAGGGTGAATGAATAAACAAGTTGTAGTTTGTCTATGCAACAGGATTTTACTTAAACTCTTCACATATGCTGAACCATGCATAAATCTTAAAATAATTATGCTGAATGAAATAAGCATGACAAAAAGTCCCAATATATTGGTTATGTAGAGCTATCTCATGATTTTGATTTGTATTTCTCTAGGGATTAGTGAAATTCCATCCTTTTTTGCATGTACATTTTGTTCTTTTGTGAAGTGCCTGTTCACATCTTTTGCCTATTGTTTTATTTACCTTTTCCTTATTGATTTTTAGAAGTTCCTTATAAAGTCTCTTCATGAGTCTATCCATCTATAAGATGGTTCAATGAGTCTGTAGATGACCTTGGAGAAAATTTGCATCTGAACATTATTATGCCTTCCAATTCATGAATGTAATGTGCTTTCCATTTATTTAGATTCAATTTACTGTCTCTCAGATGTGCTTTATTTACATTTTGATGTACTGGACATCTGTTACATTTATTTCTTGTTTTTATTTAAGCCAGTTTATTGATATATGTTTTAATAGCTTTGTTGAGTTAGAATTGAACTATAATAAATTTCATGTAGTTAAGGTGTACTATTGCACAAGTTATGACATATGTATACAACTGTAAAACCATCACCACAGTCAAGATAATGAATATATATGTCATCTCCCTGAAGTTTCGTAGTGTCCCATTGTAAACCCTCCCTCTTGTCCATTTCCCTTCCTATTCCTGCCCCCCATACCACCAATCTCTTTGCTACCTCTATGCATTAGTTTGTGTTGTCTTCATAGGACATTTATATAAATGGACTCCTACAGTATGTGATAATTTTTGTCATACTTATTTCACTCAGCATAATTATTTTAAGATTTATGCATGTTTCAGTGTATGCCAAGTGTTCATTCCTTTATATTGCTGAGTAATATTCTGTTGCACAGATACACTGCAATTTGTTTATCCATTCACCCTTTAATGAAGATTTGGGTTGTTTTTATTTTTTTGACTGTTACAAATACAGTTAGAAAGAAAATTGTGTATAAGCCTTTGTATATGTATACACTTTTGTTTCTCTTGGATAGTGCCTGGAAATGAAATGAGTAGGCCATATGATAGGAATGTGTGTGTAAATCTTTAAGAAATTACCAAACTGTTTCCCAAAGTGTATGTACCATTTTATATTCCTCGATAAAAAAGATATAATCATTTGTTTTCATTTTAGCCGTTGTAATAGGTATAGTGATATCTCAAGGTGGTTTTATTTTTCATTTCTTTAAGATTAATAATGCTGAGGATCTTTTTCTCTACTTATTTGCCAGATATATCCATTCTTTGATGAATTATTTTCAAAACGGTTATATTTTTAATTGGGTAGTTTATTTTCTTACTGAGTTTTGATAGGTTGTTATACATTATGGATAAAATCCTTTATCATATACATGACTTGAAATTATTTTCTGGAAGTCAACATTATATCTTTTTATTCTTTTGACAATACTTTCTAAAGAGCGGAACTTAATAACTTTGATGAAATCCAGTTTATCCATTTTTTCTTTTATTCTGTTGTACCTAAGAAATCCTTGCATAACACAAGACCACAAAGATTTCCTTCCATATTTTCTCCTAGAAATGTTATACTTTTCCGTTTTATATTTAGGTCCGTGATGTATTTTAAATTAATTGTGGTATGTGTTGTGAGGTGTGGATGAAAGTTAATTTTTTTGCATGTGTGCATCTAGTTTTTCTAAAAAAAATTAGCCTTCTTCCATTCAGTTATTTTGCAACTTTGTGGGTCTATTTCTGGTCTTTCTGTTCTGTTCCATTTATCTATTTGTTTATTTTGATGACCACTTGATTAATGTAACATAATAAATCATGAAGTCAGATGGCATAAGTCATCCAAATGTGTTCTCTTTCAACGTTGTTTTGGCTATTCTAGGTCCTCTGCATTTTGTTGTAAATTTCCGAATTAGCTTGTCAATTTGTTGAGAAGCTAATGTTGATATTTTGACTGGCATTGCTTTGACTCTATAGATGAATTGGAAGATCATTGATATTTTAACCCATGGATACCATTCAATCAATAAACATGGACTATATCTGCATTTATTTAGATCTTCTTTAATTTCTTTCAACAGTGCTTTGTAGTTTTCAGTGTACTTTGTTGTTTCTCACATTTATCCAGAAGTGTCTATTTTTGATGCTATTGTAAATGGTAATTTAAATTTCAGTTTCTAATTGTTGCTAGTATATAGAAATACAATTAATTTTTTTTAAGATTTTTATTTATTTATTTGAGAGAGAGAGAGAGCAAGAAAGGGAACACAAGCAGGAGAAGTAGGAGAGGGAGAAGCGGGCTTCCCACTGTGCAGGGAGCCTGATGCAGGGCTCAATCCCAGGACCCTGGGATCATAACCTGATGCCGAAGGCAGACGCCTAACGACTGGGCCACCCAGGGGCCCCAAAATACTATTAATTTTTATACATTGATTTTGTATGCTTCAATCTTGCTAAACTCAATTATTATTCATAATAGATTTTTTGTAGATTACATTTCATTTTCTTAAGATAGTTATTTATGACTAAAGGCAATTTTAGGTCTTCCTTTCAAGTCTGGGTGCCTTTTACTTATTTCTTTTTCTTTCCTCATTACACGGGCTACAACCACCACCAATACAATGTTGAAAAGAAAAGCTGAGAGCAGACAGCCTTTTCTTGCTCTTGGTCTTAGTAAGAAAGCATTCAGTCTTCTGTGACTAAGTATGATGTTAACTATAGATTTTTGGAAGATATACTTCATTAGGTTGAGGAAATTTCTCTCTACTTTTAGTTTGTTAAGAGATATTTATCAGAATGAACTTTGGAGTTTGTCACATGCTTGTTCTCCATTTATGGAGATACCAACTTTTTTCTTTTGTAATCTGTTGATACAGTGACTTGTTTGAATGATTTTTTTTAATGCAGAACTGGCCTTGAATTCCTGATATCATGATGATATTGTCATTTTCATTTTTCATGGATTTGATTAGCTACAATCTTGTTAAGAATTTTGCATCTATTTAGGGGTGCCTGGGTGGCTCAGTCGGTTAAGCATCTGCCTTCAGCTCAGGTCATGATCTCAGCATCCTGGGATCGAGCCTCACATCAGGCTCCCTGCTCAGAGAAGCATTTGCTTCTCCCTCTCCCCCTGATCCTCCTCCCTGCTTCTGTTCTCTCTCTGTCTCAAACAAATAAACCTTTTTTAAAAAAAGAATTTTACATCTATTTAATGAGAGATATTTTTCTGTAGTTTTCCTTCATTGTAATGTCTTTATCTGATTTTGGAATCTGTGTAATTCTGGCCTCATAGAATGAGTTGGGAAGTAAGTGCTCCTTTTCAATTTTCTGGAATATTAATGTAAGATTTCCCCCATTAAAGCAATCTAGGCCTAGAATTTTCTTTGTGGAAAGGCTTTTAAGTACCTGTTCAATCACTTTAATCTATATAGGCCTATCAGATAACCTATTTCTTATTGAGGAAGTTTGACATTTTATGTCTTGCAAGAAATTATCTAATTTGTCCAAGTCGTTAAATTTATTGACATAGAATTATTCATGATTTATCTTATTAAGCTTTTAATATTTATAAGCTCTGTAAAGATAATCACTTCTCTCATTTCTGATACTTGTAATGTATCTTTACTTCTTCCATATCATTCTGACTACAGGTTTACATATTATCTGAATGAACAGCTTTGGGTTTTACTGGTTTTGTTTTTCTGTTAGTTGTTTTTTTTTTTAATTTCATTATGTTTTCCTAAGATAATTATTATTTTCAAGAGGTATTTATTGCTGGGGTGCCTGGGTGGCTCAGTCATTAAGCCTCTGTCTTCGGCTCAGGTTATGATCTCAGGTTCCTGGGATAGAGCCCCACATCAAGCCCTACATTGGGCTCTCAGCTCAGCGGGGAGCCTGCTTCTCCCTCTCCCGCTCCCCCTGCTTCTCTTGTTGTGTCTCTGTCAAATAAATAAAATCTTAAAAAAAAAGAAAGAAGTGTTTATTGCTAAAGAATTTTCCCTAAGTACTGTTTTAGCTGCATCCCACAAATTTTAATGTTATATTTTTATTACTCCCAAAATAATTTCTCTCCACCCTTTTGATTTCTTTTTTGATCTGTTATCTATTTAAATGTTATTTAGTTTCCTAATATTTGGAGATTTTTCAGATCTTTTCCTATTAATGAAAGCAAATATAATTCCATTGTGGTCAGAGAACATAGCTGCTTTAACTTAAATCCATTTAAATTTAACTTAAATATTTAGTTTAAATTGAATTTGATTTACAGTCCAGAATATAGTCTGAATTTGTGACAGTTCTTTGTGCATTTGGAATGAAAATGTATTTGGAAAGAGGATACAGGGTGGAATGCTTCATGATTAACAGTTAGTTCAAATTGGGTGATAGAGTTGTTCAAGTTTCATCTTTCCTTATTTATTTATCTTAAAGTATTTATTCTGACTGATTTTATATCTACTTATTCTATCAGTTATTAAGGGAGGAGTAATAAAATTTACAATTACAATTGTGTATCGAGTTTTGCATCATGTATGTTATTTGGTGCTAATTTTTTAGAATTTTATATCTTAATGACATATTTTTATATTATGAAGTGAACTTCTTCACCTCTAGAAATATTCTTTGCTCTGAAATATGTCTAGGTTAGCATTAATTTTAGCACTCCATTTGTATTTTAATTAGTGTTCGCATGGTATATAAATTTTTATGCTCTGAACTTTAACCCATTTGTCTCTTTGTATTTGAAGCAGTTTTCTTGTAAGTAGCATATAGTTGGGTCCTGCTTTTTTTAACCAATCTGATTATCTCTGACTTTTAATTAGGGGATTTAGACCACTTATATTTCACATGGTTATTGACATTATTGAGTTTAAATCTACCTGTTCTTAACATTTGTTTTTTTTTTTTTTCATAAATATATTCAGTCTAATTTCTTTTTGTTTCCTTGTCCTCTCTTTTAAATATGATTGGCTGTCTTTTGGATATGATTCCATTTTTGTCTCCTTTCTGCTTATTGGTTATAACTCTTTGTTGTATTATTGTAGTGGTTACTTTAGGGTTTATGGTGTACAGCTTTAATTTATCACAGTCTACCTTTAACTGTTATTATAGAACCTCATGCTGAGCATAAGAATCCTAAAACAGCATACTTCAGCTCCTCCCTGCTGGCCTTTGTGCTACTGTTGTCATACATTTTTAATATTCATATGTCATGTATATTGTCATATTCTCTTTGCTTTACAGAGTTGTATATATCTTATAAAATAATTTAAATCATAATGAAAATTCTTTATGTTTAACCATGAAGTTACTATTTTGAGGGAACACCACTGTTCCTTGTGTAATTCAGTTTTAATTTAGTATCATTTTCCTTTCAACTGAAGGACTTTCTGTAACATTTGTAGCACAAATCTAATGGTGACACAGTATTTCAGCTATTTTTTTAATGTCTGAAAAATATTTTTTATCTTCAAATTTGAAAGATTTTCCTTGAGTAAGGAAATCTAGATTGAAAGGTTTCTCTTCAATACTTTTGTTATTGATTTACTGTTTTCAGTCTTGCATTATTTCCAGTGAAAAATCAGTAGATATCTGTATCATCATTTCTTTCTATGTATTAGATTTTTTTTAACCCCCTGGCTTTTAAGATTTTCTCCTTATCACATGTCTTAAGCAATTTGATTAGAATGTGCTTTATTTACTTAATATTTTTTGTATTGGAGGTTATGAGATTTTTGGATCTTTTCACTGATAATTTTTATTACATTTGAGAAAAATTTTGGTCTTTATCTTTTTTCAAATATTTCTTCCCCATTCTCCCATCTTCAGAGATTCTAATTACATGCACATTAAGCCACTTGAAGACTTTCTAAATCTCACCGATGTTCTGCTTATCCTTTTATTTTTTTACTGTGTTTTATTTTGAATATTTTCCATTTCTTTTTTTTTTTTAAAGATTTTATTTTTTATTTGACACAGAGAGAGAGATCACAAGTAGGCAGAGAGGCAGGCAGAGAGAGAGGAGAAAGCAGGCTCCCCGCCGAGCAGAGAGCCTGATGCGGGGCTCGATCCCAGGACCCCGAGTTCATGACCTGAGCCGAAGGCAGAGGCTTTAATCCACTGAGCCACCCAGGCGCCCCGAATATTTTCCATTTCTATATCTTCAGATTTACTTACTTTTCTTCTGTATTATTTAATTTGCTGTTAATTCCATTCAGTGTGTTTTTCAATCTCAGACATTATAGTTTTCATCTCTAGGTATTGATACGGAGTCTTTTATATTTTAATTTTTTTTTAACCATTAAAGGATTTTCTTTTTCTTTTTTATTTATTTATTTATTTATTTTTTTTAAAGATTTTATTTATCCATCTATTAGGGAAGAGAGAGAGTGAGAGAGAGCATGAGAAGGGAGAAGGTCAGAGTGAGAAGCGGACTCCCCATGGAGCTGGGAGCCCGATGTGGGACTCGATCCCGGGACTCCGGGATCATGACCTGAGCTGAAGGCAGTCGCTCAACCAACTGCGCCACCCAGGGGCCCAAGGATTTTATTTTTCAAACATGATCCATCCTTAAGTATAATCCAGAGCTTAAAAACAAGAATGTGTTGAGTTAACATAACTATAAATGTTGAATATATCTGAAGTGATAAGAGACATACTGAATCTAATATAAGTTCCTGATATGTAGTCTTTTAAAAAACACCTTACAATTGTGAAAAAAATGAGCCACAGACTAGGAGAAAATATTTGCAAAACATGTATCTGATTAAGTACTGGTATCCAAAATATGCAAAGAACTATTAAGATTCAACAATGCTAAAACAAACAACTCAACTAAAAAACAGACAAACCTGAAAATTTCTCAAACTTGACAGTAGACATTTACATAGGATTCAAGAGGCTGAATGAACCTGAATGAACACAAATAGAAAAAATTCAAAGAAATCCACATCAAGATGGATCATGAATAAACCTCTGAGAACTAACACCAACAACAAAAAATCCTCAAAGCAGCCAAAGAAAACTGACATACTCCTATAGAGGAACACTAATTCTAATGACATTGAATTTCTTATCTGAAACTGTGAAGACCGAAAGGAAGTACCACATTTTTCAAGGATTAAAAACACAAACAAAAAAAGCCCCTGCTCTTAGTTCTATATCTGTTATAAAGGAAATGATAAAAGAAGGAATCTTGAAGCATCATCCAGGAAGAAAGAACAATGGATAGAGCAGAAATATGGGTAGACACAATAGAAATTCTTTCTCTTCGTAAGTTAGTTCAGGGCATTGTGAAGTATGCCCTGCTTTAAGGATCTGGTTCCCTTAACACTAATTGTGCTGTGCTGAAAGAGTGAGACATATGATTGTCTCCAAAAAGATCACTGAGGTCAAAATAAAAAACTTCACATTCTACATTCTCAGAATGTCCTGCAGAGAGGCCCCTCAATTTTTATTGTTCAGAGAACTTGTCAGTAAGTTATCACTGAGATCCCAATGTTCGTTTTCCATTTTCAGTTATGAAGCAACAGGAGGTGGATGCATATCCCATAATGTTAAAGTAGGAAGTATCACAAGAGTAAGTGTACACGCAGAAGACCATCAATTTTAGTTTGCCTGAGATTGTACCACTTTGTCCTCTAAGGTAATTACTAATTGTACTCCTTCTTACTCTCAAAAGCATCTCATCATTAACATCCAGTTTGGACATTAAACCTATGTTATTGTCCTGTACAGATACTGCAAAAATCAAACATTAGACAGAAAGCTAAGCAGGTAATGAATGATATAAATCCAGTGAATAATGGTAATTGGAAACTGAGAAGGCCCTATTATCAGCGAGCCAATTGGCTCCAACAGATGGTCATGTAGGTTAAGACCCAGTAATATATAATGATTTTTCAAAAGAAATGAATCACCTGCCCTTATGTGAGAAATAAATGTATTTTTAAAAAGACAAGTCTAAACAAAACTCATACCTATGGTAAAGTAGAAGTCTGGAACCTTATAATGTGCTAAAAAGTTAAGCAATGCTCATAAAATGATGAGATTCTATCAAAAGGAAAAGAAGCCAAGTTGAAGGTGTAATTTTGTATAATAGTGCAAAATATTTTGATAAGTGTACTGTGGTTATATGCATGGCCTTCCTTGTTCTGAGGGAATACACTAAAATAATTATAGTAAAGGAATGTGATCTCTTCAACCAAAATGGTTCAGAGATAACATAACCATTGGTGAGTGTTGTATTTAGGAGTGCCTTGTAGTAGCCTTGCAACTTTTCTATAAGATTAACATTTTATTAAAAAAAAAATCACATCTTCCTTATCCATTCATCTGTTGAAGAGCATTTTGGTTCTTTCCACAGTTTGGCTATTGTGGTCATTGCGGCTATGAACATTGGGGTACATGTGGCCCTTCTTTGTACTGCATCTGCTTCTTTGGGGTAAACACCGAGTAGTGCAATTGCAGGGTCCTAGGGTAGCTGTATATTTAATTTCCTGGGGAATCTCCATACTGTTTTCCAAAGTGGCTGCACCAACTTGCATCCCCACCAACAGTGGAGGAGGGTTCCCCTTTCTCCACATCCTCTCCAGCATTTGTACATCTATACAATGGAATATTATGCCTCCATCAGAAAGGATAAATATCCAATTTTTGTATCAACATGGACAGGACTAGAAGAGATTATGCGGAGTGAAATAAGTCAAGTGGAGAGAGTCAATTATCTTATGGTCTCACTTACGTGTGGAGTATAAAGAAAATCATGGAGGGCATCGTGAGAAGGAAGGGAAGGGTGAATGGGGGGAAATCGGAGGAGGTGATGAACCAGGAGAGACTGTGGACTCTGAGCAACAAACTGAGGGTTTTGGAGGGGAGGGGGTGGGGGGTTGGGCGAGCCTGGTGGTGGGTATCGAGAAGGGCACGTATTGCATGGAGCACTGGGTGTGGAGCATGAACAATCAATCTTGTAACACTGAAAAATTAAAATAAACATATTTGGGGAGAAAAGAAATATCAAAAAACTCAAAAGAAAAAGCAATCAAAACAAACCAAAAATCCTATGTCATGAAAAAAGTTTGTAGTCCACATCGTTTCTATGTAACCAGAATGCAGCCTCTTATGTAGTTCCATATTCTCACTTCTCAAGGAGAAACCTTGAGATCTCAAGTATGTCAGAGGCCCAGAATGCTTAAAGGGCTTGTCCGAGATGGCAGAGCCAGCTCCGACAAATAGGCCTCGTCATGCACTTCTTTCTCCACCCAGTTGCTTTCCATCCCGACATACTGTTGTTACAGAGCCAACCCCCTTTTTATTCTCTTTTTATTCTCTTTTGGTATTTGCCATTCTGCCTCATTTCAAGTATTCAACTCTGGAACAAAAACTGGCATTTTAAAAAATACATGAAGAATTTACTTGCCAATAAAAATTAACTTTCTTGGGGTGCCTGGATGCCTCAGTTGGTTAAGTGTCCCACTCTTGGTTTTGGCTCAGGTTGTAATCTCATGGTTATAGGATTGAGCCCAGGTCCAGCTCTGTGCTGAGCAGGGAGTCTGCTTCAGATTCTCTTTCCCACTGCCCCTCTTCCACTTGCATTCTCTCCCTCCCTCCCTGTCCCTCAAATAAATAAATCTTCAAAAAAATTAATTTTCTGAATGTATTCATCCTGGTGCACATTTAGAACCCAACAAGACCCACTAACTTTAACTAGAAACAGTATTCGACACCTTCATAAGATATTAGCTGGTACTCATTTCTGATGAAGATAACATCCTTTCCCAGAGATTCAGAGCCTGAGGAACTAAGTGTTAAGGAGATGTGAAAGTTAAGGACAGGGACACCGAAAGCTGTCAGTAATACCCACTTCTTGGGAAGAACATGTTTAAGATGACTGTTGTATGACATAGCATATTGTATCCTTTCTTCATAAATTATTTGGTATATGGGTAAGAAATCATTTGCTGCAAGCACTTGGAACATTTTCTATGCATTGGAACCAATGTAGAGGCTTAAGAAGGGAGAGTAGGCCAGTCACGATGGTTTTGTTTGTTTTTAGTTGATTGTTGAAATACGAAGAAGCAAAACAGAAGGTAAGGTTTGAAAATATTGGGCTTCTCAGTTTGAAACCTGCTGTTCATGGGTGTCTAAAATGAATTACTTCCATAATATTTTGCCAAAGAAAGCAGGTATTCTCTATAATTTCTACTTTGACCAAAACTTTCCATATCTCAAAATTCAATCTCATAATTTTTTTTTAGGTATTAAGCCAGATAACATTTTAAAAAATGAGTCAGGACCTGGACAGAGTAAACACTCACCCCAAACTGACAGTAGTGTCCTGATTAGCATGTTTTAGACCAGCTATCAAACTATAGAGCATTTAACTGCTGTCCCACATCATTCCTTTCCATGACTATTTAAAATTAATAAATGTTTTGAGTCTTGACTTGCTCAAGCTATTGGCTAGGTCTTCTCCACTATCCCAGTCTTCTTTATTTCATCACCCTGTTCATTTCCTTCAGAGCACTAATTTCAAGGTGTGATGATTTATCTTTTACTGGATTATTGTATTCTACATTAGAGAGTATCTGTGAGATCAAGCCTCCATTGTATAATTGCTGCTCTATGCCTTATATCTACTACCAGGTATATCATAGGAGCGTGGTGAGCCTTTGTTCTACAGACAGCTTCATCAAGCATCTGGGCACTACCTGTCTGTAAAGCTGTTTAATGCAGTGGTTAGAAATATTGTGTGGAACTTCATCTGCCTGGGGCCAGATTCTGGCTGCACCACTTACTAGCTTTGTAAACTTGGGTGAGATTTTGTTGAGCACTTTTCTGTGCCCGACTTTATTTGTCTCTGTACTTTGGGAATAATGATAGTACCTTTCTCTTTTTTTCTGGAATTTTGAGATATAACTGACATATGACATTATGTAAGTTTAAGGTGTGAAATGTGTTGATTTGATACACTTCTATATTGCAAAATAATCACTGCCATAGATTTAGCTAATGCCTCCATCATATCACATCATTACCATTTTTTTTTTTACTGTGGTGAGAACATTTAAAATCTACTCACCTAGCAACTTTCAAGCGTATAATATATATATGGAGAAAAGGGAACCCTTGTGCACTGTTGGTGGAAATGTAAATCGGTTTACCCACTGTGGAAAATAATATGGAAGTTCCCCCCAAAATTGAAGACAGAACCTCCATATGATCCAGCAGTTCTCCTTTTGGATATTTATTCAAAGGAAATGAAAATAGGGTCTCAAAAAGCTACTTGCTCTACTGTGTTCATTGCAGCATTATTCACACTAGCCAAGATATGGAAACAATTTAAGTGTCTATCAACAGATGAATGGATAAAATTGTGGTATGAGAATGCAATGGAGTATTACTCAGCCATAAGAAAGAAGCCATTCTTGCCATTTGCCACAACCTAAATGAAATGTGAGGGTATCATGCTAAGTGAAATAACTAGACAGAGAAAGACAAATACTGAAGGATATCACTTATTTGTGGAATCCAAAAAAGCCAAACTCATGAAAACATAGAACAGTGATTACCAGGGCCAGGGGGATGAAGAAAATGTGAAGATGTTGGCAAAAGAATATAGATTCAGTTATAATAATGTATTATGTACCTGATAGCTCCTTTCTCATGGAGAGCCATAATATTGACCTCCATCAGTCCACAGTCTAGGGGGATGTCATACACACACATAAAGGACCCTGTCAAAGGGCAAAGTGGCCTCCTGCTGCAAAGAACCTGTTCACAGGGCTCCTGATGTGGAAGGTAGTGGGAAGATAACCCCATTGCAGGTGTTCTGGGAGCCTCCTAGGAAGGGAAGAGATTTGAACGGGGCCAGGGGAGAACCCTGTCAGATGCCTTTTTAAAGTCAAGACTGTGCTTCCAAAGCCATCACCAGTCCATCGGTTCTGTACCCTATCAAAAAGGAAAATAAGACTGTTTGGATAACAATTTCCACATGTTCTCTTTTTATGCGATTGTGGGTTTCAAACTGCATCGATAGGTAAAGAAAGAATGAGGCCGTTACCATTTTGTCTGCTCCTTTTTGTCTTTGCAGTTGGGCTCTGTGTCTGTTCTGTCCCCAGTTGCCCACGATCAGTAGACAATAATGACTGCCAGTGTTTATTAAGCCCTACTATGTGCCGAGCATGATTGTAAGATCTTTATATATATAACTTATTTAATCCTAATTACTAAATCAGAGAGGTGCTCGTAGTGTCCCCGTTTCAAAAATGAGGGAACTGAGGCATATAGATTATATAGCTTGCTAAGATCATACAGTTATACAGAGAGGAATCAGGACATGAACTTAGGTAGCTGGATGTCAGAGCCTGGATGCTAAATCCCCAAGCTGTCTCAACCGCCTCTGTGAACTCCAGAATCTTTAGGAGACTGACCGATATTTCTGGGGCTAGAGATGGGGCAAATTTAAGGAATATTAAGTTCCCTTGATAGTTTTTCATGGGCAACAAAACACCTATCGTTTCTTTGGGCTCTCCTTCCCTGATCCAGGTGTCCTGAATGATAGCAAGTTGATAATTCTTCAGGCGTGCCTGTGAAAGAGATTGCCTTTGTATATTACACAAACTATTGTGTCTTATATGTCACTAGAATTTGCCTAAATATCACCAGAATATGTCCCTGTTCTTTCCTGTGTGTCACACAGGAATCCTCTGAGGACCAACCCACCTGTCTTCTCTGATTTTACCCTCTCTAATCCATCTTCTCCTCTTCAGTTGGGTTCCAGCAGGGACCAGTCGTCACACTCAAAAAAGCGAGTTAAAGAGAATTCAGTGAAAGCAGTATTTAGGGAGAGAGGAGGCTTTGAGAGGAAGTGAAACAGAGCATAGTTACCAGAACCTGGCTGGATGTATGGTTGTGAGAGAGAGATGTTTGTGATGTGGTCACAGCAGGGAAACAACCCTTATCCAGACCAAAATTTGCAGGAACCTGGGGCAAGGTCTACCTTTGCTGATCCTCTCTCTTCTCTCTTCTTCTGATACCTGTCAGACACCAGAGGGCCAGGAGCCCTTGTGATGTAGTTAGTAGAGGCTGAGAACAGTTCCGGCAAGGTAAAAGGAGACTAATCAACACAGCTTATTCCTCTCTGTGTTTCTGTTCTGTTTGGCTTTTTATAAGGAACGCTATGATGAACAGCATGTGTACATCTTTTCATGCTGGGCTTTTAATTCTGTTGAATAGATGGTCAGTTGTGGGGCTGCCAACTCAAAGCATTTGGGAAGTTTTAAATGTTTACAGATGCGACCAAATCACTTGCCTGAAAAACTGTAGCCATTTCACCAACATTATATATACACGTTCATTAGGAGTGGATGTTATTAATGCCTTAAAGTGTGTTGAGCAGATTGGCAGGAATTATTATGTGCTGACTTATTTTGCATTTCCTCAATGGTGAGTGAGATTGAGCATGATTCCTAAGTACATGAGATCACTTCTGTGAATTTCCTGTTCCCATTAGGGGTGTTTCGTCCCTTTCTTGCCAGTCTTTATTCCACTTGCCATTCTTCTTTGTTCACGTAGTCTTTGTCATATACAAGTTTTAGATATTTTTTGTTTCGTTCAGAGTCAGATTTCCAAAACAAAAATCTGACCTTCATCTTAAAACCCTCCTGTGACAGCCCTTTGCCTTCAGGATAAAGTCTATATTCCCTTGCTGACTTAAAGGGGTCTTTCATGACACAGCTCTGCAGAGCTCCTCAGCACTGTCTCCTGGTCCTCCCTACGTGCTCCCCACCCAATCTCAGGTACAGGTACAAACCACCATGTTCTTGCTGCCATCTCCCATCCATTTTCAGGCACTGTTTGCTTTTTCCGAGATGACTGTCTTCACCTCCTTTTGTTGCCCCCTTAACTCTTGTCTTCTCTCAAAGATTAATTTTGACATTGTCTTCTCTGCAAAGCTATAAGTGTTGCTGTCTCCCTTGTCTGAAACGGAATCTCAGATGGCTGCCAGGCATGGTGATCTGGAGTAAAGGCAAATGGCATGCAATATGTGGGGAGTGGGACATACCAAGATGAATAAGCTCCAGTATGTGTCCCACAGGCACACAGTGTAGCGGTTGAGTTGTATTGCCCATATTGAACAGAACAAGCATCAGCAAAACATTAACAGTCCTCACTTTGATTTTTTCCTACCAGCAGTTTTCCCAGAAAAGAATCAAGGAGGTGATTGTTCCTAGAAAAGCCACATATCATTTGTCAAAGTCCCTTCACTGTGACCTCAATAGGCCAGCTGTAATATTCTAAAGTTACTCCAGAAAAATCGTACAACTGCAGTAAAAGGTCCTCCAACCACCATTACCAAATACTGAGTTTTGATGTCTTGTGGCCCTGGGAATCCCCCTGACAGAACAAATGAGGCTTCGCTGCATGAAAAAAGTACTCTTCTAATGCATCACTCTCTCAGAGGGCCTGTTCCTCAAAGCGTGATATGTTCAGTATGCATCAGATATTTAGTCTGGTTTTTTTTTAATCCCTATTGAGACAACCTCTTCTAATCCATCCTGAGCACTTCTTCCCACCTCCACTTCAAACAAACCTAAGCACGAATGTTCAGACTTACAGAGCAGTGTGATACTCTTTCCAAACTAATTCAAATAAAAGTTAATTTGCAAAAAAATGTCTCCACATAGTGAGTTTTCTGTTGCTCTTAAATAAGGATTGGAGAGGTGTTGTGTCTGAGCACACAGTGGGAAGTGTGTCTGTTCCTAGGAAGACATAGACAAGCAAGGGACTCCCAACACCCGAACCTCAGTTTCCTCATCCATAGAATGAGATAATGTCTATATTGCAGTACACTGGATCAGTGGAAAAGTACATCATGTCTAGGAAATATGAATAAATGGTAGACAGTACCTCTTTTCTTTGTTTATCTAGGTTCCATTTCCTCCATTACTCTAGATATGGAAGAAGATACAAGAGCAACAGGCCGATTGGTTTTTAATCCCACTTATGGTGATAACCCATTTCATTATTTATTTAAATTCTGTATCTCCAAGAATTTGAGATGATTCAATAACCATAGGGTAAGACAGCCCAATAATTAAAGATTCATATAATCAAATGTGTACAATCCCATTCACCAAACTCTTGGAGAGAGTATTATATTTCTTTGGGAAAAAATGATAAAGCACCATGGGTAGGGTGAAGTCAATGTGCCATTTAATATGGGGACAACCACCATTTTTTGGGTGATCACCCTGATAAGTATAAGCCTAAAGTATAAGAAGAGGATTATCTGAATTTTAATAATGCAAAGGTAAGAAAATTAAGGTTCAATTGGTGACTATCTTTGGGGGAGAATCATGTGAGGAGAGAGTTGGAAAAGGTTATCTGCTGCTTGGAATAGGACAAAAAGAAAAAATATCCTAGTATGGGTCTGAAGGAAACAGGACTTTGGAGAGCAAAGAACTATCTAATAAGAATTTTTAGTTGTTTGTAATGTTTGTATCCAAGTCTCTACAATAAGATCTTCAGCAAAGTCCACATCGTTCACTAAAGCTTTGCCAGAGAAATCTTTGGGGGAACTCTGTACCACATACTCAAATCTGGCTCGGTATGGTGCTAAAATAGACACTGCTGATACAGATGCAGTAGCTCAATGAGTAGTGGACAGCTGATATGTAAGTTGTGTAAATTCAGCAAAATTTTAGTGAATGCAAACCGAGTCTCTGATACTATAATTGGTGATTCAGTAGGGAAGAAGACAACACAGTAAGCAATGATAAATTATATAAGGTGCTATAGGACAGGAGGGGTGTGCATCCTAAGGACATACAGATGAAGGAGTAATTTATGTGATGATGGCATAGGGAAAGCTATAGAGAGTGGGAGCATTTTAGTAGGACTTTAAAAAATGAGTAAGCACTTGTTTAAGCTGATAAGGTGGAAAAAGACAAGCTGGGCAGAGGTAACAGCTAGAGCAAAAGCAGAGAGACTCACAAGTCGGGGGAGAGAGAGAGAGTAGACTCTCTGATGTGTCTAAAGACATGAGAAAGGAGGGAAGCTGGAGGAGCAGTGCAGGGCTGGATTTTAAAGGGTTATTCTCTGTTTCTTATTCTGACTCAGTAGGTCTTGAAACACCAATATTCTTTTGAAATTTGTTCCTTACTCTAACTCTCTCTACAAATAGAGCCACCTTCTGATAAATGACACTTGTGAAATGTCCCATGAGAATGAGTCAAACAAAGCCTGCTGAGCCCAAGGATCAATTTCTATGTTTCCTTCAGGCATTTAAGATAGATTCAGTTGCCCATGGTCTTGCCTTTTATGCTGAGATATTCTGTACGCTGAGACTTTATACTACTCATCATTAATCTCATGAATGACATAATTCCGACCACCTTCAAGACACCAATGCTTCCTGTGAGGAAGAAGCATGAGGGGTGAAGAGAGAAGGGACTTCCTCAGGTCTTATCAGACTGACTATTTGTCTAATAGAGCTCCATGTCAACAGTTGTTCATCAAGAATGTAATGGAATGAGTGTCCATAAACCATAGAGCAAAAGGGATTATAGATGTGTCTTAGGGCTTAGGAAGCAAAGAAAAAGATGGCAATGTCCTTGGGTTCATTCTCATCTAGAGTAGTTAAGTGACAGATACTCAACTGCAATTACCCGCCCCCCTTTCCATGTTAAAAGAAAGAACTGGAGGTGATGGGTGAAGGGAACTTAGGCAAGGTGGTTGAATAGAAAGCATGTAGGTTTATGACTCCAAAAGTGTATGTTAAAAATCTCCACTTAGGCACATGGGTTTAGACTGGCTAGAAGGGTTTAGACAACTTTTTAAAACATTCTGATCCTCATTTTGTTTATTTACAACATGGGGATGGTAGTATATGCTTTGAAAAGAGGTGAAAATTAAAGATAATATTAATAAATCATCTAGTTAATGGTGGACATTTAGTAAAAGACAATTACTGTTACATGCATCCTCTTTTTACCCTTTCCTGGGACTCATCTTCTGAATATAAATATTGAATCACTAAGAATATGTGCTCAGAATACAGAGGTCCTTTAATTTTGTTTGAACCATCTGAAGCCCCTACACATGTCCTGCATCACTTGAACTAAAAAGGTCATATCCTCCACCACTGATGTGTTTCTCAGTTTGGTATCCATTATGGGACAAGCACTTGGACTATTGATCTTTTATAGCCCAAACATCTTTTTACCCATCTATAAAACCCAAAATCAAAGATAGGCACTGTGATGGATTTCTATGACATCAGTATTCCTCTTGATTTGTGACTATTGCACTTAGGGAAATTCAATTTGAAATAAAAAAATAATTAAGTCAATAATCTCTTCTTTTGTGTGCTTCAGTGATAAGAAAACTAGAAGATCTAAACAACACTGTTCTAAGCTAAGTTTGTCTCATTAGCACTGTTATTAGCTTGTATTCTTCTAAAACTTTACATTTTACAAATCATCTTCGTAATACATCTTAAGAAAAATAAATAGATTAAGGAAATTCATTTGGACTTGCTCCAAAAGCATAGAGCTGCATTGTTTTTCCTGTACATTTGAAAAATCTTGGAATGAAATTTATTGTTTGGGTCTTAAATGGAAAAACTACAGACTGACATCAAAGAAAATGTTTGATTTAAAGGGTGTCTTTCCCATTTATGGGTACTTATAACTTGGGCAAGTTATTTGAGTCTCAGTTTTCTCATATAAAATGAAAATAAATATTCTCTATCTCCTAGGATAATTGTAATTATAAAGCACTTCACATAGCACTGTATTCTTAGACAGGCTTCTTGAAGCATTGTTCTTTCTACTCATTTTTCTTTTGCTGCTTTCAGTAGCTCTTTTTTGTTGTAAATTAAGTCTCAACTCTCACATGGGCTTTGAGATGCTTTCTGTATTCTGATGTTGGCCTGCCTTTTCGAAGAAAAGTTCTTATTTTATGCCCTACATACACCCAGACTGAACTGCTCACTATTTGCTTCACAGATCCCAGGAAGTTCTAACTCATCTTTTCGTTGCTGTTTTCTCTGACAATCATGCTCTGTCTTCAGCATATCAAAATTTTGCCAAGGCTTCATGATTTAAGTTCAAATGTTTCTATGTCTTTGACATAGAAATTTCCCCTGACATCCTCAGATGCCTCCTCTTCTCCTCTCAGTCCTCACAGAATTTAAGTCAACATTCATTTATCGTATGCCATCTCTGTGTCCAGCTCCGTGCTAACCTCCAGATATGAAAAGACAAGTAAGACACAATTCTTCTCTAATAATGATTAAGATACGATTTAATAAAGAAAAACGTAATAGAAAATTTTTACAATAACAACTTATCACATTCTCCCTTTTCTTATTTTATTATAAATAACTACTATTTACTGCCTGGCCTGAGATAGACTCATGACAGTTAACCCCTCCATGATCAGTATTATTCCCATCTTAACAATGATAATGGCAAAGATTTAAATTTCAGAGAGGTTGGAAAACTTGTTAACCTCTACTTTTTCTAACTGAGATCTGTCTGACTCTATGATTCATAACTACACTAATGTTTAAGATTTCATTTTAAATATGAAGAAGGCATTTCTTTTTTTTTAACTTAATTTTATTTTTTCAGTGTTCCAAGATTCATTGTTGATGCACCACACCCAGTGCTCCATGCAATACGTGCTATCCTTAATACCCACCACCAGGCTCACCTATCCCCCTACCCCCATTTCGTCTGAATTTAGGGAAGGGTATATTTCATTAGAAAGAAGGAACTGGGGTGCCTGGGTGGCTCAGTGGGTTAAAGCCTCTGCCTTCAGCTCAGGTCATGATCTCAGGGTCCTGGGATCAAGCCCCGCGTCAGGCCCTCTGCTCAGTGGGGAGCCTGCTTCCCCCTCTCTCTGCCTGCCTCTCTGCCTACTTGTGCTCTCTCTCCCTCTGTCAAATAAATAAATAAAATCTCAAAAAAAAAAAAGAAAGGGCGCCTGGGTGGCTCAGTTGGTTGAGCAACTGCCTTCGGCTCAGGTCATGATCCTTGAGTTCCCGGATCGAGTCCCACATCGGGCTCCCAGCTCCACGGGGAGTCTGCTTCTTCCTCTAACCTTCTCTCCTCTCATGCTCTCTCTCACTTTCTCTGTCTCTCAGATAAATAAATAAAATCTTTAAAAAAAAAAGAAAGAAAAGAAAGAGGGAACTGTGAAATTACGAGGTGTAGCAGTCCAGGGGCCACATTTAATTGATCTATACGCACCTCCATAGCACTCAGAATATAACTGGTACTGGATTAATCAACAGAAGTGAATTTGGGATCTGACCACTCTGTCAGTTAGGATGAGTTAAGTTATGATGCTATAACAATTCCCAAATCTTTACAGCTTACAGCAACACAGGGTTAATTTTGCTCAACAGCATGCGTGCACATTGCAGGCTCCTTCTAATCAGTATCATGGCTGACAGAATAGCCACACACAGAATAGCTGCATGTTGTAGTTTAGGTAAAAGAAGAAAAGATCTCTGGAAGGCCCTGCACTGAAAATCATTGCCCCCTCAAGACCTAATTTATTCTTTGTTGTCCTTGTTGTTACATAAGAATCTTTTGATCATCCAAGGGACACAGTACCCACTGGTGATAAAGCAAAGACTAAAATGAACAAGATGCCTATGCTCTAGCAGATGAGTTCAATGTTAGACAAATAATTACTCCCCAATTCTTTAATTACAATTGTGATAAATGTTATAAATATTATGTGGCACTATGAAAGTATATACCAAGATACCTTATAGTGTGAGAGTTTAGAAAATATGTCTCCAAAAACATGATATTTGACCTGAGACTTGAAAGAGATGGAGATAAGCCAGGCGGAGATGGAGGTGATGGGAGGGGAAGGTAAAGAGAATGGAGAAGAATTCTGGATTTTTGCAGAATATACTTCCCCAGAATTGGGTTAGCTGCCATTTATAATCATTCATAAAACCTGTGTTTCAGTGTTCTAGTTTTTGTGTATTAGGATTTGTCACATCCTATTAAGTTTACTATTATTAGTATAGAAGTCTATCCCCCTACTCTGCATTTCTTGAGTAGAATTTTGTTTTCATCTCTGTATTTTCAAGGATTTGGACTCAATACATTTTCAGATCCTTGTTGAAATAATAGAGCATTATAGCCTGCTAGCCTATAGAGTTAGCAGGTGTTGAATGAAATTCCAATTTTTGGAATATTATGTACTTTACATAAAATTATGTGATATTTAATATAAATCAACACTGGACATGACACTAGAATTTTACTTACCTCCCCTTATCTTGTCCCATTTTCCAGTATTTTCAGTGTTTCATAAAAGCAAGATAATATTGTTCTCATTTGTATATCAATCCACTTGTGGGCACCGACATGATTCCAGGTGCATTTCCTGTTAAGCAATGTTAAGGTAAAAAGAAGGTTATTAAGTTTTGGCAATTGAGTAGAGGAAAAATATAAACTAAACCATGTATCTCTTCGATGTCCACCAAAAGGGAGATTTATACTCAGAAATGCATAACTCCACCCATGAAAGACTAAACACATGAAAACAGTTAACACTGTTGAAGCTATTGGGAAATTAATGTTCCCTTCATTCATTTCCAAAAAATGTTTGGTAGGGCTTATCCTATTTATAACAAGAGGAAGAGAGAACTTACATATTTCTGGCGAAGAAAGGGCTTCCCAAGTTGCAGATAAATATTGATATTGGCTTTAAGACAGCAAAAATCACACATAAAATCAAACACAATAGACATATGGAAGACTTTGGGGGAACTTTACAACATTGCATTTATTATCTTTCCATTTAGGATAGACTTTAATCAACGTTTTTGCTGTTGAAGGTCGACCAAGCCAGCAGTTTGGCTGTCAGTTCAAAGAAACATACAAAATTTTTTTAGATAAAATTTAACTCTAGGAGATGCCCCCATTTTAAGTTACAATTCCATTCGGTTTGACAAGTGCATCCACCCATGCAAGCCACATACCTATCTATGGAATAAAACTGTCCACCTAGAATTTTCCCTCCGTTCCCAGTTGAAGTGTTCCCTGAAGGCATGACTGCTCTGATTTTTTTCTTTCTTTTTTTTTATCATAGATCAATTTCGCCTATAACAAATTCCTATAAATGGAATTATGCAGTTTATTTTCTTGTGTCTTTCTTCTTGGGCTCAGCATGTCTACCCAAGAGTTGCTGAGTATATAAGAAATTCGTTTTTTTATTACTTAATATTATGATGTGAATATATTACATGATATATTTATGTGATGTGAATATATATCACAATTTGTTTATCCATTCTAGTTTTAGGCTAGTATAAATAAGGTTTCTGTGAACATTTTTTCCCAGTCATTTTATAAGCATAGATTTTCATTTCCTTTGGCTAAACACCTAGAATTTCAAGGTTACCAGGATAGGTATGTTTTAATTTTATGAGAAAATACCAAAACTTTATCCCAAAGTAGTTGTGCCATTTTATACTTCCACCAGAAATGCACTAGAGTCTGGTTACTCCCCAACTTCATCAATATTCGGTGTTACCATTCTTTTAGTAACACCTTGTTATGATTCAGGTGTGCATTTCCCTGATGATTAATGGTACTTAGAATTTTAAATGTGCTTATAAGCTATTCATGGTTCATCCATTGTTAGTATTGCTATAGCAGATGCTTTTATCATATGATAAAAGTTTCTTTTTTATATTTTTAGTTTGTTAAAAGTTTTTTTTTAAGATTTATTTATTTACTTATTTGACAGAAAGAGAGATCACAAGTAGGCAGAGAGGCAGGCAGAGAGAGAGGGGGAAGCAGGCTCCCCGCTGAGGAGAGAGCACGATGTTGGGCTCAATCCCAGGACCCTGAGATCATAACCTGAGCCGAAGGCAGAGGCTTTAACCCACTAAGCCACCCAGGTGCCCCTACTTCATTGAAAGTTTAAATCATGGACACATATTGAACTTTTTCTTGATTTTTTTAGAATTAAGATATAATTATGTTTTTCTCTTTTATTCTGTAGGTATTAATTTCATTGCTTGACTTTTTTTTATTATGTTAGTCACCATATAGTACTTTATTAGATGCAGTGTTCCATGATTCATTGTTTGCTTATAACACCCAGTGCTCCTTGTAATACATGCCCTCCTTAATACCCATCACTGGGCTCACCCATTCCCCTCTCCCTCCACCCCTCTGAATGGATAAAGAAGATGTGATTCATATATACAATGAAATATTATTCAGGTGTCAGAAAGGATAAATACCCACCATTTGCATTAACATGGATGGAACTAGAGGGCATTATGCTAAATGAAATAACTCAAGGAGAGAAAGACATTTATCATATAGTTTCACTTATATGTGGAATGTAAGGAATAGTATGGAGGTCATTGCTTGACTTCATTAAAAAATGAAAATAACCTTTTTCTTACTGGGTCAAAGGTCACTTAATTTCTTTTATGTATTGTTAGATTGATACTGATTGATTGATCGATTGAGAGAGAGCCTGCATGGGGCAGGGACTGGCAGAGGGAGAGGGAGAATCTTAAGCAGGCTCCACACCCAGCACAGAGCATGACCTGGGGCTCAGTCTCATGACCCTGAGATCATGACTAGGCTGAAATCAGGAGTTGGACATTTTACCAGCTGAGCCACCCAGGCACCCTGTATTGTTAGATTTGTTAATATTTTGTTCAATATTTTTTTCTCCTAAGTTAATGAGGGGTATCGATCTGTCATTTTATTTACATAGGATATCGTTTTTCAGATTTTTTTCCTTAGGGTACTGGCCTCATGAAAGTAGTGATGAAGTATTCTCTGGTCTCCTATTTTCTGAAAGTTTGTGATTACTATTATTGATTCCTTAACTATTGGATAGCATTTACCAGTAATAACAGCTGCATCTTGAGATTTGTTTGTGTGAATATTTTTGACAGTAAATTCAATTTCTTTAAAAGAGTAGTTGTCGAAGATGGATTTGCATCAGAATTGCCTCATGGGCTTTCAAACAGAAATAGTCAAAAATCACTTTCAGAATTTCTGGCTCAGTAGTTTTTTGAAATGAGGCTTAAAATTTTCATTTTAGTAATGTATTGCACGATGTTGATAGTCCTGGTTTGAGGACCAGACTTTGAAAATCATAGATTTAAAACATACAGGGCTATTTACATTTTATATTACTTCTTGTATTGGTTTTTAAGTTGTGTATTTTTCAAGGATTGTTTTTTGCATTTCACCTAAGTAGTTGAAGTTGTTAATATTATCTTACTATGTTTGTAGTATGTATAGGAAATTTAGTGATGTCTTCTCTGCTATGATAGAGAATTTATGTTTTAATTAGACTTTTTTTTCTCTAAGTACTGCTTTAGATGCATTCCAACAATTTTGACATGTGTGATCTTTGTATATCAGTCTGCTGATAATAGTTTCCAGTTTTCCTCATTTTTCTATTGACCATAAGTTATGTGGAAGTGTGTTGATTTCCATATGTCAGCTACATTGCTAGATATCTTACTTTTATGATACGCAAATTCATTTTGGTTGCGATCAGTGAATAAAGTCTGTAAGGAAGAAATTTTTCTAGGTCTTTGAGGCTTTTTGTGACCTGACATACTGGCGATCTTGGTGAACATTACTAATGAAGTTGAAGAGAATATGTATTATGCCGTTGTTGGATGTGGTTTTCTGTAAATGTAAGCTAGACCAGTGGTGATTGACAACATTTACATTTTTTATAGCTTTTACTGATTTTTTTTTTTGGTCTAGTTCTTATTTGTTGGTTTGTTTGGCTTTTTTTTTTTTTAATGCTGTGAGAAGAGAATTAAAATTTCCAAATCTGGTTGCAGATTTATTTATTGCTTCCTTTAATTAGGTGCATACACATATATGAGTTCATATTTTTCTAATGAATTGATCTTTAGATCATTGTGAAATGTCTTTGTGTTGAATGTTATTTTAATTAATATTTATATGAACACTCCAGTCTTATAATTAGTTTGGTAAGTTGTGTATTTTTCCATTGCTTTTCTTTTTATTGTATTATTAGACAATAGTTTAACCTTAGTTTCTATCTTTAGGTGCATGTGTGTGAGAAAAACCGTATGCACTTTTTTACCTCTATAGGCTTGGACAGTGGTTCCTATGGAACAGAATATGCATCCAACTTAATTTCAAAAGAATCACAATGATTTCACTAGAATACGTTACCATCTGTCATAAGTCCTATTATATAAGCATTTATAAATCAGTAGGGTGTGCTTAGTACTGGTCCTATCAGTTAAAATCTATGAGTATTACTTAATGATACTAGGTGCTATTTGAAGAATATTATGGATAGTAAATTAACATAATCTCTACATCAACTCTTTGAAGTAAGAACTATAATTTTCCCTAACTTCCATTTAAGGAAACTGAAGCACAGAGATGCTTAAGAAACTTGACCAAGGTCACAGTTTGGAAGAGGCATGGCCGGCTTTGAAACCAGACATTCTGGTCCCAAAAACGTCAATCTGTGTAATTTTTTTTTTTATGAATAAGAGTGGACAGAGACATATGGGTCCAAAAGAGAAGGGAAAAAGGAGAAGGGGAAGAAGTAAGGAAACCAGTACAGCAGAGTTTGAGGAAGGAGGAAACTGTCTACAGCAGCAAATGCAACCAAAAAGCTAATCAAATAGTAAAAGAACATCATCACTGAGTTTGGCTATGCAAAGGTGACTCTCATTAGAAGGTCTCAGCCAACTGCCAGAGCAGTTGTGTGCAACAGAAGAATAAGAAATACTGGATAGGGACTGGCACTCAGCATACACACTTTTCATCAGGTGGTGTGGAAGTATTGGAGGGTGAATGGAGGTGGGAAAGGGTGTTGTTTGCTATCTTTCTGTTTGGGGGCAATGTGTCTGTTTTGTGTTTTACAATGAGAGAAACGCGAGTATGTTTATGGACAGATAAAAAGGAGCCAGCAGAGAGGGAGATTTGAATACAGGCCTGGTTACAAAATAATTGTGAAGACCATCAGAGCTACCAGAAACAGGGGAGACAGAACAGAGACGTGCACATCTTGGGGTGGGAGGAGCGAAAGCACTTCACCTGTTTTTCCACATGCTTCTCCGAAGCCACTTTGCCTTGGTATTCCTGACAGACCCCGAGTCCATGGCAAATCGCTACAGGCATCTTGAAATCTGTTTCTGTGACAGAGCCGTCTGCTGATGAATTGAGTGTGAATGAATCAGATACAGATGGACTGAATTTCACTGAAAGTAAACATGAATTACAAAACTGGAAGAGGAAAATGCCCAAGGAAAAATCACTTTGTGCCAACCAAAAATTATTTGGAGCGTTAATTTTCCAGCCTGTCTCCATATTCTCATTCATTCCTTTGCCCTCCTTTAACCCACCCCCAGTTTGTCTGTGCAGATGACATTTGTCAGTCCTTTGGGACTTTTGGAACAGGTTTGGGGAAACCATGGAGTCAGGGACTGCTGGGAAGCAAGTGATACAAGATTCGTGTAGGCATTTATTAGTCAGCACAGGGTCTTTAGGGAGGCTGGTGAGAAATGATTCTGGCATGCCTCAAGAATGTTCTTTCTCCTTGGCTAGACAGATTCAGACATGGCAGCATATCAGAATGGAAAAATCCATGGGTTTCACAGTCAGACTGACCTGATTGGGAATCCTAAAAACACCATCCATTAGCCGTTGGCCCTTAATGAATTGGTTTTTACCTGATAAGCCTCAGTTACATTATCTGAAAAATGGGAATAACAAATGCTGTCTATCTCAGATAGATATTAGGCTTCAGTGAGGCTGTGCATTCACAAAGCAGATAGAGCGTTTCTGACAAAGGCTATGTATCTAGAAAATAGAAGCCAGTTTCCATGCAGAGGGGATCACAGAGATCTCCAAAGTCGTATAAAAAGCAGAGCAGACTCTAGCTTAAGGTTCCTGAAGTAGAGACTCTAGACAGGGTTCAGAAATACAGTTTTTCAAAAGCTTCTCACTGATTTCTGATGGTTGGATACATTTAAGAGCTACTGGAATAGAGGCTAAGGTAGGAGAAAAAGAACATCCTCGTTCCTAGTGTGAGATGTACTCTGAGTGTTTTCTGCTTCTCTTTGTTCTCAGCTTTGTGGGACCATAAGATTCCATGTAAAAAAAAAAAAAAAGATTATAGTGTAATTAAAATGTTGATCCCAAATGAAGATGCAGTCTTTTGTTAAAGACCTACCCAGAGGGAGGAAGTAGAACTTAGTCAAAGGAGCACTGGGATACGCAGCAGTTTTTATCTTTTCAAGACCCTATGCATCATCCATATCTCTGAAAGGCAGAAGGGAACTTACTTTATATCTACAATTCATCATGTGTTCCTAAAAGGCCTGTGCTGAGGAATAAATGAAATAATATAGAAGGAGCTCTTTGATACTTAGTAAATGACTGCATCCATCTGACAATAAGAAGAGCCCAATTTAAAACATAAACTAGGAAAACAAATAAGACATGAAGTGGGAATGGCCGTGTAACTAGATGCTAGCCAGTCAGACACAAGCAGAGGTATTGGTAGGGTTCGGAAAATGGTCCTTAAAAGGAGTCAACTCAGCCAGTATATTCCTTTTATTTTATGCTTTTCCCCTTCCTCTTGCCTAGGCCATGACTGTGATATTGGAAGTAGCTCAGTCATTTTCGCAGCCAACACATACTAAAGAAGGACTGAACAAAAAGACAGGAAAAGCCTGGGTTCCCTTTGGCATCTTGAAATAGCTTTAGAAGCCCTGGATTGCTTCCCTCCAGATTTCTTGTTACGTAGGAAAAACAAAACTCCTGTGTTATTTGTGACATTTGTTTTTGATCTTCTCTTCCTAAGAGCCAAAGCAATTCTTGATAGGAACTGTAAAACATAGAATACTTTGAATTCAAAACACTATAGGATAAGTACTGTATGATGTCATTTATATGTGGAATCTAAAAAAGTCAAACTCTTAGACACAGATAGTAGAATGGTGGTTTCCAGGGTCTGGGGATGGGGAGAAATGGGGAGATATTGGTGAAAAGGTACAAACTTTCAGTTATAACATGAAGAAATTCTGGGGAGCTACTGTACAACATGATGATTATAGTTAATAGTATCATATTATATACTTGAAAGTTGCTCGTAGATCTTTAAATGTTCTCACCAGAAGAAGAGAAATGGTAGTTATGTGATATGATGGAAGGATTAGCTAACACTGTGGTATTAGCTAACAAAATCCTTTTGCAACATACGAGTTTATCAAATCAACAGGTTGTGCATGTTAAACTTACACAATGCCATGTGTCAATTCTATCTTAATAAAGATGGAAAAAAGAGAAAAGAAAAACAGAAAAAATCGTGTAGGGTAGACTGTGCTTTAAAAGTTAGGAGTCACCTTCTAGGACCCTGGAGTAGGTGGTTTCTGATGGCTAGATAAGGAAAAATGAAGGGCCACTGCTGTTTGACCCAAGCTGGCTTAGAAGTGAGATGCCTAGGAGCTAGGGACATAGTATCGGTCAGGTATTAGGGACTGGTGTTGGAATTGATGATGAGAAGGCTTTCCACTGGGGCTTGTTGGAGTTCCCACAGTAAGACAAATAGGTGCCTAAGCAGATAGAATGGTTATGGTGTCAAAAGAGGTATCAGACGAGAGGCGCCAGGATGGTACAGTTGGTTAAACATCCAACTCTTAAGTTTAAATTCAGGTTATGATCTCAAGATCGTGATCTCAGAGTCATGAGATCGAGCCTCATGTCTCTGCACTCAGCACGGGGTCTGCTTGAGATTCTCTGTCCCTCTGTACCTCTAGCTCATGCCCTCTCCATCTCTTTCTCACACTCTCAAAGAAAGAAAGAAAGAAAGAGAAAGAAAGAAAGAAAGAAAGCTTTAAAAAAAAAAAAAAGAAGAAGAGGTATCAGATGAGGATGACCTCCAGGACCTGGTATATTGAGAATGACAGGAGACTAAGCGAATACTTAGAGTCTACATTGTTGAGTAAGTTCTGTGAGAGGCCGCAGGGGATAGCATGAGTCAGGGAATATTGCTGTAGGAAGAATGCAGAACCGGAACAAAGAATATTCCAGGCCAGGTTTGAATCTGGGCTTCACCACCTAACAAGTGGCACCATCTCTCTCTATGCTAGTCTTCTAAGCTCCTGATTGTCCCAATAGTGGCTACTTTGGTGGATCACTGCAGGATTATAGAATATGTATAGATGTGCCCAATATAATGCCCAATAAATCTTAGTTGTTACTGTTTTTCATTCATTATTTCAGCAAACAACCCCTAAGTGCCTATTGTAGGCCACCTACCTTGTCAGATGCTGCAGGAATGCTGAATTTGGCCTTTGCCTTCAACTAGTATTGAAAATAGTCACATTCTCTTAAAAAACAAAACAAAACAAAAAACCAATCAGCCAACAAAAACATGAAAACCCAGAAAACCAGAGACACTGCTCTTTTAAAATTAAATTCTGATCAAATCACTGTTCTTCTTAAATCCCTTTAGGGATTCCTATCGTTCCTAGACAATGTATGATGTTGCCTCTGTTTAAAAAAGAAACAATGTCAATCTAATCCCAGGCTACCCTTTACTATCTCAATTCCAGCCACTTAGATTTTTATATATAATATGTTTATGGTTATTTGATGAATATCTGTCTCTTTCACTAGATCTGAGCTCTGTTTGGCAGAAGTCTTATCCTCATTGCCTTACGACTATGTACCTAAAGCTGAGCAGAATTCCCTCCAGTTAGAAGGCAGTCACTAAATAGGTTTTAAGCAAGTGGAAGAATGCATGACATCCATGAATGCCATGGTAGTTATAGTTGTCCCATGTGATGGGAACACAGAGAGGGAAATGACAAAGCCTGTTTGGGGAGGAAGAGGCAGGGAAGCCTTCGTGAATAATTGGACAAACAAACTTGGCTGTAAAGCACCACGGAAGAGTTATCCAAGCAGAGAAACTTTGGTGGGAAAAAAAATCCCAGGAGCTACTAACTACTCAGGCCTCCTTTCATCTATAAAACAGAATTTTTGATACTTATGTTAATAGAAGTTATGACTATCAACTGAAATACATGATGTAACTTTCTCCACCAAATGTGCATAAGGTACTGTGATCAGTACCTCTCTCAAGGATCCTGCTTTACATTATGGGGATCTTGACAATGGAGAGACTAAATCAATAATAATAATAATAATAATAATAATAATGACAACAACAACGGTAATAATACCAAGATTTGTTCTTTGTCTATTGGATACCTAGCACTTGATGTACATTATTTTTTTTATGTACATTGTTTTAATTCTACCGCAGACCCACAACTAGTCTTTCCTTCATTTTGAAGATGGAAAAACATAGGTCCAGAGAGTTTAATTGACCTATCAAGTATTAGAGAGTAGTAAGGAATTTACCTTATGGTGAAATTTTAATACAATGGCCAGAGATAGTTATTCACCAAGTATTTATCGAGCATCCACAGTGGATCAGTCCATTGTTCTATGTGTTGGGGATGCAATGTGTATAAGAATTCTGCTTCCATGGGGTACACAGTCCACTGGGATAAGACATATTGCAGAGGTTGAGCTGTTGGTAACTGGAACCACACCGGAAGGAAGGACACCTCTTCCCTGGACTTAGGGATATTACTCTAGATGGATGGCCACTCATTTCAAACTCCATGAATGTCTCACCACTTCACTTTGGAATTTAATCTCCTCGTGTCATGAAGCCAGAGTCAGTAGGAAAAGGGAGGAATCTGAAACTAACATGGTCAGTCAGTGAGACGATTAGCACATTCTCAGGTTGTACCGTCCAGGGGAGAAAGTAGAAGGAGCTGGAGTCGGAACCAGGCACTTCGGCTCTTGTTTGCGTCAGTCCGGGACATGGTGGTACTGAGTGCACACTTGTGAGATGTTGCTGTAAGGCACGAGACCAGTGCTGTGCCCGATTGTGCACGTTGCTTCCCAACTCCACTTTCAGTAAAGTAGACATGGAAATTAGCAAATACTCTTAAGTCTGCTTGCTGCCACCACCGCCCTGAGCTGCTTATAAACACTTAACCCGCACACCACTGAACACATAGCCTCTGTCTGAGGCAGTTTCTCCATCTGTAAAATGGGTAGGATGAGGAAATTATTTTAAAACCCTTAGAAGCCTAGGTGAGGTGTTAGGAGAAGACATGATTTGGAGCAGCACAGACTTGGATTAAATTCTACAGGCTGGCCATGTGTTAGCCATGGGACATTCAGCAGTTATGTGCTCTCTGAGCCTCACTTTCCTCCTATGTAGAATGATATTAGGTTTTTCTGTGTATCAAATGTAATAAAACATGAAACACTGGACACGTGGAAGCTGAAAAGTGATAGACTTGCTCAATTTTTTCACCTTCATGAACGATGAATAAAAGAAGGAATGGATATATGAACATTGTTTTTTCAGAGTTGCCTTACCCATTTTCTGCTTGGATCACTTCTAATTTCTTGGTGTTACTTAGTAAATGCTGTTATTTACTGTTGGTTTTGTTATTATTAAGTGTTCTAAATTATTCTCCAAACATATTATTGTTTAAAGGCTCTTGTAAACCCATAGAGGGAGGCCGGTTTCCTTTGGAAGAGACAGGTGCACATGTGTTTATTCAGCCGCTCTTTGGTAGCAGGCACTGTGTTGGCACGTTACATATTTTGGTCATTAATTCTTCCAGTAAGGTAGGAGTGGGGTCCACATCTCAGGCATTTTCTTTGGACAGCTGCAGAAACTTCTTTGTACCACTAGGGAGCAGTAAATAGCCGCTATTCAAGATTTTGAAAACCAAGTACCCACTCTCAGATAACTGCATTTCTCTTGGAATACAGCCTGCTGGCGAATATTGAGTAAGTGTCCCCTGGCCAAGTTGCCACCTGAGGGCAAATGGTAAAGGGAAAGACCTGTGAGTCAGAGCAACATGTCACCTTTAATTATAAGCACGCAGCCTATACGAGCTTCAAGGAATTGCGTGAACAGGGATATAATTTTCCAAATGAGCATAGAGATAATCTATTCATGCCACTGGCTTTTAGAAAAGGGGGACTGAGGCCGAGAGAGAGACAGAGACGTCTCCCGGGTCTCGCAGTGAGCTGGCAGCAGAGCTCGAGCCAGAACCTGTGGACACCATGTGCACACGACCTCACTTGTCAAACAAGTGGGTCCATATGTGTCACAGATTTCGATAGCCCGCTTATCTGAATTTCAAAAAGGAGACTGAAACTTTTCTTCATGGTCGGTCTTTCTTCCCTAGGACTCTCCAGAGGGCTTTGCTCATAGTATTTCCATTTCTACTCTTAGTAGACCATCCTAGGTTTATTGCTTCTTAGTAGAAGATAATCAGAAAGCCAGATAACATGGAAGTGGATTTATCAAAGGAAAAGTCAGATGTCTTTTTTCAGGAATATAATTCTGGTGGCCACAGATGAAGGGCCTTTTTCATTTTGAACACAGTACCCAGAGGAGACTCTCGCAGGGGGTCATTACATTGATTCATCTTTCTTTCATTAAATAATAAATAAATCATTAGAGTCCAGCTCTGCAGCAGCTTCTAAGAAATGGTGGACATAGATAGAAATAAGATGTACATAAATGAGACATATGGACATAAGTAAGGTATAAAGCCTGCTCTGAACAAATCCACAGGCTAATTGCATGTTCTGACGTGGAGATGGGTGATTGCAATACAGATCGTGCATTTTATTATGGTGGTACACATGCCAGAGATTAAATTTTCTTTCTCTCTTCTTCTTCAGCAAGGTACATGGCAGAAATTCAGTTTCAACTCACCAAGAGGAGTCTTTTTAACAAGGGGGCAGGGGCAGAGTAGGGTACCTCGAAAATCTGGATGCATACATAGATACATTGGATTTATTTGACCAGTGGAAAGGCAGATCACTCTGGAGTCACTGAGGTGGGAGTGAGTTGTGGCAGCTGGGAAACTAAGAGCGTGTCTCATGGGAGGATGAGCACATAACCTCATCAGACTGGGGAAGGACAGCCTGACCCAATGTGCCTGAAAAACCTGCCGTTTCTCCTAAGTTGTTTCTGAGGAAGAGAAGGGCAGAGGGATTCCAAGTTGGTGATTTATCAGATTTCATGATTAACTTGACCACAATTCTCAGATCTGGCTGATCACCTGTGAGAAGGCTGGATATGTACTTAGAAGAACTGAGCATGAGGACTTTCAGAGGGAGAGCCCAGTAGTAGGAGCCTCTTGGTCTAGCTTGTTTCAGAGGATGTTGTACATGCTCTCCCTTGAAGAACCATAGCAGGTGGCACAGCAGTCGGACAAGTGAGACTCTGGGGAAAGTTGAGCCAGCATGGCCCATCAGGATGGCGGTTAGGGATTTCCATAGTAGACTTGGCAGTTAAAGGTAATGGCAGACGGGGGTTGGGAGAGGTGGATGGGGGTGGGTGAAATAGATGGTGGAAATTAAGGAGAGGACTTTTGATGAGCTCCGGGTGATGTATGGAAGTGTTGAATCGCTCTATTATACACCCGAAACTAATATTACACTATTACACTAATATTATGTTAGCTAGCTGGAATTTAAATAGAAACTTAAAAAAAAAGCTATGACAGAAATTTTTGTATCTGATGCCATTCCTCTATTTTAGAGGTTAGACTGACTTGGGCAAAGTCAGTCCAACCTTATGGATTTCATAAGCCCGTGTTTTATTTGTTGTTGTGTTGTCATTGTTCTGCTTATTTAACAGTTTTTAGGTCCTGTGCAGTAATGAAGTAATATAACGGAATAGTACATAGTAAGGAAGCAAATAGGGATCTGAGAGATTAATTAAGAAAATTTAACATGTGACCTTTTTTTTTTTTTTTTTACACCAAGTTCAGGAAGAGATTCATAGAGGTTAAAATGGTGTTGGAGATATAGTTTGCTGTGGACACTTAGAAGAAGAATCCCAACTATGGCCTCCCCAGGTGTCAGGAAAGGCGTCCCAGGGGAGGCAGGCTGGCAAATGGGTGCAGGAAAAGTTAGGAAAATGCTTGGAGAGGCGAAGTGTGGAAACAGTAAGAGCAAAGGCGCAGATGCCTGAAATCATGTTCAGGTCTCAGACCTTTTTCATTAACCTTGTGCTGGTGCTTCTGGTGCTGCTGGTGCTGGGGTGGTGACCAAACTTACAGACAAACCAAAGGAATCATGTTATTTTGTTGGTTTTGTCTTTTGGCTTCATTTTGTTTTGCACACATCAGATTTGGAATTCCACGTGGCCTGAGTATCAGGTTCACGAACAGAATGAATAGAAGAGGCTGGTGGCCTTGCCCAATCGGTTAAAGAGTTGGAATATTCCACGGGAAACACTGCCAGGAAAAGGATCTCTTAACTTCTGAAGAACAAAGCCTCCAGGTACTTGGGGCACTGAGGGGTCTCTCCATCCTATGCTGGAGACCTCCAAGGAAACAGAGGAGCAGGAAGGGCATGGCCATTTCACAGTCACCATTGATTTGATCTTCATAATTATTGCTGAGGTGCACAGGCAGGGCTCTTCAACTTTGACAGCTGAGGAATATGAGCTCCCAAACAGGTGATGCCTGTCAGTGAGGAATGGAAGCTAACTCACCCCAGCACCCACAGGGGAGAAAAGCAAATTGTGTCTCCATCATTTCCCCTCTTTTCTCCTATTGCTTCTTGAGCCCAGCTTTGTTACAGAATCTGACTTTAAGCAATTGCTGAATTGACTTCAAACAGCCGTGCTTCACCTCCTAATACTTATCCTATGCTGCCCCACCCTGGCTATCTCACCTAAGTCACATTCGAATTCTTTGCAACCATCCTCAACACTCTGAGACCCAGCCCTCCAACCTCAGCACATTTTCTCTCTCTCTCTCTCTTTTTTTTATTATGTTCAGTTAGCCACTGTGTAGTACATCATTAGTTTTTGAAGTAGTGTTCAATCATTGTTTAGTTATGTATAACACCCAGTGCTCACATTTTTTATTCATCCAGAAAACCATTCTTTCCATACTTATCCCGGTTCCTATAGAGTTCATTTCCTCAGGTCTTGGCTTAGAAGTCACCTCCTCCAGAAAGCCTTCCCGGACTCAACGTGGATTGGAATTTGTTTCTGTGTCCTCCCTGTGCTTCCATAGCACATTTCCTTCTTCCAGAGCACCTATCACAATGTGCTGGCATTGCCTGGTTATTTACCTGTGTTCCTCACCGGAGAAAGAGACTCTGGTGAATAGTTAGCAGAGTTTTCTTATTCTCCATCATCTCTCTAGCACCATGCATGGCATCTGACGAATGATACATGCTCAGAAAATATACTGATCGGATGAGTAAATAAACAAGTCATTAAACAGACTAGTGTGGATAATTTGCAAAAATGTAAGGGGAGAAACCAGGAAAGATCTAACAGTTCTCCAGTAGAACACCTGCCCATTTTCCATGGCGTGTGGGGCACCTCAGCTCTTTCTCTCTCAGCCATATTCCCACATTCTGCCCTTGCTCAAGAGGTCAAGCCAGGTCTGATAACCAAGAAGCCCATTTTCCTTTGGAAAATATTCACTCCTTCTATTTTGCATTCTTTTGACTCTGATGTTAGTGAAGCCAGGAGCTTCTGGAATCTCTATTAGCACCAGGCCGTGTGGATAGACTCCAGGCCAGAGTTGCAGCTGGGAAGAGTGCCCCTGCTGCTAAGAGATTTGTTCTGAGTGTGTGTGGAGAGAGCAGGCAGCATTTGCTCTTGCTGTGAGTGGACAGGATGGTCAGGTGTAAAGCGGAATGAGTAAGAGTCAAATAGGGGTTGAGTCTCCCTCAGACATTGGAGCACCGTAGAAAGAGAGCTTGAACTTTGGAAGCACATATCCCATAATTAGAATGTAGATCTGCCCCTGGCTATAGGTAAGACTTTGGACAAGGAATTTAATTTTTCTACCTTCAGCTTCTTGTTGTTGAATTAGATAATTATCAGTACCTAAGTCAGGCCTTTTCTAAGGATGAGAAGAAGTGATCCTCGTGGGCTTCTTAGATGAGTTCTGAGTATTTAGTAGGCCAGCTCAGTTGCACTCTCTCTCTCTCTCTCTCCCTCACTGTCTGAGTCAGGGTGCTCCAGAAAAATGGAACAAATAGGAAAGAGAGAGAGATTTTAAGGAATTGGCTTATGTGATTATAGAGGCTGGCAAGACCAAAATCTGAGGAGTAGTCTGGAGACCCAGAGAAGACTAGATCTTGCAGCTTGAGTCCAAATATAGTCTGCTGACAGAGTTCCCTCTTCTTCAGGAAAGGTTAGCATTTTCTCTTAAGACTTCAACCATTTGGATGAGGCCCACCCACATTGTGGACAGTACTCTGCTTTACTCAAACTCTATTAATTTTAATGTTAATCTCACTTAAAAAAATACTTTAACAGAAACATGTAGAATAATAGTGTTTGACCCAGTGTTTGGGTACTGCGACCCAGCCATGTTGAAATGTAAAATTAACTGTCACTCTATCAGATATGTGAATGAATGGGGATTCCTCGTCCTTTTAGTATGATCCCACAACTCTTTTTTTTTTAAGATTTTATTTATTTATTTATTTATTTATTTATTTATTTATTTAGAGTCAGGGAAGGGGCAGAGGGAGAGAGAATCTCAAGCAGACTCCATATTGATTGCAGAGCCCAACGCAGTGCTCGATCCCATGACCCTTAGGTCATGACCTGAGCTGAAATCAAGAGTTGGATGCTTAAATGACTGAGCCACCCAGGCACCCCTGATCCCACAGTTCTTAAAATTAGCACAGTGGCAGGGGCTTTCATTTCATTTTAATCTTCCACTCTCAATGCCCAGGAATTAGTGACTTAAATCTCCTGGCCAGTACCAAGAGCCCTCTGTATTAAAGGGGTCTACATATTACCATTTCTCTGCATCCAGAAGATCTACAACATCCATTAAAAGAAAAGCCTAATCTGGTTATCTGAAAATGTAGGCAAATAGCAGCCAGAGCAATAATTGCGCCAATGAAGGACTATCTGCTACCAGAAATGGTAATACCAAGGAAACTGATTATTCTTCCTTCTTTCCCCACCTTCATTCATCTAATCAAGACTGTCATCTCTCAGGGATAGAGCTCTAATGAGATAGGGTGGCAGACATGTGTACAGTTAGCAGTGCTGCCAGCTGGAAAGCCTGGATGCATGTCTCCAGTAGACAAGCCCAGGCTCCTACTCTTGCTGGCACAGAGGTATCCAGGGAAGCCGTCCATGCATTGAGTCTCCTCCAAGGCCAATGCTGAGGGTGCTGCCCTGGGTTGGCTAATCTACTTGGGCTTCAGTCCTGCAACATACAGCTCATCCCCCTCCTTTCTATGGATGTAATGGTGCCATGCTTGACTTCCTAGCCAACTGAATTGGAATCATGTCAAACTTTCCATAAATCCTTCTAAAAGTGTATTTATATTAAACGAGAGATGTCCCTCAGATCTAGACATCAGGTGTGGAACTGACTAAAAGCTTCTGTCTCTAACTCATTGGGTTATGGTTGTAGGGACACAACCTAAGACATCATCTCTAGACTAGCCATAACATCACTTGGGCATAGTGTATTGTGGTGACCATATTTTTCTCCTGTCCATTCTGATTTTACAACCCCCATTTGTCTGATAACAGCATCCCATTTCCTATGGTAAAATTGTCCCTAGGTCTATTTGGTCCTGGTGGAAGAAGGAAACTTGTTCTTTTAGCTTCCAGTTATCCAACTTCAGGGAGATCTAAGTTGGACCATTTGTAAACCTGGATCTCACTGAACAGAGAATGACCCAAAGAGTATGGTGAAGAGAGAAAGAGAGCAGAGGAGGAGGGGGAGGGGGAGGGGAGGAGGGGGAGGAGGAGGTGCTGGAGGTCCTTTAGGACTTAGAACCTATAGAACAGAACACAACTGAAGTCAGTTCCACTCCCTGGACAATAGGGTGTGTGTGTGTGTGTGTGTGTGTGTGTGTATTATAGATGATTTGTGTTTTCTGTGGTTTTGAATTTTTTTAAATAAAAAGAGAAAAATGCAAACAGTAGAAAAAAGATAAATATTCCAAAAGAAAGAATTTAATGTTGCAATTCAATAAATTCCATTTATACTATGAAGCTATTAATATTAAATAATAATGATGATAATAGTAAACAAAAATAGGAGGGAAGAATCTCACAAACATAATTTTGAGCTCAGGAAGTCAGACCCCAGAGAGGGCGTGCTGCGTGATTCCATCAATATAAAGATCAACAACAGGCAAAATCAATTTATCAGAAGCTGTGTATCAGACGTCAGGAGAGTGATTACCCTTGGTGGAGCATACTAGGAGGGCATAAGAGATAGACTCCTGGGGGTGTGGCAATGTTCTATCTCTCATCTGGCTGCTGGTAACAGGTGTGCGCACAAGTTGTGAAAATGGCTTGAGCTGTGCATTGGTGATTTGGACACTTTCGTGTTTGTATGTTATAACTTTTTTTTTTGGATAAATTTTTTTTGGATAAATTATGTAACCATACATTTATGGTTACATAAATGTAAACCTTGTCCTGAATCACCTACATCAGTTGTTCAGGAAAGATGGCAAAATTATTATGTGCTGAGAGGAAGTATCCCGTACATTTGTTGTATTTCACATCTTTTTAAAATTCCAAACTAGTCCTCATTGGTTTGAAAATTAATGACTCTTAGAGTTGCATTCCTCAGTGCTTCTTTGTTTTTGCAATTCTCAGCACAATGCTTCTGCATCCACCCTTCTCACAAGTTGCTCTGGCATTCAGGGCATGGTTTTCTGGACCTTGCCCGTGATTCACATTCTGAAAGGGTAGAGAGAAGCCAGCCAGCTCTGCTTTCTCCAAATAATAACATAGGCATGCCCAGTGGTTTACGGAGGGAGAGAGTAGTAATTACTGAGCTGCACATATGTAAACGTTGCCAGATTTTAGATGTAATATATGTAAACGTAACTAGTCTGACAAAACGTTACTGTTTTAATAACTAGAGCCAGTTTCCTCTTTGGGAGTCAGTTATCTTTTATTGGGCAAAAGTTTCCTCATACATCTCTGTGATAGAAATCAAGTTCCCAAGGTTCTGGATGTTGGCTGATTTCAGGATTTTGGAGAGAAAAAAAAGGCAAATGGCTCCTCATAAGAATAAGGGAAAAATAGATTGTGATTCTTTGGAGTAAGAAAAGCTAAGAGAATAAATGTAGTTCAGGAAAGAAGTGTGGATGTCCTTGATGGTGGGGAAGGATATTTTAAAAATGGAGATATTAGCATGTTTTATTTCATTTCTTGAATTAATCTGATATGAATCCTAACTGAACTCCACTGATCAATGGTTGCCCGTGTGAAAGGGGTTTTGTGGCTCCTGAAAACAGGGCTGAGTTTCTCATGAAGATCGACATCATGCATACTATCAGAGAACAGAGACCAGAGAAAGAAGGCGTTCAGGAGGCAGATGAGGCCCCAAGGAATGAATCACTGGGTGTCTGTTGAATAGTGAGGTAGGACTTTGACTTCCACAGTCATGGAAACGCACAGGTCATGAAACTGGGGGGAAGGGGGAAGAAGTTCAGGCAGGAAATCCAAATGACAACTGAGTTACATAAATGTAAAAGTGAATTATCTTGAAATCATGCTTCTTAACACATTGTAAGTGGAATTTTACAGTACTTTTAAATACATACAACAGCTAAATTGTACTCAACACTTTTGTACAAGGGAAAGTTGCGCTTCTTTTTACAGAGCAATAACTCATCACAGATTTGAGAGTTTATGACATGTACCACCCGTTGTGCTAAGTGCTGGGGATATAGTGTTCTACAAATCAGACATGGTCACGGCTTTTGTTTAGACTCATGGTCTAGCATGAAATAAATAAATTATTATTTATTTAAGCAAATAATGTTATTTAATTAAGCAAAAATAAACAAATTATTATACAAGTGATATATCCAGTGCAAGAAGTCAAGATCCTATGGGAGTCTGTAATAGGAAGTGCAGACTTCATCTGGGAAAAAAAAAACTATCTCAGGGAAGAGGATTAAGAAGGCAGGCTATGTCAAGTTGCCTTAAAGATCAATAAAGAAAAGGTGTATCTGGGTGGCTCAGTTGGTTGAGTGTCTGCCTTCAGCTCAGGTTATGATCTTGAGGTCCTACGGTCAAGTCCCATGTGGAACCCAGTGTTGGAATCCAATGAAGAATGGCATAATGAAATAGAAGCACTCAGGTGATATGCAGACCCAACCTGGCTCATCTCAATCTATTTTAGCTAGTTATTTAATAACCCATCAAATTTCCTGGAGACCTGTCTTTATGTAAAATATAAAGGTGAGTGTAGTGAATTCAAGTGTTACATTTAATTAGTTACGAAGTAAAATAAAATAAAATAAAAACGACACCAAGCAATACAAGTTTAGGCATTCTTTTTCTAGCTGAGAGCTACATTTAATGCTTGTCCTCTGTGTTTTTATAGCTTCCTGGGCAACTAACTTAGGTATTTAAAAGATCTGAGTACACATACCCTCTGCTTATTTTATTTTAGATTTTATTTATTTGACAGAGAGATAGAGAGAGCACAAGTAGGCAGAGCAGCAAGCAGAGGGAGAGGGAGAAGGAGACTCTCCACGGAGCAGGGAGCCCATCCCAGAACCCTGGGATCATGACCTGAGCTGAAGTTAGCCACTTAACCAACTGAGCCACCCAGATGCCTGGTGTAATTCTTTTTAAAACATTTGCTCATTTTATGTTACAAACATGTTGCAAAATGTCACTTGCTTTAACTTCAATAATTTTGTGCTCTGATAGTCCCTGAATCTCAGGCTTTGTTCCTGCAACAGTCCAGGGGAACTACTAGAGATTTTATGCTTCTGTGGTCACCTGTATCCCTTAATCTGGTGTTCTTTCTATGTAAAACAGGGATGTGAAAAAAGTAAATCATGGTTCTTTATTCCTGCAGCCCTTCAAATGGGGATGCTCTGGATGTTATGCAAATGGTCAAACCGTCTGAAGCTATTAGAACTCTAATCTACTCACTTAAATTGGGTTGGATGAATCCATATATCACTTACTATATAGCTATGTAACTGTTATATTACCAATCTATATCTCCAAGATCCTGTCAGCTCCTCAAAAACAGAAATTTTCTTATGCATTTGTCTAGTCACTGAAACTGGCATTGTTACAAGTATACTGTTCAATATACTCAATAAATAAATGTTGAACTAACTGATACAAAAAAAAATAATTAGTTAAGAAGTGCTTTCAAGTTTTATATGTAATCCATTTGAAAAATTATTCAAAGCATTAGCTTTTTCTTTCTGGAAAAAATTTCATTTAAAGAGTGGTTGGAGAGCCTCTGCTGGATCTAACATGAAGGCCAAAGAAATAAAATTCTGTTCTTCTATACCTTAAACATCAAATCTTCATATTAGTAGGTAACATGAATGTGATCTTTAACGTTAGGAAGTCTATGTGTTTAAAGAACTAAAAATAAGACAGTAGAATGAAATATTTTCCCCTTTAGAATGGACATATTTAAAAATATAAAAATAACCAATCGGGGCAAGATAATTTCAAAAGAGGAACACTTGTTGAGAGTTTAAATTAGTATTCTTTTTGGGGGGGTATCTATAACAAAGTTAAAATTGTTAAAGAAAAGGAGAGATGCAATTTGTTTTTAGGACAATGCTCAGATTTATTTTAAAGTTCTTATAGTGTAGCAGTTTTGGTAGTTATTAAAAATGGGAAAGCTGAATATCCAATAGTGGAGAAAAGGTTATATTAATCTGCAAGAATTCATCCTTTGAGAACAGCCCAGCCTTTACAAAAAATAGAACATTCCTCAGATACAATCTTAACTGAAATCTTTAAAGTGTCGAAACTATTTTTAATCTATGCCTCTTTTTATCTATTTTCTGGACCCACTCATATCTGAAGAATCTCCAGATTATATGAATATATATTTACATGCTATGTGTTATGTGAGTATATGTAGGTGTGTGTATGTGTATGTGTATATGTGTACTTTTTACATGCACACAAACACAAACCTAGAAGAATGGAAATTCAGGACAGTTAGCATGACATGATATTTATACTTTTCACCTATGTATTCTAATAGAGCTTACAATTTTTGAATGAGCGTGTATTCACAATTTATCATTTAATTAAAACCAAAAAGAAGGGACACCTGAGTGGCTCAGTGGGTTAAGCCTCTCCTTTAGCTCAGGTCATGATCTCAGGGTCCTGGGATAGAGCCCTGCATCAGGCTGTCTGCTCAGCAAGGAACCTGCTTTCTCCTCTTCTGCCTGTCTCTCTGTCTACTTGTGATCTCTGCCTCTGTCAAATAAATAAATAAAATATTAAAAAGAAAACAGGAAAAAGTGGCCTAATGCCTCCTGCCTTCCTCTGCCTCCAACAGCACAGTCCAGTTTGTGTGGGGCCGTCTCTGTATGGAGGGCAGAGGATGCTTATTTTTTTAATCCTGTGCCTAGCAACTAATAAGTGTTCAGTAAATACTTGTGCTGGATCAGTGCCTTCTCAGCATTGACCAGATTTCAAAATTACAAAGAAACCCAGAGACAATCTAAATGCCTGTCAATTGGGAACTAGTATAATACGAAGCATGGTTTATCCAAATACCCAATGATGGAATAGCGTGCACTGCAGCTCTCAGAAACAACTGTGTTATAAGAGTGAATAACCTGATATATATACAGAATATATGACATGAGGAGTATATGTTCCCAGATGCGACATACAGCAAGCACTCAAATTGTACCCATAAATGTTCTCAATGCAGAGAATGCCTACAGGCGTACTTTCAGCCTTTTCAGGAGGAAAAGTGGCTGTTTTGTTTTCTGAGTGTAAGAAAGCATCTGACTTCATTTTTTGATGTTTGCCAATGACTTTAAAGTTTCAGCCTTCCCTTTTTCCTGTCTCTCTACATCTCAGCAAGTCAGTAATAAAGCCAGTGACCCCTCCTGTGGGTAAGCTGGCAGATTCAAACCAATGAAAGCCCTATTCACACGGGGAGGAGGGGCCTTACCCTAGCCCACTCCTGGGTCACAATAACAAGCCCATGCCAGTTGCCTTTTTCCTGTACTCTGGAGCTCATTTTCAGACCAGCTGGGGAGCCTGCCCTGCTCCCCCTAGAAAGTTGATTATATGAATAATAAACCTTTTGAAAACTCCTTGGTGTGTGTGCATCATGTCATCAGTCTCTGCATCTCAGACACATGTTGGGTGGGGGTCCATCTCATTTCTGCAAAGTTCTGGCTGCAACGCTGACCTCCATGCCCATTGGCTGTGTCCCAGTCTCTAAGTGAGTCTTTACTCCAAAATCTTGATCTGTGCTCCATACTGTGATTCTAGGGTCTAGGCTTTGCAAACCACATCCCTCCTTTGCCACTTCTCCCATTAGGCTTTAGAAACAGCCTTGGGCTGGAGGAGAGTGAAGGGACTTGTTCCTTCTGGACTTCCAACTTTTCTCACCAGCCTGGATTTAGCAGTGTCTCCTCCCCATGTAGTGGCAGTTAGCTCTAGCTTCCAGACTTTCCCCCATACCAAGAACCAGTTCTGTCAGGTACCCTTAGAAAGACCAGTTCTCGCCAGGCTTTTCTTGGAGATCAAAGTCAGAGCTCCATGAAGCTCCTTCTCCAACCTCCTGATATTCCAGTATCTGCTGATCAGCACTCACAAGATTACTCCTCTATGCTTCGAGGCATGAATAATCCCAGCCTCTCCTTTGTTCCTTAAAACTTGGTACCTGCTTCCTTCAGTTACTCTTATATCATCACATTTATTCTTTTTTCCCCCATTTTTCCTTCTCATTTCCCTCTATTAGATTCTCTCTGTTAAAATGTATGGTATGGTTTCTGTTTTGATTTGATCTTTCTTACTACAAACTGGATAAACTATGATTTATATTATACTACCTCCCAATACTAATGAATGAGGCTACTTTGTACAAACTTTGCAAATTAATCACCTATCTCTGCCTCATAGATTTGCAAGAAGAGCTTGGGTTTCCCTTTGGATTTCCTGCTTCCAACTGCTAAGGGTACCTGCCGATGTGCTTAGAGTCAGCCTCCTAGACATGAATGAGCCCAAGCTTCCACTGACCACCCTTTTTCCTCTGCTTACCATTCTTTGTTTGTGAGGCAGGCATATTTTCCATACAGCTGACTAGGTGAGTATAGTCAGATGTAATTCTCCCCACAGTGGATCCGAAGGCATAGGTGTGGTGAGCAGGTTATTAGGAGGACCTCTCTTTAACATCAGATGGCAGCCACATTCTCTAATCTTGCCTTAGAAAGGACACCCATGAATTAGAAATTATTAAGCCTCTGTTATTATTGGCTCCAGATTTGACTCCTTGTTTTTCTTTCCAAGGCTTGTTACAACCTAGAAAGGGAGAATATTAAATGAGTGGTACCCTTAATTTCCAACAGGCAAATTAATGGTAAAAATCAAACAGAGGGAAACTAGAATAGTATCCTCCAAATACATGGAACAGCTGTTATCTCTGGATGATTTTGCTTTTTAAAAAAATATTTATTTTAGAGAAAAAAAGTGCATGAGTGGGGGGAAGGTTAGAGAGAGAAAGAGAGAGAGAGAGAAAGAGAGATCCTTAAGCAGACTCCTTACTGAGCTTGGAGTGCAACCCAGAGCTCTGTCTCACAATCCTGATATCATGACCTGAACCAAAATCAAGTGTCAGCTGCTTAACCGACTCAGCCACCCAGGGGCCCCTCTCTGGATGATTTTAATACTTTTATCTTTTATATCTCTCTTAATTTCCACTATAAGGAACTTGCATTATATTTTTGTTAAAGAACAATTATATTAAAAAGGAAGAAACTAAATTGAGAGAAAAATTACACTATAGGAAGAAAAATTAAACTCTCAAAAGCATGAGATTTATATCAAGTCATTTTGCATCAGCCATGGCCCCAGTTTCTTGTGTATCCTCCTGGCGAGGAGGAGAAATAATGGTCCAAAGAGTACAAGAGGAAATTAACCCAAGCAAAGGCACATAAAGGGCTCATTTAGGATGCATACGCAAAAGAGAATGATCAGGTAAGAGATGGAAGGAGATGTGAGCCGGACAAATAAGGGTAAAGCAGAGGAAAGAAAGAGCCCAGGGTTTGCATGCAGTGGCATCTGATCCATCACCATCTATGGAGATTTCCTCAGAAAAGGAGGTTGGCTCCTGGCCCCAGTTGGCAGCTTCTCCAATCTCGCTCTCATGTCAGACATCTGTCAGCACTCTGTGAGGACCATTGGAAATCAAGGCCATTCACAGCTTGTCTTGGACCTCTTCAAGTCTTCCCACCCCTACTGGCTACTGAAAAGGAAAGGGGAAAAAAGTTATAAAGTTTCTCTAGCCACAGTGAGAATAGCCAAAAAAAGAAAAAAGAACAAGACAGCCTTAACAAAGGAGACGTGTTCCCAGGACACCTCATTGTCAAAGGCTCCATTCATTCATTCATTCCCCCAAATATTTATTGAGCATAACTGTGTGCCAAGCGTGGCAGTCAGCACTGGTGACACATTATTAATGTCAACCTGAGCAAGATGTTCTTTATCTTGCTCCATGTTCTTCCCTCAAAGTACAGCTCAGCTCCTTGGACCTCAACCCACTTCCACCTCTCTTAAGGTGTTCTCTTTCCCCTGAGATCAGAGAATATAGACTGTACTTAAAACATTCCTAGATATCTGGGAAAGGGGAAATAAGACAGGAAACTCATCTTCAGTTGACTGTCCCAAAGGGGCACATATCTAATGAGCGATGTCTTCACCTGCTTTCAGTTGACTCTGAAACTTTTTTTTCTTTTTTTTTTTTTTAAGATTTTATTTATTCACTTGACAGAGAGAGAGATCACAAGTAGGCAGAGAGAGAGAGAGAGAGAGGGAAGCAGGCTCCCCGCTGAGCAGAGAACCCGACGCGGGGCTCAATCCCAGGACTCTGGGATCATGACCCGAGCCAACGGCAGAGGCTTTAACCCACTGAATGACCCAGGCACCCCGACTATGAAACTTTAAGCTCAAGAATGTACACTTGAACTAGGTGTCATTCTTCAAAAATACATACATGTATAAATGCTTTTTACATGTTGATGTCTTTGTTCATGCTACTTTTTCCTGTATTTTCCCTTATCATTTTTCTATTTGCTGGTAAGTGCCTACTCAATTTTTTTGTTTTTTTTCTATGAATTATTCTATATTCTGTATATAAGAATATATCGAGGGGTACCTGGTGTCTCAGTCAGCTAAGCATCTGACTCTTGATTTCAGATCAGTTCATGATCTCAGGTTTGTAAGATCAAGCTCCATATCAGGCTCCACACTAGGCTTGGAGTTGCTTGGGATTCTCTCTCCCTCTCCCTCTCCCCTCCCCACCTTCCTCTTGTTCTCTGTCTCTCTCAAAAAAATACATATCTAATGTGTGTAGACAGATGATAGATAGATAGATAGATAGATAGATAGATAGATAGATAGATAGATAGATAGAATAAAGGAGTACTAAGGAAACAACTATGCTTACTCCACTCAGTTTCAAAAATAGAACATTACAGAATCTTTCAGGCTGTCTGTGCGCCCTTCCCTATATGCATTCCATTATCCCTCTCACAACCTCCAGAGTTCACCACTTTTCTGAATTTTGTTTTTATAAAATCTCCTTTGTTTTTCTATACTCTATTTTCTACGAATGTATGTCTTGATTTACTGTACCTATTTTATACAAATGAAATCATACTACATGCATTTCCTCATGAGTTACTACCTTCAGTCTTACGTTTTTAAATTATCTATGTTGAAATTTGCAGTTTAGTTTTTTCTGCCATATAATATTCCAGTGTAATAATTACACTAAAATGTATCCATTCTACTGACTATAGGAATTTGAAATTTTCATGGTTCGTGACTAGTAGAATCAATGTTGCTGGAAACATTCTTATAGAATGCCTCATACTACACATGTGCAAGTTTCTCCTAGGCTATATTCCTAGAAATATAATTGCTGGATTTAGAATTTGTAAAATTTGGTGGCCAACACCAATTTATTTTCAATGTATTCAGATCAATTTAAATTCAATTGGCATGCTATGAGAGTTGCTGTTGCTCCATGCCCTTTAAAACAATTAATATCATTAGAATTTTTTTTCACCAATCTCGAGGATATGAAATTGTTATGATATTTTACTTGGCATTTCCTTTATAAATGATGAGAATGGGCATTTTTGAAAATGTTCATTGTTCATTGTGTTTCTGCTTTCATGAAATATCTGTCCACATCTTTGTTCATTGTTATATGTAGCTACATGATCTATAATCTTTATATTTTAAATACTAACGCTTTTTATTGCTGTGAAATGTCACAGAAACCTTTTCCAAGTGTGTGGCTTATATTTTCACTCTCTTTGTGATGATTGTTGATAAACAGAAATTCTTAATTTAAGAAATGTAATTAGCTTTATTGTTCCCTTTTTGACTTGTACTTGTATCTTTTTTCATATTTTTATGCTTCAAAGTCATGTATATATTCCCCTTTCCTAAGGTTTTAAATTTTTAATTGATTTTTACATATACTATAAGGAAGCGTGTCCTTTTATTTTTCCAGTGGCCAGTCCCATTTATTAATTATCCATCCTCTCCTCCATTGTTCTGAAATGCCGTTTTTGTCATATACTCTTTATGTAAATGCCTGTCACATCAGTTAACTTTCTACATGATTCTACTAGTTTGTCTATGCCTGCCGCAATCTAAAGTGCCTTAATTACTGTAACTGCAGACAAGTCATACTCTGTGCTAAGGCAAGTTCCCCTGTCTTGTTTGTCTTTTTTGGAAATTTCTTAGTTTCTCCTTGTCTTTTAAAATAAATTTCAGAATTACCTTATCAGTTACACACACACACACACACACACATACAAGAAAGAATATCCTACAGAGATGTTGATTGGTATTGCATTACATCTATTAATTTGGGAGAATCAATATCTTTAATAGATTGAATATTTCTGTCTATGTATATTTCATGTTTCTTCACTTACGTAGTATGTAAATTGATATAGCATTATGGAAAAGAGTATGGGCATTGTTCAAAAAATTAATCATAGAGCTACATGATCCAGAAATCTCACTTCTGTATATATATCATCTATATATACATACATATCTGTATATATATATATATATATATATGGAAACAAAATCAATATCCCAAAAAGATCTGTACTCATGTTTAGTGCAGCATTATTTATAATAGCCAAGATATAAAAACAGTCTAAGTGTCTGTGAATGGATGAATGGATGAAGAAACTGTGATACATTATGCATATATAATATTACAGTATCTATAAAATTATTTATACAACATATTAATATAGTATCATAAAATATGTCATATATATTATATACTGGAATATTATTTAATCACGAGAAAGGAAATACTGCCATATATGATCACATGGATGAAACTGGAAGACATTATGCTGAGTGAAATACACCAGAGAAAGACAAATATTATGTAATCTCACTTACATTTAGAATCTAAAAGACAAAAACCAAAAAAATGTTGAATTCAAAGAAATAGAGAGTAGATTGGTGCTTGCTAGGGGTAAGGGGTGGGGAAATGGGGAAATGTTGGTCACAGGATACACACTTCCAGTTATAAGATGGTTCAGTTCTGGGGACTTAAATGTACAGCATGATGACTATAGTTAATATATTCTATATTTGAAATTGGTTAAGTGTTCTAAGTATTCTCACCACACACACAGACCCATATACACACACACAAGGGTAACTATACTAAGTGATATGTTATTAATTAACTTGATTGTTGTAATCATTTAACAATGTATATGTATATCAAATAATCACACTTTATAGTTTAAATATACATAATTTTATTTCTCAGTCATACATCCATAAAGCTGAAATGCACATCAGAATAAAAAAAGAAAGTTACTGTCCTCCTAAGAGTAGACATTGTTACTTACAAATAGAGGTTAACCTATATTGAATATTTTTTCCTGCATCTATTGAGATTTACTTTTATCCTTAAGTATGCCAATATGATAAAATATCTTAATAGATTTTATAGTGTTGAATCAATTTTGCCATCTAGATTATAGTAATAATGGATTAATGCTGTGTTTAGATTATGACTCCATCACACTGCATGGTTGAATGTTTACTTACTAATTTTTTTAAGTTGATTGTTTTACTCCCCCTTGTACCACTTTTTGAAATATTTGGTTAGATCATCTTCCAAACCAGTCTAGAATTCAGGGGTCCAGTGAATGGGACAGTTGAATGCTGAGTTCAAAAACCAGAGGGCTTCCTGCAAGCATTGGGAACTCATAGGGAAGTCATGTGCTGGGAATAGTAAAGAGGTGAGCTTTAGATTCTCTGGGACTGTCTAGCTAAATTCTAACACATGGGCTGGCATAGTATTACTCAGGAACTATTTATGAAGATAGTTAAATTTGCCAGGAGGCTTGACCTGAGTTAGTTAGACCTGAGGTTCACTGTATGAATTATAAACCACTAGATACAACCAAGTAATCAGTTCCTACATTCATAGCATTAGTTGGTATCTGACAAGAAACTCAACGTGAACTTACTGTGTGCCTGCAGTTATTATCTCACTAGTATCCATGTTGCTTATGAGAATACAATTTGGATTTCATGGTAGAATAATTAGGGACAAGGCATTTCTCCAAATAGCAGAGTACCTAAGAAGGACACTAAAATATATCTTAAACATCCCCAGTACTTGCTTTCCTGATAGACAAAATATTCAGAAATCGATGGGCCATTTTTTACCTGGAATCTATACAAGTCTCTTGTGGGTAGGGAGCTCTTTGCATGGCTAGCTTTGCTCAGGAACAGGGGATAGCTTGCTTTTTTTCAGATCCTGTTTGTTTTGCAGCAGTTGAAATCTTTCCAAACAGCAGTTAATGAGGATTTCAGAGACATTGGCCTGTCTTGAAAAAGTTGTACAGTTCCCTAGGCTACCTGAGACAAGATTGCAAGCAAGCAGGTGTATGTTACAGTTTTTGAAGGCTGCCACTCCACACAAGCTGACCCAGCCAGCATCTTTCCACATTGCAGAGTAAGAGACATACAGTGGGAGGCCTGGTCTTCTTACAGTCTTGGCTATTAGGTGCAGTGGAATTTTTTTTTTTTTTTGGAATTTTTTTTTTAAGTGTATCTGTTAATCCAAAAATATCTGATTCTTGAAAACTCTGTTTTACTAATCAAGGGAGAGTTGATCTAGGTATCGACTGTTCACTTTTTACAAATAATCTCATATTTCTAGTTTAAGATATTTAAGTTCTACTTCTAGATTTGCCATTAATTTGCTGTGTGGTTTTGGACTATTGCTTCACCTTGGTCTCAGCATGCCTGTGATGAAACATAATTAAAATGGTGCAAAACAAAAACTATAAAACAAAATTTGGATTGACTGGTCACTAGAATCACTTCTATTTTAAAGATGTGTGGCTCTAGAGTGTGACTGACATCCAACAAGGATTTTGTCGGCTATAACTGTCTGGGAGGCTACTTCCAGGAGCAAGTCTTTTGCGGGTTTTGATTCTCAGAGACAATCTGATTCATGCCCAAGACACATGAGGGGCTGGCTGACATGAATACATACCTTGGGAAATCAGTGAGCAGGGTGAAAATTGGATATTGAGCTATTACCCAACTCAGCCATCAGTGCACCTCCAAAGCCTTTACGTTAAAAAAAAAAAAGAAAAGATCAAATTTTGAAAATTCATTCTTCTACATATAGCTGTCCAATTTTTCCAGCACCATTTATTGAAGAGACTGTCATTTTTCCACTGGATATTTTTGCCTGTTTTGTCAAAGATGATTTGACCATAGAGTTGTGGGTCCATCTCTGGGCTCTCTATTCTGTTCCACTGGTCTATGTGTCTGTTTTTGTGCCAGTACCATGCTGTCTTGGTGATCACAGCTTTGTAGTAAAGTTCGAAATCAGGCAATGCGATGCCCCCAGCTTTGTTTTTCTTTTTCAACATTTCCTTAGCAATTCGGGGTCTTTTCTGGTTCCATACAAATTTTAGGATTGTTTGTTCCAACTCTTTGAAAAAAACTGGTGGAATTTTGATCGGGATGGCATTGAAAGTATAGATTGCTCTGGGCAGTATAGACATTTTAACAATGTTTATTCTTCCGATCCATGAGCATGGAATGCTTTTCCACCTTTTTGTGTCTTCTTCAATTTCTTTCATGAGTGTTCTATAGTTCCTCGAGTACAGATCCTTTATCTCTTTAGTT
>CM052813.1:64699950-64755476 GCA_028533885.1 Nasua narica | reverse complement strand
GATTGCTCTGGGCAGTATAGACATTTTAACAATGTTTATTCTTCCGATCCATGAGCATGGAATGCTTTTCCACCTTTTTGTGTCTTCTTCAATTTCTTTCATGAGTGTTCTATAGTTCCTCGAGTACAGATCCTTTATCTCTTTAGTTAGGTTTATTCCCAGGTATTTTATGGTTCTTGGTGCTACAGTAAATGGAATCTGAAAATTCAAAAGGCTTTTTGCCAAATAGAACAAGGGCAACCTAAACAGCTAAGCAGAAAATAAATAGGGTGATAGGTGCCATTTCAGAGTTGGGAGTTTTGGAGGAGCAGAAACCATGGCTTTTATACCAGGTGGCTGAATACTAACATTTGGTTCCCCCTTTACTAGGTTTGTGACACTGAGTGAGTTGCTTAACCAAAGCCAGTTTCTTGGTCACATGACCTGTGTATTTACATAAGACCCAGCACTTAGAAGGACCCCACACTTGGTTTAATATTGCACCTTTGCCATCTTGAAATTCCCAGTTGTTGTTGTTGTTTCTATAAACTTTTATTTTTTCAGTGTTTTAAGATTCATTGTTCATGCACCACACCCAGTGCTCCATGCAATATGTGCCCTTCTCAATACCCACCACCAGGCTCACCCAACCCCCCCAACCCACTCCCCTTCAAAACCCTCAGTTTGTTTTCAAAGTCTATAGTCTCTCATGTTTTGTCTCCCCCTCTGATTTCTTCCAGTTCACCCTTCTTTTCCTTCTCCCAATGTCCTCCATCTTTTTCCTTATGCTCTACATGTAAGTGAAATTCCCAGTTTTTAACAAGGATTCATGCATTTTTAATTTTCACTGGGTCCTGCAATTATTTAGCTAGTCTTGAGCTTAACCTTTCTGAAACTTGACTTTTCTATCTGTGAAATGAGAATGGTAATACTTGTTCAGAATCATAGGAGGATTAAGTGAGATACTTATGAAAGTTCCCAATGAACTCAGGGTATGATGTGTTTCCTAAATAAATGATAAATTTTATTTTCTACTTTGATCCATTTCTAGACCCAAATCTAACTATTCTTTAAAAGGAAACACAGGGGCGCCTGGGTGGCTCAGTTGGTTGAGCAACTGCCTTCGGCTCAGGTCATGATCCTTGAGTTCCAGGATCGAGTCCCACATTGGGCTCCCAGCTCCATGGGGAGTCTGCTTCTTCCTCTAACCTTCTCTCCTCTCATGCGCTCTCTCACTTTCTCTGTCTCTCAAATAAATAAATAAATAAAATCTTAAAAAAAAATAAAATAAAAGGAAACACAAGACTCGGTTTTTTGTTTTGTTTTGTTTTGTTTTTAATTTTCTCCTCACTTTATGTTCACAGACTCATGCAGTCCAAAAGTGGAAGCATAAAACCATCTTGAATAAAAGCTATTTTTGGCCAGCTTAGAAATATTAAATATAACAAAATTTCTCATGTGTTTATAGTTGGTTCTGGGGCTTCCCATGGATTGATGGTTCTGATAAGGCTTTTGAGAATGTCAACAGTATACTGCATTTCAAACAGTACAGTGTGTCCCTATCAACAATTAACATGGAGTTTGACCTCTTACATGTCTTCTCTGGACAAATAAGCCCTTAAATGGCCAGTATCTCACTTCAGTGGATCTTAAGTTATGAGGACACTGTGAGTAGTTACTATGGAGAAGTACACCATTTATCTCCCTTAAACTCCCCATTCTTAACACATTATCAGTTTTTAAAGAATATGGGGTCCTCAATTTCAAATGAAGCCTTCTCCTTTCACCTCTTGCTGAAGAGATTTTGATGAATATCTTTTGTCATTTGATTTTGTTTCCACTTACACATTTTTCTTTATTTTAAAATAATTTGACATTATGATTATATAATTGCATTTTACCTGGAATGGAATGGAATGGAATGGAATGGAATGGAATGGAATGGAGAGTCAAGGGATTTCTAACAAAATAAATAATAAAATTGTAGTGATAGCTCACATTTAATGAACTTTGTACCAATATTCTCAAGAATCCAACATGTCTGTTATTTTATCTTCATAATAATCTTATGAGATATATAATATCTCCCATATGTAAATGCAGAAAGTGATGTTTAACATGATGAAGGAATCTGATTACAGTCAGGTTACTTGCAGCAACGAGACTTGAAACCATGTCTGCTGAATTCCAAAACCTGCATTTGTAACATTTATGATATCCAAAGCAGAAGTATCAGATAAATGAAGGACTTACCATGAGGGAAGGAGAAAGGCAGTTGTTATTCATTCATTCATTCAGAAATCCAACATATATTCATTGAGCATACGATGGTCAACACTATCCTAGGCAAGGTGGCCACAGTAGATATAATCCTTATTTCAAGGGGCTTAAAAAATGAAAGGCAGAGCCATCCAAGTAAATGCATTATTTGAATTGCACTAAATGGTATGAAGGAGAAGTATAAGATATTTGGTGAGTGTGTAACAAGAGAATGAGTCCCCATCTGGTATGAAAAAAGAAAAAGTCTGCTTGAGGAAGTGATAGTATGATAGTATATTTTATCACTGAATTATAGAAATATAGATAAGGAAACAGTCCAGAGGAGAAAAACAACCTGCTCAAGATCACACAGAAAGTCAGTGGAACATTTGGTCATCACAGTTTGTATTCCAGGGTTCTTTCCTCTTTAGGGGGATTTACTCAATGATAATGGACTCCCATTTTCTCTCAATAGGATCGTGAGACTAAATGTAGACGCAAAATATCCTTTTTCATTGATGAGAACTCATGCCTAGAGAAACAAGTCTCGTGAATGCCTGAGTCTTCTTTCATAACTCTGGATGTTTCAAAGAATGCCACTACCTTGACTAAAGCACATACACGCACATCTCCTTCCCTAAATGTTCACATATCTCTGGAGAGTCCTATCCTGTTTACCATAAAACCAAACAACTTTGAAGATCGAAATATGTGTAAGTTCTTTAAAGGTTAAACATGTTTCTTCCCCCTTGAGATTTATGTGTGTGTACACTCAGGGTTTCCAAGCTTTGGCCATTGCCTCAGGGAATAAGACAGCTTGTTTTGGCTACAGTTTGGGAAGAGCTCAATTGAAATATTGCTTAGATAAATGACATAAACCCTACCAGTGATGTCATGGCTTTGCCATTGAGCTGTTGCAAAGAAGTCCACTGACGCTATTGAAAAGGAATACTTGAAGGGTTGCTCTTTATCTTGGATTTTGGGGACCTGAACCTTTTTTATAATCTCATTATTTTAGATAACCCCTCTGCAACTGTAGCTCAGATCACTTTTACAAATACTTATTTAGTGTCTACCAGGGATGGTGTTTGGTGCTGATAATTTCAGAGAATGAATTAAACATTACTCCTGATATGTCTCCTTTCTCTCCTGCTTTGTTTTTTGCTTCACTACTCCATCCTTAATTTTCTGTTACATTTAGTCACTGAAAGACAATTTATAATTTGAAGGAAATGCCCCTTAATTACCATATTGCATGAACTCCAAGAAAGTTCCATTTCAGTTCTAAACTTTTTTAAAGATAATAAGTAGAGAGCTTGGTGCTGAGGTAATATCAAGATAATAGTTTTTAAATCCTGTGACAAAAATAGGTTTAAAGTATATTTTAATTGGGTGGTAGTTAACTGAATGACTATTGTCTTGATGGCTTTTCAGTGTCCGGGATATTTTATAAAGTGTTGTGATAAAGGTAATAATAAGCCCAAAGTTGTGTTGAGGCCTGAAGAGGAGCTCTTGATTCAGGGTGGAGCAGGGAGTGGGGGTGAGGATGTCTGAAAAGGAAATCCTCCTGATGAAGGCAACGCCTAAGGAATCAGATGACTTTAAAGAGGAGTAAAGAAGAGTGATATTCCAGGCAGAGAGAATCCTTTGAATAAGTGCATGATGGTGTAAAACATGGAGTGTGTTTTTAAGGTTCTCCAAGGCCAATGCTACCATTTTATCGATAGAATTCCTGGTCTCTGGAAAGAGAAGGTTGGTGTGGGGCCCTTGTCTAATGTGTTAGCATCAGAGCAGACCAGAACACCAGGTTCTCAACTCCAAATCACTGGTTTTCTCTGCCAGTGTGAGATCTTTGTTCTGTATGTTTAGACTACATTCCAAGACCTCACTGTTGGTCAGAGTTCCTGTAAACATGCCAGTTATCCCAAGCAAAATTCCTCAGCACAGGTTGCATGAGAGTGAGTCCAAGACCACCCTCTTTGCTAGATGAAGGATTATTAGAGTTTGTTATGTGATGAACAAATTGTAGAATGTCTCTAACTTTCTAACAGGAATGGTTCTTAGTTACTGTTGTTTTGAAAAAACCTCTCAAGCAACTTTATTTTGACCCAAGTGGGCATTTGAATGCACCTACTCTCTCTCCTCCCCCTTTTCTTCTCATTCCTTCTCTTCTTTACTCCTCCGCTATTTCATTCTCAAAATGTTGTTGCTCTAGTCACTGAAAGATATTTTATATTTTGATGGAATGTATAATTTAATTAGCGTATTGCAAGAAGCTCAGGAGAGAGTTCCATTTGAGTTCTAACCTTGGGCCCAGGTTAAGAATGGAGAAGATAGGATGTTTGACTTTGAACAAACCACTTCTTTTGTTTCATTCTTCTTATCTGTCTGTTGAGAGAGATTGGACCAGCTGGCTTTTCACATTCCTCTCAGCCCTGAAGTTTAATATTTTGTTTTTCTAAGTTGCTGGCAGAAATACTGAGTTTCTTGTAACTTGTTTTCAAAAATTAAATATTTTCCAGGAGTTTGATGAAAGGAACAGCTAATTTCCCAAGCATGAGCCTGTTGATGGCTTGCACAATCTTCCCCGCTGCTTCTTTTAGCCAAAGATCATCACTAAGTTTTCCTACCTCTTGAAGCTCTCTTCATTCTTCTAGGATGGCTTCCTGTTATGTTCTTTGGATGATTTTCTGTGTTTCTCCTGTGGCCAGACAAAAACAAAAATAAAACAAAAACAAAAACAGCATTTCTACAAATTTGTGGAGAGAAGCCATTTGAAACACAACTATCAGTGTTTAAGTGATCTAAGACAATTCAATTCCCCAAAAATAGTTTGCCATGCACCCTCCCCCCCCCTTTTCTAGCATATGAGGAAAAGTATCCTAAGTAAATGCAAGGCTAAGATATAGGGTGGAATTAATTTCCTCTTCCAAGATTGCTATAAAATGGGATTTTTTTTTCCTTCTGTCATCTCTAAATGTGGGAATAATGTTCCAACAAAGCTAGGTGGAAAGAAAGTTGACATCTCTTCATTCCTCAGCTATAAGATCACCAGCGCCCTTTGGAGAACTGATAACCCACGTAAATTAGTTACCTCACACTAAAAGAAAGCCTGGTTTCCCAATAGAACAGTGGAAAGATTCTGGGAAAATGCTTACAGAAATCTGTCATGGACACATGCTATGGTATAGTCATGACTGGTTTCCTCATCTCATTGCCTCTGAAGTTTTACCTTTTCCTTATGTTCCTACAATAATGTTCTACTTAGAGTTTCCCAGAGACCCACAATATGCCATGTCTTTGTCCAAGTTGTTCCTTCGGTGAGAGATGCCCCTTTAACAACCTATTCTTCCTGTCATTTCCTGGGAGAGCCTCTTAGATCACTCTTCCTGAGAATCCTGTCCTAACATCCATGAGTCAAGTCCTCGTCCTAACTCCCAATTCCTCCTCCATCATGACAGTTCTTAAACTGCACTCCAGTTACTTTTAAGCATCTACTATGCCTGGAGAACAGGGTCTCCATTTGGCTCATCTCAAAATACTCAGCACATGGGCAGCTAGGCTCTGAAGTGCACGGGTTAGCACTGAACTAAGAGCTAGTGAGGTAAACTCTGATAAATATATCTTCCAAACATAAAGATGAGTGCATAGTGGACTTCAAACACATGTGTTGAAGTGATTAATAAGGGGCACCTGAGTGGTTCAGTTGGTTAAGTGTCTGACTCTTGATTTCAACTCAGGTCACGATCTCAGGGTTGTGAGATCAAGCCCCATGTTGGGCTCCATGCTCAGCACAGAGTCTGCTGGTGACTCTCTCTCTCTCTCTCTCTCTCTCTCACTCCCTCTCCCCCTCCCTCCCTCCCTCACCCCCTCTGCCCCTTTCCCACCCATCTCTCAAAAATAAACAAGTTCTTAAAAAAGAAAATATTCTCTCTCTCCTCTTCCTCTGCCTCTCCATGTGTCCTCCACCTCTAAAAGAAAAAAAAAAAAAGAAATGATTAATAAATAAATTTTAACTAAAAGAAGATAAAATCCATTGTTCTGTAAGGGTGTGACCTTTTCATTGGGTAATTTAAGAAACATAATTTACCTCCATTCAAGAGTGTCAGGGTTCATTTCAGAGACAGCTGAACTCTCTAATTAAAGATGGGTTTTTTTCAATGGGTATAAATTTTCTGTTGTGCATGGTGATTAAGTTCTAAAGATCTCCTGTTTGACAGCAATGTGTATTCTTACCAAGATACACATACATACACACAGGCACAAGAAGACAAAGTTTTAGAAGTGATGGATATGTTTATCTTGGTTGTGGTGATGGTATCATATGTGTTTGCATATGTCCAAACCCATAGATGTATACGTTAAATGTGTGCATTTGGGGGGATATCAGTTTTACTTCCATAAAGCTAATTAAAAAAAATAGGTTTCAGAGTAAAAAAAGAAGCATAATTTTCTCTTGCTTTTTCCAAGATGATGTATACTGAACGAGAGAAAGAGCTCTGGAGCAAGGGTCAGCAGATTGAATTCAAATCCTAGCTCTACCACTTAACACTGCATTGACTCAGCTTCCCCACTAGTAGAAAGGAAATCAATCACCTGAGAGGGTTATGACAACTGAGCAAGGTAACACTTATGAAAATATTTCATAAACATTGAAGAAATTTGCAAATAGTAAGTCAAAGTGGCACTCCCCTTTTCCTAATGAGTTACCCAATCTATTGGTATTTTTCTTAACCAGAGGAAAATTGAAGGATGTGACTAGCAGAAAAAGTACCACTTTCTTCTGTCCCTTTTGTTCCAAATCTCTGCCTATAGCTAACTATGTTTTGTTGTGGTATCATTGGCAAATAAAACTGCATATATTTAAAGTGTACCGTGTGCTGATTTGATATACATATGTTTGTGAAACAGTTGCCTCTCTCAGGTTAATTGACACATCCATCACTGCACAAAGTTAACTTTCATTTTTTAAAATGTGATGAGAACACTTAAGATCTGTAATGTTTTAAAAAAAAGATTTATTAGAGAGAGAGTGTGTGTGCAAATGGGGGGAGGGGCAAAGGGAGAGAATCCTTCATGCAGACTCCCTGCTGAGCTTGGAGCCTGAGCTGGGCTCAGTCCCATGACCCATAAGATCATGACCCAAGCCAAAACCAAGAGTGATATGCTCAACTGACTGAGCGACCCAGGCGCCCCAAGGTCTACACTCTTGATAAGTTTTTCTCTGGCTAACTTTTTAGATGTTATAATGAGCAGTTTTAGATAAGTTTTTCTATGGCTAGCTTTTTAGATCATTATAATGAGCAGTTGACCCACTATTACATTTCAAGGCTTTGGCATGTTCGTGGGTGTTTTGAAATTGTTAATTGAAATTTGACTTAAACCAGTTATTAATTGGAATTCCACATATTAATTGGAATTGATAGATTCACTTTCTAGTTACACATGAGCATTTGATCCTGTTTCTTTCCTTGTGGAACGGATAAAATCCCATCTTCTACCTCCCTCCCCATGTATTTTCTCACGATTCAGTTTTCAATACCCTATACATAGAAAATGGATTTTTTTTTAAAGATTTTATTTATTTATTTGAGAGACAGAGAAAGTGAGAGAGAGCATGAGAGAAGGTTATAGGAAGAAGCAGACTCCCCGTGGAGCTGGAAGTCCGATGTGGGACTCGATCCCGGAACTCAAGGATCATGACCTGAGCCGAAGGCAGCCGCTCAACCAACTGAGCCACCCAGGCGCCCTAGAAAATGGATTGTTAAATTGCAGGTATTTCCCAAATTGTTTAAAGCCAGTACGTATCAGTGTTTTAATGTTAGCAGTGAGTATTGGAAGGCAGAGCTTAATATGAGTCCTGGCTCCCCTCCTTTCTGGCTATGTGAGACTAGTGAAGTTGTCAGTCCCTCAGGTGAACATAATTTGTATTGATCCAAATATTGAGAGAAGGGAGAAAAATATTACCCTACAATATCTTCAAGTCAGCCCATTAATCATTAAGCAAATATTTATTAAGGTGTCAAGCCCTGTACTGGGTACATGGTCATGAGCAAAGCAGACATGGCCCCTGGAATATACCGAAGGGCCACCTTCTATCTTGGTCACTGGAAAGGGTCCTGGGTTAAAAGAAGGGTGTGACTGAGAGTCACTCTAAAGTAGCCTTTCCAGTGGTGGAGCAAGAGCTGCTTACATTCTTTCAGTGAAGAGTAACTCTATCCCTCACATTTCCTATAACCTGTGTTTTAGATAGCCCTTTCATTTTATGAAATCAGTCTCCCAGGGATTATCTTCATTTTGAGAAAATGTTAGCTTCTGGTGTCCCACAGCTTCGACTTGGCTACATACCAGGTATCTTTTAATTTTTAGGAAAATTTGAGACGAAACAAGGAGGTCCTGAACATGAGTCAAAATTCTGACACAAGACAGGTTTGTTTTCAGAAATGTCCTGTGATGGCTGATTTTAGGTGTCAACCTGACTGTGCCACAGGAAGCCCAGCAATTTGGTCAAACATTATTCTGGGTATGTTCGTGAGCGTATGTGTGACTGAGATTAAGGTGTGAGTTGGCGGAGTAAAGCACATTGCCCTCTAATGTGAATGGGACCAAAAGCCTGAGTGAGAAGGAGCTCCTCATGCCTCATACTGCACTGAGCTGGGACATCATTGTTTCTTGCCTGAACATCAGCTCTTCTTGGGTCTCCAGCCTATTGGCTTCTGGACTAGAGCTTGCAAGATATGCTCTCCTGGTTCTCAGACCTTCATACTCAGATGAGAACTATACCATCTGCTTCCCCGGGTCTCCAGCTTGCCAACTGTAGAACTTGAGTCTTCTTAGCCTCCATAACTGTGTGACTCAATTCCTTAGGATACGTCTCTATGTGTATATGAGCATTTTCCTGTATATAGAATGTATATGATATGAAAGACAAGATTGGGAGTGGGCCAGCGGCCTGGTATTTATGAGCAGTGTGACAGTGCCGCAGTGTCCACACTGGGCAGGAGAAGGTCTTTTTAGATAGGAGAGTTATAGGGTAAGACATCTGGACTATTTCTTCAGGAGCATGGAAAGTCTTTGGAAGATTTTAATCAAGGAATGGGCATATCTGATTTGCATTTAGAGACATCATTCTGGCGATTATGTGGGTTATGGATTGGAGGGGACCACACTAGAGACATTTGACGTTCTGCCTTTAATACATTGATTGAGTGGCTGTATTTTCAACACCAGTTATACGACTGGCATATTACTGAGTGCTCACGTTGGCCACAGATGAAGTAGAAACACAAGAATAAATGAAATTATTTTCCCATCCCCCATGGATTTCACAGTCCAAGGTGGTATCATAATTATGATGTTTTCAGAAAAGATTTTGATGTTCTTTCTAGGCTTAATCCCAGACTCTATAGAAGTTTCTCAACAACATGTGTGAGCTAAGTGATCAAGCCAGTAACTAAATAGAGGTATGACTGTCAGTCACAGCCCAAAGTGTTAAGTGAAGTTTAACTGACAGCCTTAAAACCCGTTTGCATTTACAAAGAATTTTCTCATCCTCTATATATTTCTCACAAAGCGCTGCAAAATAAGGAATTGTTTTGATCATACCCATTTATTACATGAGATAATTGAGGCTTTAAAGAACTTATTTATTCATTACACAGCCAAGAAGTATAGACTTGAAACCACATCCTCTAATTTGTAATCCATTTTTATTTTCATTAGTCTCTCTCTAGCTGTTAATAATACACATCCCCAGAATTAGTTTATAGAGAGATTTGAGCTCTGTGCTAGTCTCCCAAGAAGGCACAAGGCAGAAATAAGGAGTGCTTACTAGTCAGTGAGGTAATCCACATATAGGTTGCTGAATCACCCTGGCACCAAGGAGGTAGGTAAGTCATTTTGCTCTTCTGTGGAGTCTAATGCATCTTGCAGGAGCTTAAATGACTTCTTCACAAAGACTCTGCTCATAGATTCCCAAGGAGTCATTCACTTGTTCATTTACGTACTCATTCATTCAGGACATCTTCCAGCATATTAAAGCAGGCCAGGTCTGAAAGGATGATCTCACCCTGTCTGGGGAGCTCAGACCCTGGAATGGGATCTGGCAGGGATTTTCTCTCCTGTAAATCTGGGTCAGGAGGCCTGGGAGGCAGCAAATCAGAGGACTGTGGTCCAAATAGCCCCTCCTGGGGGGGAGAATGGCTCTTTCTGAGGCAAACATGTCTGTCTGTCCCAAGTCTCCTCTGGCTCAGGGAACTGTGCCTGTCTGTTTTAAATTCTAGAAATAGGAAAATCGACTCCGGTTCCACCTTCCTTGCACTGAGCAGAGTCATTTCACATAAAATATAAATTCAATCCAATCTCCAAAAAGATCCACAGCTTTCCAATTCAGTTATGTGAGCCCGAAAGTGACATGTTAATAATGAAGGACATTGGGCTTTCAAGTAAGAGAAAATAGGATTTAAATCCCACACTGAACTTACTGTATGAACTTTACCAAATGACTTAGCTTCTCCAAACTTCAGTTTTCCCATCTGAATGATGGAGAAAATATTAACCTCCTGGGGCAGTAGGGAATATTACGTGGAAAAAATTAAAAGGATATTAAGAACAGAATCATTTATTGAGTAGTAAGCTTTGTCCTACTTAGAATTTCTAATTGAATCATCACAGAAATCATTTGACCAATGAACTCTGAGACTGAAGGCTGATACATGACTTTCCTGAAGGTGGAAACCACGTAAGTGGTAGAATCCAGAGTTCAAAGTCAATCCCAGTGTGTCTGACTCTGCATTCCTGCCTATCAGTTTGATGATACATAATGTCCATGCTCTTTTCTTTTGATCTTTGGCTGTTCTCCTCTCAGATCCCTTTCTCTACCTTTGCTTTCTTCATCAGTGAAAATAATCATTTGACTCATTTACAGATAAAGACACCCAGGCTTATCATCTGAACCCAGTGCGATCCCGTGGCGGCATTCCGTGGTCCTTCCAGTAATGAGCCACCTAATTCAAGTCCTGTCACATATTCACTGCACAGTAAGTGTTTGCTTTTATTTCTTTACAACTGGCTTCAAAGTAAAAGCGCATCTGAGGCTTTCCCCTTGGATACAAGTAGCTCTGACTCTGTGTAGATGGGAAGATATTCTCCCTATAATGGGGAGGATGTGCAGGTATTGAAGCCTGTGGCTGCCGGAGGTTAAATGGTATCTGGAAGGCTCACTGCAGTTGGTATGTGTGTATCTGGTGCTGGCATTTTCCATCTGCTCTCTCTTCTCCAGGTTTGGTTCATAGCCAGCAGAGGTCTCGGCAGGTATCAATACCAGTCTCTTCCTTAGTTCACTAGAAACTAAAAGGGAATAAAGACCCACTGTCCACCCGCACTCATACTTAAGGAAGCAACCAGAGACTTGCTAGGGGAGTTGCACTCTTTATGTAGTTTCTTCAGCAAAAAGAATGGGATGATACTTCACATCTGTTTTAACTCTGCTGCCAGATCCTGGGAATTATACCCTCTGATGCTTTATCAACATCCCTGACTCTCCAGCGAAGCCTCTTCCAGAGTGCGAACAACCCGTCTTTAGCACATTCAAGTCTTCCCATCTAATAGACTCATCTTAACCCATTTTATCATTGTTCTGTGCATCACTTAAGAATGACTATGGATGCTCTAGCAATGACAATGACCTGACAATGACTGAGGGTGGAGTCAATCAGAGTCAGGCTGCCTGGTGTTGATAGTTCCATCCCATAGGCCTTCCGCATGCTTCTTCCTCTGTCTGGAATGCTATTTATTCCCTTTGTGTTGACTAATTGTATGGATCCCTTACCTTTTGCATTTAGAGTGTTAGATGAAATATAATTACAATCTAATCATTGCTAGATTGGTTTCCAACATAAGCTGAAGGGCGGTCCTTTACACAATTGTGCACTGAGAATTCTATGTCATTTCTGATGTGTTCTATGATGGTACTAACTGCCACGAGGTTAAAATGCCAAAATTCAATATGCTGAGTGAAATAAGTCAAACAGAAAAAGATAATTCTCATTTGGTTTCACTTATGTGTGGAACATAAGGTATACCATGGAGGACATTAGAAGGCAAGAAAAATGAAGGGGGGGAAATCAAAGGGGAAGATGAGCCATGAGAGACTATGGACTCTGGAAGTCAAACTGAGGGTTTTAAAAGGGAGGAGGTGAGCGGATGGGTGAGCCTGGTGATGGGTATGAAGGAGGGCATGGATTGCATGGAGCACTGGGTGTTATATGCAAACAATGAATCATGGACACTACACCAAAAACTATGATGTGCTGTATGGTGACTAACATAACATAATAAAAAAAAAAAAAGCCAAAATTCAAGATAGCAGAACCATGATTGATGCTTATGTAGCCCATGTTCATTTAAAATGCTACTTTGAAGTGAAAAATGTGTAAGTGGTGTCAAATTTTAGAGATAGAAATCTGAACCTGAGGCAGCAATTTAGTTTTAGAATCCTCAGGAGGCACTGGGGATACCCTTCTCCCTTTTTGGGGGGTAAATATGTATCAATTTATCTATGTTGGAAATATTTCATAATATCCACTATCCATAAATGTAGGAGTTTGTGAAAATATGTATATTAGAGAAAGGATAAAATAGCTAATTGATTTGTAAAGCACTGAGTCAGGTGTTTGTAAAGTTGATTTAATTTGACTTTCATGGTGAATGCATGAGAAAGATGTTTCCTCGATCAATGTAGAAACAGTCTCAAGAAAATTAATCTATTTGCTCGAAATAACACTCCTCTGGAATGTGTATATGTGTCAGGTCTGAAAACCTGTGCTCCTGCCAATTCATAAAATCCAGTGTTGATGATGGCTCTTCTCAAGGTCCTCTGTTTTTTCAAGGCTCTTGAATTTGTAGCTCCTTGTAAAGAACAGTAGGAAGGCAGAGAATTGGGCTGCTTTCCAGATGAATACTCTCAGACACAGAAGTTGCCAGCCAGTTTGGAAGTAGATATCTGTTTGTCTCAAGCAGGCCCACCTCTTGGACAAAATCCAGAAGGCCCGTCCATTCTTTTCTGTGATGGTTTCCACCCCCTTGATGACTGGGTATGTCCTACCTTGTCAAAAAGACATCTGGGTGCCATGAGCAGTAGATATGGTTTCTCTAGAATCTGAAATTAGTAGCCATCCGGTGAATAGCATGCCTCAGTGGCTCCTCTGAAAGGAGGTCCAGAGGCAGGGGAAGTGGGATGCAGTCCTGGACCGTAAAGAAGACAGTGTCTCATGTTGTTTTGTCATTCTGCTCCCTCCATGTCAGCCAGCGTGCTCCTGTGCCCTGTCCCCCTCAGCTTTAGTGGGACCCTGAATATTGTCTTCTCAAGTGCTTGACAGCTCTCTCCCTCTGTGCTTGGTTGCTAGGAAATTGAATCCTATCCCTCCATAACCATGTGATCTCTCTTGCCCTGGATTTTGGAAACAACAGCATTAACTTTAAACTGTTTTTGTTTTGTTTTGTTTTGGTTTTGCCTTCCCTAAGATTCATTAGGTTGAGCGGTTTGTTGGACAATGCTTGTAGCCCTATTCAGAGCCAAATAACTCCAGAGGTTTTATGTGTAGCCCAGATTTTTAATGTGGGTTTGAAAGCTGTTGTTGTCTGGACCCTGTATGAGAGGGAAAGTAGAGAAAAATGTAAATATGGTTTTCTACTGCTAGAGACATACATCAGGCAGACTAGTCAGGGGAGGGACCAGGATGCAGGACTACGGGCTGCTCTGTGATCAAAGAACAGGGTCAGAAGAGACCCTAATCCGGGACAACTGTCATCATGCCTGTCTCTAACTCCAGTGGCAGAGCCAGTTTTGTTGGCTACAGGAGCTCACTGTCTTACTAGGGAAAAGAACAAGGTCAAGTTCACATGTGTATTAGTTGTAGAAGCAAAAGGTCAGGAAGTCTTTCTAGGGACCCCGAGGACCAGCACATTCAGTAGCCATATTTTACAGATGAAACAACTAGGGATCTATACCAGGAAACAATGAGAATGATCTTAAAAATTATGCACTCCTATGTGAGGATTGAATATGCTACCACCTCTTTAACCTCGTCATTCACCCAACTCATTATACCAGCCCACCACACACACTGATCCAGGTACTGCTCAAGATCCGAAGTGAGCAAGCAGATGCATTTCTTAGAGTTCAGTAGGGGGAACATGGAAATACAAATGAACACATGAATATTAGTCTAGGTAGTAATTACTATGAAGGGACAATAAAACCAAGGTTCTGAGAGAGGATGTTGAGGAATGAAGGAAATCTCCCAGACAGAAGTGTTCATGGAAAGTCTCTTTGAGAATTAAAAGATGCGAAAATATGACCCATGGGAATCTCAGAGCAATAAACACGCCTAGAAGAGGAAACATTTTGTACAAAACCCCTGAGGGAGAAAGAACTAGGAAAGTTCTAGGATCTTGGCAAAAATACCATCTGGCTAGTGTGGTAGGAGTGTCCTGCCTCAGAAGGTAATGGGGGAGAAATGAGGCCGCAGGACCAGAGGTGTGATCTAGCGTGGCCTTGAAGGTGGTGTATGCTAGTTAGGATTTAATAGTGCCAATAATAAGTCATTGGATGTTTACCTTGTCCTTTGAGTAATCAGTACATTCGTGTGGTTCACACATTTAGAAATTCGATAAAGTATACAATGTAAAGATACTCTGCCCAATTTTATCCTATCTACTCAGTTCCCACCCCCAAACTGCCCCTTTGTAGATAGCTGTTGTCATTAATTTTTTAGGGCTCCTACACATACAAAAAGCAGAGACACACAATTTCTCAGTACATTCCTAATTTACACACAAAGTAGACTACCATACACACTGTCCTCCTGCTTGCTTTTATCCGCTAGCATATCTTAGAAACCGTTCTCTGTAAGTATAAAGAGATCTTGATTTTTTTGTATAGATACAAAGCACTTTATCTCATAGATAAACCATAATTTCACCAGTGGATTTGGGGTTATTTTTAGCCACTTATTGTTGTAAACAATGCCACGGGTAATAACTGTGGGAAAACATCATTTTCCCTTGTACACAGTATATTAGTGGGTAAACTCGTAGAAGAGAAAATTGTGAATCAAAAGGTATGTGTTTTTGAGAATTTCATGAGAAATAACAGAATAGGGAGTTCCAAGAATTGATCCGTCCACTGAGTGAACCTGTAAGCTAGTGAAAACTGACAGAAGAAATGTTTTCAGAACTAAGGAATATAATAAAAATCTTCAACAACCAAGGGTGTGTTTCATGAAGGAAAGCCTGCTCCATTTTGGTAAGAAAGTCTTAAACTTCTACTTACTTGACTGTCATCCCCCATTCCCCAGCTTGGGAGCAGCCATGGGGACAGGGGCCCACATTTCTGGTGCAGCTGCTAATGCTAAGATAATGTGAAACAAGCAATACAGACTTTTTTCTCCACAAATAATGGTGTATTCTGACTTATCTAGCGGTTCTCTGAGGGACCATTTTAGAAGCTTGCCCTTATTTAACCCCCTTCAGTCTTGGTGGCATCTGTTGAAAGCATTAAAGATCTACTACCCATAGCTAGATGCCTGGGGCAAGGGATGACATATAGGGTAAACAGCAGACAGACGCAAAAGCCTGAGTTAGAGGAAACTGAGAAGAAAGATTCTTGTGCATATAATGATTTGGGAATCCCAGGGATCAGAAGTGCAATGTGCATGTCTGGGGCTGGATTCATACTCTGAAAAGTCCTGAGAGGACTGTGGGCCTGCATCCCTAACTGCTCTTTGAACTCTATACAAGCAAAAGGTAGAGGCTGGGGCTGAGTTGTAGGCACACATGTTGGCAAAGCATTGAAAGAATGCTCCAGCTCAGAGTCAGTCTGCAAAAGAAGACCAAACTAGTATTTTTGGCTTTTGGCATTTGGTTTTAGGCATTTTAGAAAATCTCTGCCAGGTCTGACTGACTACTGAGGCAATGAAACAGGGACTTCATAGGCCACACATGACAAGGAAAATAGTCTTTTCAAAAATAGTTTAGCATTGGGGCACCTGGGTGGCTCGGTGGGTTAAGGCCTCTGCCTTTGGCTCGGGTCATGATCTCAGGGTCCTGGGATCAAGCCCCACATCGGGCTCTCTGCTCAGCGGGGAGCCTGCTTCCTCCTCTCTCTGTTTGACTCTCTGCCTACTTGTGATCTCTCTCTCTCTGTCAAATAAATAAATAAAATCTTTAAAAAAAAATAGTTTAGCATAGTCACTAAACAAATGGGTGACTGCAGCCCTCACCAAGGAACAATAGTAAATCCTAGGGAGGGGTAGAAAATCTGATTTCCGGAGTTACCAAAATGTAATACCCAGAATGATGAGTTTGCAACAAGAGCAACAAAAGTTGCAAGGTATATGACGAAATAGTATAGCCCCTTTCCAAATAGAAATGGACAAATTCTGGGCAGGGTGGAGGCCTGGCTGGCTCAGTCCAAAGGGCATGTGATTCTTGATCTCAGATCATGAGTTTGAGCCCCACACTGAATGTAGAGATTACTTAAATAAATAAACTTAAAAAGAAAAAAAAAGAAAAGAAATTGACAAACACTGAAGAAACCTCAGATTGGACTTGGCTATGCTGTGTATTTAGCCATGTAGTTACTTTCACCAGAGTTCATTCTTTGTCTGTTTGAGTTACTGTCTAGTGCCTTTTTATTTTCACCTGAAGAACACTTATTTCTTATAGGTGGGACTTCCTACTAACATACTCATTCAACTTTTCTTTATCTGGAATGTCTTTCATTTCTCCTTTCATTTTGAAGGCTACTTTTGCCAGATACAGAATTCTTGGTTAATAGGGTTTTCTGTTTGGTTTGGTTTGGTTTGGTTTGCTTTCAACACCTTAAATATGCCTTCTGGTGTTTGTAACTTCTGCTGAGATATCGGCTGCTAATCCTATTGAGGATTGCTCGTACCTGATGACTTCTTTCCTTGCTTTCAAGATTCTCTCTTTGTCTTTTAAAGGTTTTATAATAACGTGTGATTCTTTATGTTTACCCTTCTTAGAGTTTGTTGAACTTCTTGAGTGTGTAGATTTGAGGAATTTTTGGCTATTACTTCCTTAAATCTCTTTTCTGTTCCCTTCTCTCCTTTTTCAGGACTCCCATTTTGCACTGTTTACATTTGATGGTGTCCCACAGGCATCTCTTACATTTGATGGTGTCCCACAGGTGTCTCCAAAACCTCAAACATTCTCCAATCTTTACAAATGCATTTATATGGGGAAGAGTCTTCCCAGTGACTGACAAAATGACTCAGATCTGTAATTAGAACCAGGTGTGCAGCAGGACACCACACATGGGAATGCGGGAGTGTGACACAGGACATGATGGGTCCCCCAGAAATTAACCAACTGTGACAAGAGTTCTGCACTTTCACAGGCTGCGGTACTGTTGGGGAACTCTTTTCAAGCCTCTGGCACTCCGAAGGACCGAGGGCCCTTTCTCATAACTGAGTGACAGCGACTTAGTGGATGCTCAAGACAACAGTGAATGCAACAGTGAACATTGCAGTGAATGAATGAGAACCACATGAGAGTCTGCTCAATGAAGTGGAGAGCAGATGAGTTCAAAAGGTTTGCTGAAGCCTAGTACTAGAATAATTTATTGAAAATGGCTAAAGCCTATTTCCAAAGCTCTAGAAAAAGTCTGGGGAAGAAGAACTGAACTACCTGAGGGGGTTTCGGTCACCCCAGTGCCCTTCATTACCCTGTCTGTTTCTGTGTGTGCTGCTGTTCTGCTCTGTCTTCCTCACCGCGAGGCCGCCTACCTATTCTTTGTCACCTTCAGTCTCTTTGCCTGTGTTCTCAGATGTGCCAGAAAGACGGATACTCTGATTAGCAAACACGAACGGACTGAAGTGACTCTAGGCTAGGCTCCATGCTGGGTACCAGATTCAGAGATGATTGGGACATAGTCCTTGCCGTGTTGAAACTGAATCTATAGCGAGAAGAAAATCTCAAATATACCAACAGAATGAACACAAAGGTAAGCTTTCCTTGAGGAATTCAGGAAAGTTATTTACTCATTCTTCAAAGCTTTCTTGAACCCCTAAAGGAGATCACACTCTGTTCTAGGACAGGAAATTCACTGGAGGACAAAACAATCGAAATCCTTGCACTTGGGGAACCTCCCTGTTTTGTGTGCTTTCAGGAGGTGGAGGAACATACACAAGTCAAATAAATGAGTAAATAAATAAGGCAATTTTAGATTGTGTGAAGTTTATAAAGGGAATGTATTATGTGTTACTATAACTAGAGAACAACATTAGTCTGAAAGAAAAAGATCTACTTAAGAGGGCTGAGTCAAATTTCAAATGAAGTCTTAGCAGGAGGTGGATATAGATAAGTCCTTATGCTTATGTTTACAAAATAATTCAGTCCCATTATTTACTGTTTATAAAACAATTATTAGTCCTTTTTTACAAACAATGTCAGCTCCATTATTTTCACTTGATCCTCACAGCTAAGCACATTATCATAGCTCCATTATGGAACTTTGATTATTTACCTGAGCATTTTGAATTTTTTAGAAAATAACCTTCATTTCTCCATCTGAGAACAAAACAAAACAAAAAGGCTGATGAATTCTCACCTCACAGAATTATTTGAAGGTTCAAATTAATGGGATGCAACATAAAATGAGAGTTGAATCTTAATCAGAAGAGGGTTACTGAGGGTCACCTATGTGTTGGAAATTATGTGAACTATTGGACTTTTGTTTCCAGAAATATCCAAACAGATGTAGGATATCCCCATAACAGAAATACTGCAAAAGAGATTCCTGGGTTGCGTTGGGTCAGTAGATTGAAAATTCTAAGGCAGGTGTCTACCTGACTTTTCTGTTACACTGTTTCCAGGTCCCAGTTAGATGTCTGATTGTGGGTATCTACAGTAGGTAATCAGTCACTATGGAAAGAATGCGTGAAAGTGTTCAATAACTTTGAACTTATTTGATACTTCTGACTTTCCTATCTATCTCTCTAAAATATGATTGCTATACTCTTCAACATTTTTCCTTAGGCTAGCATTTGGCAAAATCAGTGATTCTCCCTATTTTAAATCAGGCAGTTCCTATATGCTAAGGTTTACTCCAAAGGAAGTGCTCTAGGACACTCTACCTCTGAACACACTCTCTGAAGTATAGAGACTGTACGTACCAATCAAGTTACTGCTAGCTTCTAGCTTCTAAAAGCCTCTCGAAGATTAGATATTGATTAAAATGTACTCAAGGATTATTTAAGAGGTCTTGCCAAGCACGCCTAGGAGCCATATGAAAACAGTTAATGGAATATATACCAAATCTGACCTACTCTAGGTATTAGGTGTTCTCCAAAAAAGAACTCCAGGATGGTTGGTTTGGGATGATTTCTGTTCGTGTTCTGTAGAGAAGCCCTGTTACTTTGTAATGTTATTTTTTCTGTGAGAGGCAAGGGCTTGCCAAGCAGTATTCTCAGAGAGGAGAGTTATGCACATTTAAAGCACCAAAAATGCAAAATAATCTTCAGTCCCCATATATTTCGGTCTCCTGATGCTCAGAGCTTTCCTGTCTATTTTCTTAAAATAAAAAATAGTAACGGGTAGTCTTTGAGCAAGTGTAAAATCATTTTCTTACCATAAACTTCATACTGCTTTCATAAATGTCACATCAGAATAGCAAAGTCATTCCAGAAATTCAGGTGGCCTTCTGGAAGGACTTATGGATGACTTCTGGAGGCTATATTTATTTTTTTCCTCTGTTGTTATCTCTACAGAAACAATGTGGAGTGTATAGAGAAGCTCTGGGTATATTTTGCTAGGATCTTTCTGTGGAGTTCAATGCCGTTTTTCAAAATCTTTGTTTACATTCAGAATGTATTAGATGATTGAAACCAGAACTTGCAACGGCTACTTGCTGTTTAAAGAGGCCAGACACCTGGAAACTGAAGGCTTGGGCTTTTGCCTCACCGGCTTCACTGCTCCCAGCTTGTAGATCCTGGACACAATTCCTCTCTTTCAGCTGCTGTGTCCCCCTCTTTACCATGGGCATGATACTACTGACCTCACAAAAATAGCTGATTGATAAGCATGGAGGAGTTCTAGTAGAGCTAAAACAGAAATCAAAGCTACTTATTCAGTTATTTAAGAATTTTGATGGGGTACCTGGGTGGCTCAGTAAGTTAAGCATCTGCCTTTGGCTCAGGTCATGATCCCAGGGTCCTGAGATCAAGCCCTGCATAAGGGTTGAGTCTGCTCATTGTTGAGTCTGCTTCTCCTTTTACCTCCTCCCCTTCCCCTGCTTGTGTATGCTCTCTTTCTCTCTCAAATAAATAAAATACTAAAAAAAAAAAAAGAATTTTTAATTAATGGCTCACACCTAGTTTTTGTTTTATGCTCAGGATTTGCAATTTTATTCTAATCTGTCTGCACACTATTTTTCTCTCTCTTCCATACTTTATACATAAATGAGACTCATCCTAATCTTTGAACCTGCAGTTTCTTCTATCAGGATACTGTCCCTGATCCTGTCTCTACACAAGACCTACATATGCTTAGAATCCTAGTTTAAATCCCACATTTTCATGACAACCTGGAATTTAAATCTAGAGCAGGGAAGAAATTTGCCCAGTCTAAACAGTGATTTGGTCACATGGGTTGTTGCATATCCTTACCATTTTCTTTGAGTTTTCTGAATGCAGTGGCTCCATGTAACATTTTAGAAATTAGAACTCCAGTGGCTACAAAAATCTTTGGAAGTTTATGGGTTTTGCTTGCCAGTGAGCCTCTGTAAAATTGTACTATGGTTCTTGTTCTTGGAAGAGACAGTTAAACACTGATATTCCCCAAAATACTAATTAACCTTTAATATGCAATGACATTTTAAGGAATTGTACACAAATTCCTTTTGAAAAAGATTTTGTTCTAGATATCCACCAGTGAAATTTCCAATTACTATTTTGGAAGCATTTTTAGTCCATAGCTCAAAAGTGAATATTCAGCCTTGAGATGAGAGCATGTCCCCGAAGGACAACAAAAATGCAAATGCATTTTGCATCGGTGTCATACAGAGATGCTGTCAGGGACTGTCTCTGCCCAGAACTCAACCAGGGTGGGTGTGAGGACAGCATCACTCTCCACAAAAGGACAGGCAGTATAGAGCTGGCTTTCTGGGCCTGATGAATCCATATGCAAGGTGACTTGTAGTAGTTCAGAGATTGCTTTTTGTCCTGATGACTGGCATGATTCCAGGTAGAGAAAAAGGGAGTCACTCACTTCTCCATTGTCCTGACCACCACAGAGACTATGCTGTGTTGATTTTCGCCTGGAAAAAGCCCAAGTCTAAAGCTTCTCATTTCAGTTGGAAATCTGGAGAGGGGAAGTAAGGAAGTGACCCAAGGCCCCACCATTGGTTAAAGTGACAATCAGGACTGAAATCTGCAAAACAGATAATCACATCAAAAAATGGGCAGAAGACGTGAACAGACACTTACTTCTCCAAAGAAGACATACAAATGGGTAACAGACACATGAAAAAATGTTCATCATCTTTAGCCATCAGAGAGATTCAAATCAAAACCACACTGAGATACCACCTTACACCAGTTAGAATGGCCAAAATCAACAAGACAGTAAACAACAAATGCTGGAGAGGATGTGGACAAAGGGGAACCCTCCTCCACTGTTGGTGGGAATGCAAGTTAGTGCAGCCACTTTGGAAAACAGTATGGAGATTCCTCAAGAAATTAAAAATAGAGCTACCCTATGACCCTGTAATTGCACTACTGGGTATTTACCCCAAAGAAGCAGATGTAGTACAGAGAAGGGCCACATGTACCCCAATGTTCATAGCAGCAATGGCGACAAAAGCCAAACTGTGGAAAGAACCAAAATGCCCTTCAACAGATGAGTGGATAAGGAAGATGTGGTACATCTATACAATGGAATATTATGCCTCCATCAGAAAGGATGAATATCCCACTTTTGTATCAACATGGACAGGACTAGAAGAGATTATGCGGAGTGAAATAAGTCAAGCAGAGAGAGTCAGTTATCTTATGGTCTCACTTACGTGTGGAATATAAAGAAAATCATGGAGGGCATTGTGAGAAGGAAGGGAAGGGTGAATGGGGGGAAATCGGAGGGGGTGATGAACCAGGAGAGACTGTGGACTCTGAGCAACAAACTGAGTGGTTTGGAGGGGAGGGGGTGGGGGGGGTGAGCCTGGTGGTGGGTATTGAGAAGGGCACTTATTGCATGGAGCACTGGGTGTGGTGCATGAACAATTAATCTTGTAACTGAAAAAAATAAACATATTTTGGGGGAAAAAAGAAACAAAGAAACAAAAAAATCTGCATTTTTGAAAAATATCCATTTTAGGGGCTGGAGATAGGAAATTTATTGTTTTTTTTTTCTAAAATGTAGTATGAATTATAGTTGCTCAAAAATTCCCAGAGTTTCTCCTTTCCTCATCACATTTGTGCCTCCCTAGAATCCTAACTCATAAATAAGTACCGTCACAACAATGATATCCTACCTCTAGATCACAACTTCTCCCAAAGTTTCCCAAAGTTCTAACTATATCCAAGCCTCTGCCCCTTTGATTTTGCCTTTCCCTTGGCCTGGATGACCCTACTGGACAGTATCCTTTAATAATCTGCTCAGATACCACATCTAGTTTTTCATAGCTCCTTTAGTTAATTGGGTTATTATCCTTAAAGAATGGATTACATTTTGCTTCAGAAAATAATAATATCTTTTTGTTTCCTTCCCCCTAAAATGTGATCATCCAGAATCTGAGAATTGTATTCTCTTCATCTTGAAAACTTCTGGCACCAATAAGTATCCTATAAATGTGCATTTAATTTGAATCTGCCATTGCCCAAAGTCATAGATAAACTAGTAAAAAGAAGTAGAACCCAGATTGCCTGAGCCCCAGTTCCTGTTCTCTTTCCGCTCCAGCTTGTAAGGTGACTTGACTTCACTTTTGACCTTTAATAAGGCTCTCTCTCTTGTCCCTGTCTTCACGCGAGATGCTCCAGGCCAGCAGTGCATGGCGGGATGTATAGTAAAGGATGAAATTATCCTTTGCTTGTCCTGGAATCTTGGGAGGTCTCACATCCGGCAGTCCCAACTGTGAAGTCCAAAAGCTCCCTCTGCAAGTCCATCTGGCGTTTTGAAATCCATAAATGTCTTTGTCATCCCAAATTTCTGATGGACTTAAGCACAGTTTCCACACCAAGTTGCCCCTCTAATCCCACCCATCAAGTTCTCAGAATAGTCCTGGAGCAATAATTGCTTCACCCATCGCCTGTCAACATCTGAGATTTAATCATGCCCAGCTGACAGGAACATGCAGCACGAGATCCAAGGGCAAGAAGATGCAGGGCAGAAAGACACAAGGCCCCACACCAAGATCCAGTCCCTGTGACTCAAATGCCCAAACGTCAGATACTCAGATCAGTTTCCACATCCCCTTCCACGGGGTCGTGGAGCATTGACATGAATCACTTAGAATTTGAAATTGGAAGTTCCGCAGTTTCCAGTGGGAGCTGTTTCACTTGCCTGAGAGAAATGGGAGAGTCACCCTCCTCCTCCAGTCATAGACCTCATCTTTGAGCTTCCTGGGCTTTGCTGGCTGAATAAAGACAGGTTTGGAAAGCTTTATATGGGGTCCTTAGAATGTTCTACCTCTACTGGAGCTTCTTGGCAAACCTGGAGCAAGCTTTTCCACTCTCTAATATGAGGCTCCCCAAAAATGACCTCTGGAGAATATTACTACATGGAGTATTAATTGGTCTTTTGAAGAGAAAGCTACTACTGCTGAATAAATTTGGGAAACACTAGATTAATCCAGATTAACTCTGTTGCTGCTCTTGAATCGAGGAAAGCCTTTGTTACCGTAATATACTTTGTAATTGCCCCAGAGGACAGACTGTGCAGTTTAGACCATTAAAATACTTTTTCCACCAAAGCTCTGGTGGAACTAATGGTAACTGGATTTCATTTAAAAACAAACAAAACAAAAAATAAATAAAAACAAACACAATAAAGTAAAACAAACAAACAAACCCCAAAACAGACCAAAAAAAAGTCTGATCTAGTCCTGCTAGTCTTTTCTTCTTTTCATACCAAACTTGCATAGTCACTTCTTTTACATTTTCTTTTCTGTTTTTCTTCCCTTTAGTTTCCTTATTAATTTTATTAGTTTATTTATAGAAACTACCTGCTAGTTTCTTCTTTAGGAAAAAAATCTATTTTTAACATTGCTTCCATGTGTTGTTCTGCGTAGAAAGAGCAGTGGCCTTGAATTCAAACAAATATGAAGTTAAGTTTTTGCTCCAAGTCTTAACTGTGTGACCTGAAACATATCTCAACTCTAGGGACTCCTGGGTGACTCAGTCAGTTAAGCATCTGCCTTCAGCTCAGATCATGATCTCAGGGTTCTTGGATAGATCAGGCCCTGCATTGGGCTCCCTGTGGGGTTCCTGTGGGCTCCCTGCTCGGTGGGGAGTCTGCGTCTCCCTCTCCCTCTATCCCTGCCCCCTGCTCCTGCTCTCTCTCTCAAAAATAAAAAAGATCTTTAAAAATAAATAAATAAATAAATTAATTAATTAATTAATTCCAAACTCTAGATCTGTCCCTGGGCCCTGGTGATCCCATTTGCTAAATTGAGATGGTGAAAGGAAGAGCCCTGATGATAAATGCGGGAAAACGTTTTACAAATGGTAAAGTGCTGTGAACATGTGCACTGTTGTACTCTGCTGGTCTGGATCTGGAGCGCTGGTTTGGGCACATGGAGACTGAGCCAAAAAGGCAGCAGTTCCAGCTCAGGCTTTACTTCTGGCCCCCTGCCTTTCCCATTTTCACATTCTCACATCGGGGCTCAGACTGAGGGGAACGTGCCCTAGAGACCCGTGGTTTCCATTAGATTACAAGCTCTACGTTCCATGGCAGGATTTCCCGCCTCAGCACATGTTGGCCCAGACTCACAACCCCCCAGCCCCACTCCCCCACATTGCTATCAGTCCCCCCCGGGACAGCTTCTTGCAACGTGTTGTTTTGTCTGTCCCCTGTTGCTACAGCAATCCAAAAAAGATTTGTGTTTCCAATTCTCTGAAATGGAGACATCTGCATGCAATTTTGAAAATCCTTGTCAGGGTCCTCGTTTACTGTTTTGATCAGCTTTCTCTGAGACTGGGCAGAGTCTCCAGAGAAGTTCAAAGGGAAAAGACCCCTCTAGGCAAACAAGTGCTTCCCATAAGGTGGCCTGTTTGTGGATTCCTGTCCCCAGTGGAGTAAAAGCATGGGGCAAAGCCATGAATGCTCAGAAGCTAACTCCATCCCCCAGTCTCCCAGCCCACAAGGAAGAGTGGTCAAATTAAAAGGCTCAGGTTAGGGGCGCCCTGGTGGCTCAGACCTTAAGCGTCTACCTTTGGCTCAGGTCATGATCCCAGGGTCTTGGAATATAGCCCTGCATCAGGCTCCCTGCCCAGCAGGAAGCCTGATTCTCCCTCTCACACTCCTCCTGCTTGTGTTCCCTATCTCACTGTCTCTGTCAATTAAATAAATAAATAAAATCTTTAAAAAAACAAAAGGTTCGGGTTAGAACCTCCTCGAAGTTCATTTCTATGAAACAGATTATGTCCTGAATGTCCGTGTAAACCCATGGAGTCCTAAAATTCTGCCACTTACACATGCCCTATTTTGAGAGGTGGCAGAGGGGATGTGTAGTACTGGACAGCAGAAATCCTGGGTTTTGCTCCTCATGCCAATTAGCCATGTGACCTAAAATGTCAGAATTTCATCTGGCCTTCATTTCTCTCACGTGAACAGTGAGTTGGTTGGATGTGCATGGCCTCTTTCCAGTCTAAAAGAAGTCAAGATGGGCCACAAGAGAGGCTCCCACACACCTGCTGACCCTGGGTAGAAATTTATCATTTTACTCTGGACTGTTTCTGGGATAATGTTGGGAAGGAATATTTTTCAGCTCCACAATGGAGTGGAAGATTCCTCTAGATCTCAGAATCAAAGAGACCTAAATTTGAGCCCTAGTATACCACTTTTGGGGAGTGTGAGCTGGGACAGTTTATGTAAGGGCACTAGGATATTGGCAGCCACTTTAGATAATTCATGAGAAATAGATAAAGTCATATATGCAAAATATAATGCATGGTACATAGAACAAAGCAACATTTATGGTTTCCCATTCCTCTACCTTTTCCAATCTCTCAGCCTTCTTCCCTCAAACTACTCCAAATCCAAGCATAAACAGACATTTAAAGCCCTAATGCATCTCTGTATACAGTAGCTTACACGCATATTACAGCTGGAAAGCTACCCGTACCATACCCATAGCATCGTGGCTTGGTTAATTAACGGGTATCACTTTTGAGAAATAAGATTGGTTTGTTTTTAAATGAAATTTAACCTTTTTCTGTTTTCCCCTGGGAGACCTTGTGAAATGTATTCAGTTCTTTCTTGAGTACCTGAGCACTCCAAAACTCTATTTTCTTCTTGCATCTTCAGAAACAGCATTTATGTTATTTTTATTATTTTCAATATATGTAGTGTATGGATGCTCTCGTCAGTCCTCCTCCATGGACTCTTCTACCTGAATGAGCTTTGGGAGATTTTCTTCCACATTCCACCACCTGACACCCCTGAGCCTGAGGGCTGTTACACCTCTCACTGCTGTCAAATATTTTTCCTTGAGCAGCTCTTCCCCCTATTTCTAACATGATGCCCCTCCTTTGTGGCAGGCCAAGTTGGTGGAATTTTTGTAGAAATAGCAGCGTATGGACTGCGGCACCAGGAAGGTGTGGGGGCTTTAATTTAGTTTATAAATACCATTTGTTTGCATGACTATGAACCCTTTTGTTTCTTTTCTCCTTAGCTGTGTTCCAGATCTGTGAGACTGTTAGAGAACTGAGTCCTGGTGGGTTCAGTTTCACCATAATTATGACTCATAGCCCATGACTTTTAAGGATTACTGTGTTTCCCATTGCTGCTGTGACAAATGACATAAAACAAGGTAGCTTAAAACAACATACCTGCATTATCCTGGAGTTCCAGAGCTCAGAAGTTTAAAATAGGTCTCAGTGGGCTAAAATCAAGATGTCACCAAGCCTGGGTTCTTTAGGAGGATCTAGAGGAGAATCTGTTTCCTTGCCTTTCCCAGCTTGTGAAGGCTGCTACACTCCTGGACTCAAGTCCTCTCCCTCTCTATTCAAAGCCAGAAGCATGCATATTCAAACACTTCTCACTCTCTACTCCTCACCTCAGCTTCACCTTCACACCTGACTCTCTGACTCTACAACTCCTGCCTCCCTCTCATAATGGCCCTTGTGATTATATTGGGCCTGCCAGCATAATCTAGAATAACCTTCCCATGTTGACCCTAAACTTAATCCCATCTGCAAAGTCCTTTTTGCCATGTAAGATGCCACATTCATAGATGTTGAGGATTAGGACATGGACATCTTTAAGCAGACTTTATTCTCCCCATTGCACTTGCCAATATAGGATTTCTCTAAGTGATCTCCATTCCAGTGTGCTCCCTCTTGCCCACCCCACCAACTTAGCATCCCAGGGAATGGGCTTTGGGATACTTATCTAACTAGGCTAGTGTTTCTACGGGGCCTACCAAGAAGACACTTCATCTGCCTCTCCAGCCATAACAGTGGGGGTGCTGGACCTCCTTGGCTCAAGGTCCTAAATTTGAATCTTCTCCTTCCAGCCAATCAGGCTTTCCCATTGATATCCATTCCAGTCCTGTCTAGAAATGTCATGTACATCTGAAAAAGTGCTAAATGGCAGCAGAGGCAGAGGGGTAAGTATGGTACCTAGCTCTGTGCCTCCCAGCATGGGCAGACAAAAATACTACTTTTTCCCAAACTAGAAAAAACAAACACCCCAAAATTGGAGACTTCTCTGTTACTGGTGACTGATCCAGTAAGACACCTATAAAAGGGAGAATACAATAACTAAACATTTGCTAGGATCTTAGTTTTTGCCAGATACTATGCTAGGTGTGGATGTATATTATCCCTTTACTTCTCTTATCTGCTCTATAAAGCTTATACTGTTATTAAGCCCTTTTTTATATGTAATAAAACAAAGGCTTAAGTAGGGAAATTGACCAAGTTCAGACAACTAGCAAGATTTATTTCTAAGAGCCCCACTACTTCCTAATCTTTCTGAAGATTGACTACATCAGGCTTTAGTCCACATACCTCTTCTTTATTCTCACTCCCTAGGCATTGGGTCCAATTGCTTTAAGAACTATTTATATACTAAATATTCTCAAACTTAAGTCTCTAGTCATCATCTCTTGAGGAAACTCCAGACTCATGTCCAACCACCCATTTATCACCTTGATTTCAAGGCCCATTAGGTATCCCCAACTTAGGACCAAAACTGAATTCCATTTCCTGTCATCATCAGGATGCACCCCAGCCCCAGTGGTTTTCATCTTGGAAAATGTCACCATCATTCGGTGTACTTCTTACACTGCTACATATTCTCCATCAGCAAATTCTATCTTCTCTACTTTTATAATACCTACAGAAGCTAAGCACTTTTTTAAAATTTATTTTTTCAGTGTTCCAAGATTCATTGTTCATGCACCACACCCAGTGCTCCATGCAATACACTTTTCACTATTAGTCTACACTGAGATGTCCAACAGATATGTAATGCCAGCTATACATGTGATTTTGAATTTTCTAGTAGCCACATTTAAAAAGTAAAAAGAAACAGTTAAATAACATATTTTAATAATAGAATTAACACATTTACTAGTGTTTTGTTTGAACAGTTATTTGAGCAAAATATTACCATTTGGACATGCGATCAATACAAAACAATTATTAGTTGGGGCACCTGGGTGGCTCAGTGGGTTAAAGCCTCTGTCTTCGGCTCAGGTCATGATCTCAGGGTCCTGGGATCGAGCCCCGTGTCGGGCCCTCTGTTCAGCGGGGAGCCTGCTTCCCACTCTCTCTCTCTCTGCCTGCCTCTCTGCCTACTTGTGATCTCTCTCTCTGTCAAATAAATGAATAAAAAATCTTTTAAAAAAACAATTATTCGTGAGATATTGTACATTGTTTATTTCCTACTAAGCCTTTGATGTCTGATGTGTACTTTACACTTACAGCACATGTTAGTGAGAACGAGCCCTATTCCAAGTGCTTGGTAACCATATTTGGCCAGTGGCTTCTGTTTTGAACAGTGCAGATACAAGATCATAATCCCCCTAGAATTCTTCCACAGCCTCCTAACAGTCTTTGGTGCTTCTGCTCTAATTCCCCTGAGTCTATGATTCACACAGCAGCTTAACTGAGCCTTTTAAAATGTAAACCACATCATGCCACTCTTTTGCACAAAATATCTTCAGGGCTTCCCACTACCAATAATGTAAAAATCCAAAGTCCCTCCATGATGGGTCCCCGGCCACCTCCTTGACAGCTTTCACGCCCTATTCTTTCTCACTCGGCTCCTCTGCTCTAGTATGCTGGCTTTAAGGGGCACAGCTGATGCTCCACCCTCATCCCTCTGAGTCCCTCTGTTGGTTCTCTGTGCTCATCCTCCAGCCTCAGGGAGCCATGTCCTCTGAATGACCCCAGAGACCTTCTTTCCGGGACTGCCTTTGTACACCTGGAACTAGCCCTCTTGCCTGTCATGACAGAGGAGTTTATTCCCTCCCTGGCTCCTTGGGGGTATAGTATAATCTCCAGGAAAGATCAAGCTAAAGCCTAGACCTCACCTGAATTCTCACACTTTCCTCCCCTACCTTCCTTACTCCCTTGTAGGTTCCTCCCGAGAACACTTCCTTAATGAATCATTTGTAAGGGAATCTGGGCAACCCAACCTAAGCCTCTGGCCAAAGACCCTTTACTACACCAGGGCTGCCTTTGCACTTGGTGATCCTCAGCCTGCAACTCTCTTCTCCCAGAAAGAAACATGGCCTGCTGCTCTCACTTCATCAGGGTCTCCGCTCAGACGTCAGTGCTCCCAGAGAATTCTTCTCTGATGCACCTGTTTCCTCCCTGTCTCCTCCCCTTCCTCACTTTCCACTTAGCATTTGTCACCATCTGTCTATATTTTGTAAGTGGGCTTTGTTGTTGTTGTTGCTTTTGCCTGTTTCTTTCACCAGAATATAAACTTCATGAAAGAAACAACTTTGTTTTGTTCACATACCAGCCCCCATCCTCAGAGGAGTGGATGCTTACATGAATGGTGGTAAATACGTGTTGAGTTAATAGATGAATGCATGAGTAGATGAACTGATGGAGACAGGATCAAACTGGACAGTATAATTCCAGAGTTCACTGCCCATGTGTTTAAAAAGCCTAATCTACAAAGAGTGTCTCAAGTATGTTGATAGGCACATATGTGCTTCAAGAAGCACTGAACATCATTCATTCCGTATGCCAACTCTGGCAACCTCACCCACCTCCACACTAAGAGAAAATGGCCCTATTTCTTAGGGCAATGAGAGCAGAAGTATACACTACTGTCCTGAAACACTATCAGCTCTTAGGAATCTTAGCTTCTTACTTTCCAAGCCCGATTTTGGCTCTAACCAGTAGTGCAAACAAGTAAGTAATATCAGACTGAATACATGGAAACTCAGGTAGAATAAATGAAATAAATACAAAATGCCCAGCACAGTTCCTGGCACATAAGATGCTCTTTATTCCCAGTAGCTATAATTATCATGGCAATTATTTGCACCCTGACATTTTACTTAAAACCGGAGTCTGTAACTCAGTTACATCAATGTGAAAGAATGAGTGAGCTCTGGTAGGGAACAGAACAGAGACTCGGGGCAAGGGGAAGCTGATAAAATATGCAGGTCCACATTTCTGGGACTCTGCATGCTAAGTATTGACCACTGGAACCTGTGCAGTAGAGGCAAGAAGTAACAATGAAGGGGAACATATGATTTCCTTGGAGGAAAAGAATTATCATCTCTGTGGTTTTAGTAACAAGGCTGCTCAGTAAACTTTGCTGGTAGTTTTCAGCCTGTCTGAAAAGACTAGCACATTCTTCCAGTGCCCCAGCCAGTATTGCTTTTGGAAGAGAGATTATTGGCAGATGTGAAAAGACGACTGAAATAGCTTAGAAATGAGCGTTCTCTGCACCAATCACCCCAACCTTTTCCTGTTTCAGTACACCAACCAGGGAGTGTGCACTCTTTCTTTAAATGTCAATGAGCTTGGGAGTCATTAGATTCACCAAGGAAATGCAATCAAATGATAAAATGATGATCACATTAAGATCATTCCTATTAATATCAAAACTGCAAGCAACACAGCAAAATGCCACGACATTCTTGGGCAATAAATATTAACCATGTTCTTGCTCTACCAAGAAACTGTGCTCCTGGGAAAGAGTTCCAGTGTACACACTTTCCTGCAGTCCTCAGGATGTGGTGCCAGGGCTTGGGGGGACTGGGGAAATGGGCAGCTTGACGGTCATGTTTATCATCTTGTGTTGTCCTACTGCTACTGTAACAAATGACCCACAAACACAGACAAGTTTTAGTGACTTACAACAACATAATTAATTTTCTTATTCTTCTGGCTGTCAGAAGTCTGAAATGAGTCTTGCAGACCTAAAATCTATGTATCAGCAGGTTGGAGAATCTGTTACCTTCCCTAATCCATCTTCTGGAGGCTACACTCATTCCTTTGCCCTGGCCTCTTCCCCACCACCAAGGTCAGCAGCCTCTTTAGATCTCTCTCTCTCTCTCTCCGCCTCTGTCATCACACAGCCCCTAACTCTGACACTCCCTTTTATAATATCCTCAATACAGGTTCCAGGAAATATGATGTGGACATCTCTGGGGACCATTCTGTCTCCAATACTCCCCACTATAAAATCTCCCTTATGTATTCTGTATTTTCTGCTCCTTCGTCTGCAAACCGTGAACTCCTAAGCAGCACAAAGGAGTTGCCCAAGCACTGTGCTATGATATTTGACTAAATTTTAACTTGGCTTCCACCTGTGATAGGCTGTGTTCCCTAAAGATGATCCCAGCCATCATGCTGAGCCTTAGCTCAAGAAAATGCAAAGCTGCCAAACTGTAAAATGTATTTTGTCCCAACCCATCATCAGACCGTTTTTAGCAATTCTCTCTTACCCCACCTTTCATTTTCCAGTTCCACGCATGCCCCTTGTCCCTTTTTGATTCCCCTTTTATCTTCTCCATAGTCCCTATTCCTATTTCTCCTCCTTTAAAAAAAAACTTAGCTACCTTTGTCTTAGTTGGATTTGGGCTCAGTCTATACTGGAGACTCTCTCCTCTACTACAGTAGCTTGGATAAAATCTGTCTTTCCACCTTTTTTTCTTTTAAAGATTTTAATTTATTTATCTGACAGAGAAAGAGCAAGCACAAGCAGGGGGAATGGCAGGGGAGAAGCAGGCTCCCAGCTGAGCAAGGACCCTGATGTGGGGCTTATTCCCAGGACCCTGGGATCATGACTGAAGGCAGTGGCTTAACCAACTGAGCTACCCAGGCACCCCTGTCTTTCCACCTTTAATAAGTGTCTAGTTCTGTCTTTTCCTTTTGGCACCTCTATCAGAGCAAATATCAGAAAAGGATATGACATAAACCTTTGCGCTTCTGTATGATATAGGATCTGTATTTTGCTCATGGAAACTTGGGTCAGAGTTTTTGAGCTACTGAGAAATCGAGCAAGCTTATCGGTTTTATACAGTTAGCAAGGGAGAAGGTGTTTTCTGGGGGATGCTCCTAGAACCACACCACATGACCTAGGTTCCAGGAAGGAAGGTGATGTGGATTAAGGTCTATGGAATATTATCAGAGAAGCTTTGTGGAAGAGATGGGTTTGAGTTAACACTACAAAAAATTATCCAAATCTCCTGGTGGGTGAGTGAAAAGAAAGAAGGAACAGAGCAATGGAAAGGCAGGAGAGTTCCTCACAGTGCATCTCTTCTCAGGTATCGAAACTCCAGAGAACCAGGAAGTACATGCTAATGTCCTCTATGAGGCATACCGGAAAAAGTCCTCATTTTTTTTTTTCAGTTATTATTTTCTTTGCTGGTCAGTCACTTTTAGAATCCATCTCTCCTTATTCTCCATTATTCTGCTGCTCGTTCTTTCTTTATTAGTTCATCTTTGCAAGGCTACAACAAACAGAATTGCTTATACTCTCTACCAAAATACCCCATCTAGTGGTGCTGTCACCACGTGGAGGGACAGTAGCCCTGTGTTCCAGTTACCGGTGCACTCTTCCTTCCATGTGGATCCTAGTCCCAGATCCACATTACCTGAAATTAAAGGCCCAAAGCAGCTTTGTTTCTACTGCTAGTAGTATTCGCTACAGCTGGGATTCCAGGAATAGGAGGGGTGGTGGACTCTTGGCCTGACTTCCTCTGGATATATATTTTTGTCAAAATATTCCTTCCATGGTCATGGAATGAACAGAATGGAATGATAAATGTTACAAATGCAGGCATGACTCCTTCCTTGATGACTAATCTGCTTCAGTCAGGACTTTTGTAGAAGCAAAGTTTACTAACAACCCAAGCCACTGGGTAGCATGGAATCAACCTTCAAATGAAGCCTTTACAGTCTCTAGCAGTTTCATAGTCTGGTCACCAACAAAGACCCCAGTTATGCATTGTTACCTTCTTAAAAAGCCAGAGTCACTTCTCTCAAAATGCTCTCACATCTGATTAACAGATAGCTAGTTATCCACAAAAAAATACGTATTTATTAAATTTTAACACATTAAAAAAGAACCAGATCTGTACATAAAAAGAGAAAAGTATAGTATTTATTTACTTCTAGTGTCCGTAGTCTATAAAAGAATAGTGACAAAATAAACATAATACTATATTTTTATAAAAGCATAATGAAAAAATAGGAAAAAAAATCACCTAGGTAATCAAGGAAGGTAAAACAGAAAACGTTAGAGTTAAAGCAGTTCTTCATGGTGAAATGGTATGAGTTTGGTAGGTATAGGATTTTGAGGGGAAGGGCATTATAGTCAAAGGACATAGAATTACAAAAACCCAGAAAAATAAAAGAGTATGATGTATTGATGAAATGCCAGTGGTTCAGTGCTTTGGACTTCGGGTACAAAGTTTTTTGGAGGTTTTTGGAGAGAAATAAAATTGACAAAGGAAAATAGGGTAGATTATGAGAATCCCTGCATGCTTCATGGGTAATAGGCTACTTAGACACTTTTCACTGAGCTACTGTGCTACTTGCTCCTGGTCACTAGGGTTGATTGAACCTGGATTTATAACTGAAATGATGGCCTCATCAAGTAGTATGAAGGATGATGAAGAACACAATGAGACTCAACAGTGAAGCCAAGGGGTTGAACCCTGGGCCTGTAAAATAGCCCCAGCAATGGTCTGGCCACTGGAAATGTTCGTAGTGAAGAGGAGCTGAATATTCAAAAAAAGAAAAACAAATTTAGAGAGTAGAATGGACTGGACATAGAGACTAATTGATGGTGAGGAACGAGAGAGAGGGGAAAATGTTTAGTTTGAATTGCCAGGAAACATTAGTGTTGTCCACTGGAGGAGAGGCAATAGCAGTAAAGTTTTCTCCAAAGATGTATTTCACCTGACCTACAGAGTTGGTTGGAAGTAGGTCTTACAAGCAGGCATATCCCATCGCCACTGGAAGGCTGTGACTTCTTATAAAGTTCCTATGAAGGAAGCAGGCACCTCTTTGATGCCCACAGTGCTGAAATGGATGGAAATGCTCAAACAGATTGTCTGGAAAATATTTCATCATTAGAAGTGATCTAAGTGTGAAAATGTCTATTGGGAACCAACCCCAATTCCCAAACTCCTTGAAGCCTTTTCCTCTCAAGAGGAAAGTGAAATAAGTAATACCCACGTCCCCACTCCCCCCCCCCCACCACTACAGGGTCAGGAATTTTGCAAGAAGAAATTCTGGGAATAGCTAATTCATCTAAGAAAGTGAATCCCAACAAGGATGGCAGTGGCCCATGAATCATTGCTTCTGAAACCGAAACAAAATTAGAATGGAATCTGGCTAGAGTGCAGGCTTTCTGATAATGTGAATTCCCCTGATTGGTGACTCTGAAAAAAATGATGGGAAGAAAAGAGCCTGGTCAATTGAGTGATCGAGTTTTACTGACCCTTATAAGGTATGTGGATTCATTTCAACATGAAAAATAACTAAGCCCCAGGGCAGGATTAAAACTTAGAGATGACCTTCTGTAAATCTTATTTTGTGAAAGAAAAAGTTGGAATCGAAGTGATATTAAGAGACTTGCCAAACATCAAGCAGTAATGTGGAGGCAGAATCCTCTTGACTCGTATCATGGACAAATTTTGAAGGACTTGGATTATCATATAACTGGATACCTGTAAATGAGTAGCTACTCATTTTGTATTTGCTCTGTTCTGGGGTGTATCTCAAATGCAAGACATCTCAAGTACCAATGATAAGTTCAGGTCAGTTCTAGAATACTAAAATATTCATGAACAGATAAGGTATAGTAAAATTTTCATTACTTACATCTATTTGTAATATTTAAGGCTGTATTCATCAGTTCCTCAGTCTCTCTCTCTACAACAAAAATGTGAACCCTTCAAAGAATCTACCTAGAGTACCCTTGGAACCCACAAAATTACTACCACCGCCGCCATCATCATTGTTCTTCCTACATGGCAGGAGCAGCACTAAACAATTTTACACCCATCATCTCGTCCAGTCCTCATAATCATCTTGTGAAGCTTGTATGATTGTTATCCCCATTCTACACAAGAGAAACGTTAAGCTTAGAAAGAGGTAATATGTCCAGTATCACATAACTGGTACATACCAGAGCCTGCATTAAAGGTGGTAAGAGAGCGGGGCTTTGAGGTCATATCTGCCAAACCTCTGAGTACCTTTCAGCCACAGGACATTAATCCAGCTTCTGCTTGGACTCACTTAGGGATGGGAGTTTACTGCCACTAGAAACAATCTATCTTCATTTCAGACATCTGTACCTATTCTTCCTATAATGAAACTGAACCCAGAATTCTTACAACATTTAATCATTAGTCCTGATCATGTTCTCTTGAGACCCTTAGAAGAGTTTAATGTGTCATCCATCTGAAAGTTGTTTCAGATGTGTGAACACACAGTGTTTTCTCTCCGGTATTTACTCTCTTTCAGTTATCTTTCATGTGTCCTGATTCCTGGATTACTTACCATTTTTATGATTCTCTCTCAGAGTTTCTCTTTCAGTCATCAGGAATTCTAAAAACTCCAGATGTAGGTGCGCCTGGGTGGCTCAGTGAGTTAAAGCCTCTGCCTTCCACTCGGGTCATGATCTCAGAGTCCTGGGATTGAGCCCTGCATCGGGCTCTCTGCTCGGTAGGGAGCATGTTTCCCCCTTTCTCTGCCTGCCTCTCTGCCTACTTGTGATCTCTCTCTCTCTCTCTGTCAAATAAATGAATAAATAAATAAAATCTTAAAAAAAAAAACACAAAAAACCCCTCCAGATGTAGACCAATGGTTCTAAATAGAGCTGAGTTAACAGCTTTGAAAGAGTCAGCTTAGAAAATAAAAGATATTCGGGTTAAATCCTGACTTTGTTTTTTGTTTATGTAAGTTTGTTATCCTCTCTGAACCTCAGGGCTCACCCATTAAATTGAGATAATGATATCTCACCCATTTTTTAATAGGGACAGAATAAAATAATGTGTACAAAGAATATGATAGTGCCAAAACTGCTCTTAACACTTAGAGTCTAAAAGAGTATCATATTGTGCCTGGAGTTAGGTAATAAGCATTCAAAATGATAGTTTAAAATTATTGATAAAAGACTTCACCTGCAGGAAGATAGACTAGACCCATTTTTTTCCTAAAAAAACTAAAAACTCTAGACTTTGTACATAAAATACACATAAGATTCTGAAAGTTGAAGATAAGAAGGCAAATAGGCCAGAGACCTCAGGACTCAAAGGAACAATAGGATGATGAATACTCTGGGTTTTCTTTTTGTCTCATATAAATAAAACTGGAAGATTAAGAAGCCAGCAACCTAGAATTGCCAATGGACACAAAGCCCCAATACAAGCTTCTTCTCTTGGTCAAGGGACCAAGAAAGGGACAGGCAAGCAAGACATAAAGATTTTAGGCAATAACCAATCTACTACAGCCAAACACCACAGTAAAGGTGGTGTGGTACCCCCACATCCACGCCAACAAATGCCAAGCAAGAAGCAGCCTGGATTTCAACCCTCATTGCACTGTAACAAAACACCCCAACTGGGGTGATATCAGAGAAAGTCTTTCCCCCTCACCACCAGCCAATGAAAAGCCACCCTACTTACGTCACTTGGGACATAAGGGAGGCCTGAATTTCTACTCCAACCCACCATTCCCCTCCCTACCAGACAGTGCAAGAGTAAGCTTAGTGGAGAGGCAGCATTTTCCTCACCCAGCATAGTGAAGGCACCCCCACTGAGGTTACCATGGAAATAGGATAGGGAGCCAGATTCATGCCTAGCAGTAATGGTGAGCCTTCAATCCTGGTTATAAACAGAGACCAAGTGGGGAACCTAGACTTTTACCTCCCTTTGGCAGTAACAAAACAGTGCTCTCCCTCTTTGGCCAGAATAATATCAGAGAAGGTCAGTTCTTATTTAAACAGTAGACTTAAGAGGGCACCTGGGTGGCTCAGTTGGTTAAGCGGCCGCCTTTGGCTCAGGTCATGATCCCGGGGTTCTGGGTTTGATTCCTATGTCAGGCTCCTTGTTCAATGGGGAGCCTGCTTCTCTCTCTCTCTCTCTGCTACGCCCCCTGTTTATGCTCTCTTTCTCAGACAAATAAATAAATAAAATCTTTTAAAAATTAAAATAAATAGAGGCACCTGGGTGGCTCAGTGAGGTAAAGCCTCTGCCTTTGGTTCAGGTCATAATCCCAGGGTCCTGGGATCAAGCCCCGCATCAGGCTCTCTGCTCAGTGGGGAGCCTGCCCGCCCCACCGCCTGCCTCTCTGCCTACTTGTGATATCTCTCTCTCTCTCTCTCTGTGTCAAATAAATAAATAAAATCTTTAAAAAAATCAAAATTTAAATCTAATAAATAAATAAATAAATAGTAGATTTAGGGGTCCCTGAGTGGCTCAGCCAGTTAAGTGTCCAACTCTTGATTTCCTCTCATTTCATGGTCTCAGACAATCTCTCTTGAGATCGAACCCTGCATTGGACTCTGTACTCCAGAGTAGAGTCTGCTTGAGATTTTCTCTCCCCTTCTTCACTGCTCCTCTCCCTGTTTGCACATGATCTCGCTATCTCTTTTTTTTTTTTTTAAGATTTTTATTTATTTATTAGAGAGCGAGAGACTGAGAATGAGAGGGGAGAAAGTCAGAGGGAGAAGCAGACTTCCCGCAGAGCCGGGAGTCCGATATGGGACTCGATCCCGGGACTCCGGGATCATGACCTGAGCCGAAGGCAGTTGCTCAACCAACTGAGCCACCCAGGTGCCCTCTATCTCTTTTTAAATAAATAATATCTTTAAAAAAAAAACCTCCTTTAAAATAGATAGTAGATTTAACTAAGACCCAGAGTTTTACAACATAACCTCCAAATTTCAAATGAAAATCCTTGTCATACCAAGAACCAAGATGATGTCAACTTGAATGAGAAATGACAATCAGTAGATGCCAAAATTGAGGAGATAGAGATGTTATCGTTACCTGCCAACGATTTTAATACAGCCCTAATAGAAATACTGTAATGGAAATTACAAATAGTCTTCAAGCAAATGATAAAACAGAAAGACTTAGCAAAGGAATAGAAAAACTAAAGAAGCAAATGATAATCTTAGAACTGAAAAATACAATAGCTGAAATGGGAAACTCAAGAGTAGGCTCAAAATGGAGAACACTAAGGAAAGAATCAGTGAATAGGAGGAATAGTAGAAATTTTCTAATTCTAAATCTAGAATAGAAGAAATTTCCTAATCTAAACAGCAGTCAAAATAAGGAAGGGAAGGGAAGGGAAGGGGAGGGAAGAAGAAAGAAGGGAAGGAGGGAAGGAGAGAAGGAAAGAAGGGAAGGGAAAAAGGGAAGGAAAGGGGGAAGGAGGAAATAAAAGGAAGGAGGGGGAGGGGAGGGAGGAAAATATGCACCAAGCCTTAGGAGCTAATGGCACTGAAAAGAAAAATAGACAAATCCATAACTATAGTTGAAAATTCAACATTTCTTTCTCAACAAGTGATTGGTCAAATAGAAAATCAGGAAGCATATAGAAGAATTCACAGTATCTTCAAACAATAATATCTAATCAACATTTAAAGAATACTCCAACTAACAACAACAGAATAGACATTATTTTCAAGTGCCCAAGAAACATATACGAAGATATATCATCTCCTGGGACAAAAGACAAACCCCAACAAATTTAAAATAATTGAAATCATTCAGTTTCTCTTACCACAATGGAATCAAACTAGAAATAAAAAGCAGAAAGACAACAGGAAAATCTCTGAACACCTGGAAAATGAATGATACACATCTAAATATTTCATGGGTCAAGTAAGGAAGTCTCAAGAATATAAAAACGTACATTGGACTGAATAAAAATGAAAAGACAGTATATCAACATTTGTGAGGCACAGCTGGAAAAGGGCTGAGAATGAAATTTATAGCATGAAATGAATACATAAGAAAAGAGAAAAGGCCAAACTAAAACCCAAACAGAGCAGAAGGAAGGAAATAAAAAATTGTAATAAGAGCAGAAATCAATAAAATTGAGAAAAGAAAAATAATATAGAAATTAAACAAAATCTGTTATTTTTTAAAAATAAAAAGACCAATAAAAGTGGCAAACCTTTAGCAAGATTGAAAAAATTTGTCAGAGAGGACAAACCAGCAACACCAGAAATGAAATAGGGGATAACCCCAGAGAACACGACAGAACGAAACAGATATCCGAAAGATAATAAAGGAAGGCTAAAAACAACTCTCGACACATAAACTGTTATCCACATTATTATCCAATATGAAATAGGTAATTTTATAGCCCTATAAATATTCAAGAATTTACATTTATGCATGAAAACATTCAGTATTTTTAGCAATAAGGGAAAAGCAAGCTAAAATCACAATGAGACATTACTGCACACCTATTGGAATAGCTTAAATCAAAATAGTGACAATATCAAATTCTGGCTAAGATAAGGAACTAAGTTGCTTATGCATTGCTGTGGGAAATGTAAAGTGCTATAGTCATTCTGGAAGATAGTTTGGCGGTTTCCTAAAACAAACAAATAGAAAACAAGCATAAAAAACGCTGAACATTAAACTACCATTTGGCACAGCCATTTCACTCTTGATCATTTAACCCAGAGAAACGAAGACTTATATTCATAAAACAAAAAAACAACTCTGTGAACTAATATTTATAGCAGCTTTATTCATAATGGCCTAAAATTGGAAACAACCCAGATGTGCTACAACAGGGGAATGGCTAAACAAATTGTGCTGCATCCACACCATGGAATGCTACTCAACAATAAAAAGGAACACACTAGTGATACGTGCAACAATCTGAATACAGTGGAATTATGCTGAGTGAAAAAAGTCAACCTCAAAAGAGCACTGTATTATTCCATTTATATAACATTTCCAAATGAGAAAATTATAGAAATAGGTAACAGATTAGTGTTTGCCAGGGATTAAGGAGGGAGTGGTCTCTCTGCATCTTTGTGGTATCAATGTCAATGTCTTGGTGGTGATATCGTCCTATACTTTTGTAAGACGTTATTGAGAGAAACTAGGTAAAGTATATATGCTATCTCTATTATTTCCTACAATGTCATAACTACAGGTATCTCAGTATAAAACATTTAATTAAAATGTACTGATAAGAATAAAGTGTATCATAATTCCTTGAAAATTTATAACCTATCTGTGACGTATGTTCGATGTTAACATGAACGGGTGCATCCCACTGTAATCTGGAGAGTATTTGTAGCTCTTGTATAGAAGAAGGACTTTGTCATCACATGCATTTGGAAAATGCTGGCTTAAGGGGCACCCGATTGGCTCAGTCAGCTAAGCATCTGATTCTTGATTTCTGCTCAGGTCATGATCTTAGGGTCCTGGGATCAAGCCCTGTGTCAGGCTCCCTACTCATCAGGGATTCTGCTTGAGGATTCTCTCCCTCTCTGTCTGTCCCTTCCCACACTCAAGCTCTATCTCTCTAAAATAAATAAATAAATCTTTTTTTTTTTTTTTTTTAAGGAAAAGGCTGACTTAAGTATATTTGTCTTTTTCAAGAATTTTCAGAACCTTTGTTATGCTTTTCTGTCTTGGGGTTTTTCAAGAGATTGATAGAATGAACATCATTCTTCCTAATTTCATGATCAATGGGACTTAGCTCCTCTCACCTTTCTCCCCAAAACACATGCTCAACACATCAGAAAAGCACTTATGAGACTGGTCCTCCATGGAATTCACTTAAGAAAATGCCGATGTCAGGGGCCTAGGTGGCTTGGTTGGTTAAGCGTCTGCCTTCGGCTCAGGTCATGATCTCAGGATCCTGAGATCAAGCCCCGTGTCAGGCTCCTTACTCAGTGGGGAGTGTGCTTCTCCCTCTCTGTGATCTCTTTCACTCTTGTGTTATCTCTCAAATAAATAAAATCTTCTTTTAAAAAAAAATTGGTTAAGAAGATGCCAATGTCTACAGAATATGCTATTTGTTGCTCTGACTTAATAATAGAAGGAAATTTTAAGCAGAAGCAGTAACTCATCAGAAAGTACAAAAGCATAGGAGAGTATGGGTTTTTGGAGTCAAGACTGAGAACATGGGAATGTGCAGAGAGCTTACAGGAGGTGTATCTGGAGGGGCATCAGTTGGCCACATCATGAAAGGACTTTAGTGCAAAACGAGGGGGTTTTTACTTTGTCCTGGAATCCATAGGGTCTCCGCCTAGACCCCCAGGCCCATCCTTTTATTCTACAAGCAAGGACACTGCCAACAGAATTGCCTAGATATTCCATTTAACTATAGCTGTCTAGATTTGACTGTATGAATTCTAAAATTGTGAGTAGAATTTATAGACGATGACATTAGCCTTTGGCTTCAGCAGTTATGTATGGAGTACATGTAGATAAGCTTCAATTCAAAACATCTCTGCATATATTCACAATATCCTGTATAACCAGTAACTGCGAAGTCAATCTTTCTCAGATCCCCTTATTTCACCAATGGGGCCATGACCCCAGAATAACAGAAACAAGATAAAAATCTGATCTTCCATCTCCCACCACAAGCATCTGCATTCTCTATCCTTTTTTCTGAAGGTGTCTTTTAGCCTGCACTCAAACGTAACCCTGCAAGAATAGGACCTTGCACCTGAACTTCTGGGAGAAGGAACAACCCTGGGATTAATTAAAATCCTACACACTGATTAAAAGCAAGCCTAGCACTTCAAGTTCGGTTATGAAAGCTTTTCATCTTGTGAACTCAGTTAGAAAAGTTCTGTAAACTTTGTTTACAGAAGTTTCTGTAAACTACTTCCAACCTGTATTTTGAGAACAAAAGAGCAGATCCATCAGGAGGGAGGAAGGATGGGGGGCTGGCAGTGGGGCCTGTTTTTCTGTGGCTTCAGCTTTAAATAATCTGGTTTGAATTGTTATAAAGTACAAAAACAAATGGCATTCAGTTGTGGATCCCAGCTCAATAATATCAATTTGAAAAAATGTTTTCCCTTATAACTCAATGGAGCATCATATTTGGCAGCTGGACCCCATTACTGGGGTCCCCACAAGGGAAATGTCAGGTCAGGCATTGTTTACAATCCCAAGTTTATTTTCTCGCCAAGGCCTCTCATGGTTCTGTCCACATTTCAAATGACAGGCATTCCATTCAAAGTCACTTACACTCTGTCCTGTCATGTCACAAGCTTTCAAATCTGAACATCTTTAATACCAGAGACTATGGTAAGGCTTCTCAAACAAATTTTGTACTTAGAGTCCTGAAGATTTCTGTTAATGTATTTCCTGGCAAGAAACTATATGCATGGGCTAATATTCACTTACCCAATGTCATTATAAATGTTCAAAACACAAATAGGAATGATTGCAAATGGGTTCCTGCCATATGATTGGTGCCAGATGATGTCAGACAAGCCAGAAAGGACACATACATACCACATGCCATGGCATTCCTGTGTCTGCACACAAGACCATCTGAACATACTAACGCTGGAAGTGTCCATTTCTCTGTTTCTATCCAAGTTTGACCTCTTCAGATAATGAGATTGATTGGTCAGCTTCAACTAGAAGAACCAAGCCTCTGATACAAGGCTATGTCTTTATGAGAACATGAGGATCAGGGTTCCTTGAGTGCCACTTCTTTCTCTGAGCTGTTTTTAATTCCATACAGCCTGGACAGAATGGAGAAAATGGGACTATGTAACCAGAAATGCCTCGTTCGGGTCTTTACCTTTAGCAATAGTTACGTTTGGGCAGGTTATTCTTTAAGTTTAACAACTTCTTTAAGTCATTTCCTCATTTGTAAAGGGAGATAAAAATGTCTATTTTAGTGAATTGTGAAAAATGTGAGACTATATTTGGAAAACTGACTTTATAGAGGGTGCTTAGGAAATATTCAGCCTTTTCCCTCCATCCAAATTACTCTGAATAAAACTCTCACAAAACGTTTTTATCTGTAATTCTCATGTTTCGGTTACTTATATACATTATTTAGGCAGTCCACCATGAGCTTCTTGGAGACAGGTGGTTCAATGGTAAATGATTCAGTAGATATAAAGGTGTTTTCTTCCCTACTTCGACAACAATGAGCCTCATGTAGTAGAAACTCAACATGTGGTCTAAGTAACAGAAGGAACTGGAACCATTCCATCACCTCTATTCTGTGCCTTGAGTTCTACGATTCCTCGTGGTAGGGCCACTATCTTACTCATCTTTGTACCGGCTATGCCTTAGCATAATAGTCTGCATAGCCTTGATGATCAAAAAATATGTTGCCTTGAATAAAACTTAGTTCGCTTCCCCAACCTCTGATTCTATGCTGGGGATATAGGAAGAGCTCAGGAAATGATTGTATTTAATACTGAAAGAAACTCCCAGGAAACCACAAAATTTTGTCATCACATTTATATCTCCTATCTTCAAACATACCCAGTTTGTTTTGCTTTAACTTTATAGAGTGGAAGACAGAGAAGCGAAAAAACATACCCAGAGTCACAAGTAAAATCTTCATATGGCCAGTTGTGCTCTTCATGCTTGTTCTCCCTACTGTCTCCCCTTCCCCCGCAGCCCGCTAATCTGCCCTCTGTTCCAGCTGTGCGGCTCTCTCTTGCGCCTCTGAACTTGTACAGCAATTTCAGTTGCCTGCAGTCCCTCGTGCTCTGTGTGCTAGACCACCCTGTTCCTCCTGCAAAACATGACATGAGTTGCACTTCTGTGACATAGTCCCGCAAATTGCCGAGTTAGACAGGCTCTCCTCTGTCCTTTAGTCATGCCCCTCACATCACATGTCTCGGCATTTGTCTCATTGCTTCACCACCTGCTCTTCAGTACAATCATGAGGTACTTGAGAATTTTAATTCTAGAGCACTGCAGAATTCTTTATTTATGTGTGTCTGGCATAAAAGATGGCTGGTAAGATTTTTCCAGATTCAGTGAAAAAGTAAAGGAGTATCCAGGAAGAGGTGGAAAGAGAAAAGAGAACTTGGCTTAGTAAGGAAAAGACCATGTAAACGAAGGATGTGTAAGTGTGTGTGTGTGTGTGTGTGTGTATTTTTTTTTTAAGATTTTATGTATTTATTTGACAGATAGCAACAGCAGGAACACAAGCAGGGGGAGTGGGAGAGGGAGAAGCAGGCTTCCTGTGGAGCAGGGAGCCCGATGTGGGACTCGATCCCAGGAACCTGGGATCATGACCTGAGCTGAAGGCAGATGCTTAACGAGTGAGCCACCCAGGTGCCCCTGAAGGATATATTTTAAAACTGATTTCCCAGATGCGTTATTTGATATATTATTTCCTTACTGATTTTAAATAATGAAATAAAGATATACCATTTAGCAGTAGATAAATTCCATGATTTTCGGAGAAAAAATCTTTTATTTTCTAACAAATTTCATATTTTGAAATTTAAAACTCATTTTCCAGAAAAGCTTTCTAGCCTGCTTGTGAACAGTTTAATCATGGCAAGGTGGAAACAAGAAAGCAGGAAAAGGAAGGAAGGAAGGAAAGAAGGGAGGAAGGAAAGAAGGAAGGGGGGAGGGAGGGAGGAAGGGAGGGAATTCTTATGTCTGCAGTTTATTTTTACTTCTGTACATGTTTCAAGAAAATTTCAAAACCACCCAAAGAGAACTCAAATCTCAGATCAGTCCACATTTTCTGGTTGTAATTTCCAAGTTTCTAATTCTAGTAATTTGTCAGTGATCTGGAGATAATACACACACACACACACACACACACACACACACACACACACAATCTCTCATGAGTCATCCCTAGCTCAGAGCACAGTAGCCATGGGGATAACACTTTTTTCCTGTCTTTGACATTTTAGTTCTTGACTTTAGAAATCTGACTGCAATTGGATTAACTTTAATTTCCACTACTTCATGAGAAAAACATGTCTCTCCTGAGTTTAAATAAGTGTAATTGCGCTGACTACAAGATTAATTCGGGGAATTCTCAAATTGTTGGCAGAGAGGGAGGAACAGCAGTGTCCCACCTTAGATGATAGGAGGGAGCACGACTGGAGAGGTGTCGGCCAGTGGCAGTACTTATTAACGAGTGAATTCAGATACATTAGGGGGGTGTCTGGGTGGCTCAGTCAGTTAGTCCTATTCTTAATTTCTGCTCAGGTCAGGATCTCAGGGTCGTGAGATTGAGCCCCACATTGGGCTTCATGCCAAGCGCGGAGCCTACTTGAGATTCTCTCTCTCCCTCTCCCTCCTGCTCACACGCATGTGCTCTCTTTCTCTCTCTCAAATAAATAAATAAATCAGTTTTTAAAAAAAATTTTATGTTAGTCACCATATGGTACATCATTAGTTTTTGATGGAGTTTTCCATGATTCATTGTTTGCATATAACTTAAAAAAAAAAAAAGATACATTAGGATATGAAAGATCTGAATGGGAGATTTTTTTTTAAGATTTTATTAATTTATTTGATACAGAGAGAGAGAGAGAGATCACAAGGCGGGGGGCGGGGGAAGCAGGTTCCCTGCTGAGCAGAGAGGCCGATGTGGGTCTCCATCCCAGGACCCTGAGATCATGATCTGAGCCAGAGGCAGAGGATTTAACCCACTGAGCCACCCAAGCGCTCCTGAGTGGGAGATTTTAGAGATGGTATAGACAGCATTTTTGGTGGAAAAATGAAAAGACAGTGATTTCAGTGGGCACTGTATCCTCAGCACCTAAAATCCCACATACAGTAATTGCTCAAAAAACATTTGTTGGAAAAAAATAAGTGAATGTGTGATATTGCCTCACCTGGTAGAGTTTAATATATGTGAATGGTAGAGACTTCAAGAAAAAGAAATCTCTGCACAGAGATGGAAGCTGTCCTTTTATTTTTCCACCAAAAAGTGCTTTTTAAGAGTACAAAAGATGAACTGTATCTCTTCTTCTATAACATAAAACAACCCTAGAATCCTTGAAGAGGACTTAGTCCAAAGGTCATTGCCCTCCTTGCCTTCCCCTCCTCTGCTTACAAGCATCACCTCCCTAACACCAGCCACACGAAATAGCTCTGTGACCTTAATCAAATTCCTTAAAACTACTCAATCTTAGTTCTTAGTCTGTAAGTGGGAACACAAGGCCCTTTCTTGTCTGTACTGTTTCTCTCTCCCCATCCTTTCTCTGATGGTGAGACTTTTTTTTTAAGGTAGTGACACATCAGTGTTATGCTATCAGAGGTTATTAATATAGCACCAGAGAGTTTCATTTATATTGTCGATGAGCCAGTCTAAAGAGTTGAGGATCCAAGCTAAAACTCAATGGGCAACCTGAAAACAGATAGTGTTGATAAGATGTTTGGGGATGCTCAGGGAAAGAGAAAGAGGAAGAAGAAGGAGGAGGGAAGACAAAGGAAGTGAGATTTATGAATGCCCAGCTCAGGATGGTCTATGGAGAAGAATAAATAACTATTGTGCATGTACTTGCTTGTGAAGGACCATAAATAGGACTGTTTCTGGCACTGAGCAATGCAGATATTTCAGGGAGGCATCAAGTTATGCAAAATGGAAAAAAGAGTACAAGCTTGCTGTAATAGAAATTACTGATGCTTACCATATATGATTTTTTCCCCTTCCTGGGACTACGGGAAGACTACAGATTCCCTTAGTTAGACTGTCATGTGACTAATATCAGCCAATGTGCTATAACATTTACTCTGTCATTTATTAACTTGGGATTTTGGGTAAATTAATTGAATTTCCTAAGTTTCACATTTTTCATCTGTAAAATATGGTAGCAGGAGATGGGGGTGGGAGGAGTAAAAAAATTGCCTTGATTGGATCATTATAAGAATAAAAATGAAATTGTGTGTGCTCAACAAATTCTAGGCCCTATATATAGACCAAACTGCTTAACAGTGGGCAATATCCAATTAACATTAAATTTTTTCTGATTACTATAAATCAGAGTGAAGGATAAAAATAAGTAGCTGATAAGTATATTCTGTTTTTATATAACTTTATCCTATGGAAAACAAAGAGGAGAAAAAAGTGAGAACCAGTTAGTAGAAGGTTCTGGTTATGATCAACATTATGAGAAAGTTTGAAAGAAGGGTAGCTGTCTTTCCCTTGATGTTTCATTGGCCAAGTCCAACGTTGATATTTCCTAGTTAGGAATATGGACTCTGAAGATTAGATTATTTTTAGGCAATTAAAACCAGCCTCGCTGAGTGATGTGAATAAAGATTGTCCTTTAGGGCCAAGATGTAGCCGTCATCAATCATAAACAGACATGAACCCAGGATGAGTGGATCTTTGCAGGAAATATTTACGTCGGTTACTATGCACTTGTGTTTTGTGGGATATGTCTGTTTTTCCAACAGTTAATGACACGTGGTATTTAATATGCTCAGGTTAGCTCCTGAATGTTTTCACTCTCCCCTTTTTTCGTTTTCATATTCTCTCTCTTTTTCTTCCTTCTATATAATAACCTGCTCCCATATATTTTGCCTATCTATCCCCAGTTTTGGATACATGAAATGGCTTATACTCTTAGATTCCCTCCTTATCCTAATCTCAATCCTGGGTTTTGATTAAAAAGAGAGAGAGATAGAGGAAGTAAGGGAAGGAGGGAGGGAGGGAGGAAGGAAGGAAGGAAATTAGTTTATGAAGTGTCAGGGTGATCCCTCACATCAACTATTTAGTTGTTTGTTCTCAGTATTCCTGGTTGGTATTCAGTTCTAGCTCTGGAGTCTGAAGTAACTTTTAAAATTTTGGCTTCAACTGATATCTTAGAAACAGTGAATAAAAAACCTTAGGAAGACTTCAGAGTTATTTTAATAGATACAGAATTTAAAATTCATTTTATGTGATCCAGGGCTACTGCATTGGCAGAGCCAAGACTCACCCAAATCCCCCATTCCTAATCATAATTAGCCACACCTACATCTTTTACGAGGTAAAACATGTTTTAAAATGGAGGCATAGAGGAATTTAAGAAGCACTGCTTTCTTGGGCTCCTGAGTGGCTCAGTCAGTTAAGTGTCTGCCTTCCACTCAGGTCATGATCCTGGAGTCCTGGAGTCCTATGATTGAGTCACAGGATCACGCCCTGCATAGAGCCCTGAATTGGGCTCCCTGTTCAGCGGGGAGTCTGCTTCTTCTGCTGCCCCTCAACTGCGTGTGCTCTCTCTCTCTCTTGATTGCTCTCTCTCATATAAAAAATCTTAAAAGAAGAAGGAGAAGGAGAAGAAGTAGCGCTGCTTTCTTGGTCCACTTCTCCAAGTAAGAGCATTTTGGCTAGCTCAATGACATCATCATTCTTCAACTGAGTATCTTTTCCAGGTGTAAATGAAACTCCTTTGGGATTTTTCAGTCCTTTATATCTTGGCATAATTTAATTTGTAATAGTCTCAGGAGACTATCCTTGATGGGGAAAAAACAGAAGAACAACAATCAGGGAGGCAAGAGAAAGTAATAAATACCAAGTCTTAGAGAAGAAATACCAAGAGCAAACATTATCCAGCTTTTGCCCAGAGCCAATCAAACACATTTATACCCACGTTCATGTTTGCTTTTATTTATCATTTTTTTTCTACTGAGTGAAAATCAGTATCCTAGATACAAGGTAAAACATAGTAGGGGTGCCTGGCTGGCTGAGTCAGTTGAGCATGCAACTCTTGATTTCGGTATTGTAAGTTCAAGCCCCATGTGGGGTGTAGAGATTACTTAAAAATAAAATCTTAAACAAACAAACAAAAAACAAATAAAACCCAGAGTTTAGTAGGGAATGGTTCCAAACTTCTAGGACCTTACAGCTAAAAAGGCTTTCTTCTTCATGTCATTTAACTAACACAGTGATTACACAAAACAAAATGCTTACAAGGGACATTCGTTCGACACTCTGAGGGAGGAGAGAGATTGACTTTTATGGGGAAATGATGAAAATGGGAAAAGATTCCTTGAAGACGTGAACTTTAAACTGGATCTTTTAGAGTTAGCATCAAGGCAAAGCATTTTGCAGCTCAGGAAATCTCCATTCAGCATCTTACACATATTTCTTATACTCTTTGTTGAGCTCCAAGGATATGGCAAAGAAGACATAGTCTCTGATCATGGAGTTTTCTGACTCATATAAGCCACTGGAGAAAACATTAATTTAATTCAAAAGTAGCTGAAAGTGAACAAAAACTATGGGTTGGTTTATTTAGCTCTAGGCAAATGGCCCATTCATTCTTGGATTATATTTTTATTTTTATTTTTTTTCAATAAAGTTAAAGGAAGAAGGCTAAAGATAGCAATCTTTCTCTGTCAGTATCTATTTTTCCTTTCTATACTCTTTCTACTTTATGCTTGGGTCACAGAGTTGACCACGCCTCTCTAACATGAGTTTCCTAGTCCTTTTTTTGTTGGAAGCTATCCACCGTAGTTTCGATGGTTTGATATTTTTGAAAAAAATCTGTTTCTTGGAGCCCCACACCAGGTACTATCAGTGAGGTATTATTTAGGTACTGTTACTGAGTAGCAGATCCATGTTACGTGGGGTCCCCCCTGGTCCCTTGGGATACCCTTTGTCTTAATGCTCTGTGGCACCAGAGAAGTCACCATACCTCTTTAAACTTCAGTTTTCCCACCTATAAAGTGAAGATAACTTGATATACCTCAAGGCAAAGGTAGTTGCTTCTTTCCCTTGTGTGTGTGTTTGTGGGGTGGTTGTGAAGGAAAGGTAGCTGTTCTGAAAATTGGAAAATCTCAAATATACTTCTGGCTGTGTCCCTATTTTTGTGCTGGGGAAATTATGTTATACCTTGCAATGTCCCAGTCTATTTTAAGGGAAATTCATGAATATTAAATGTAAAATTCATCAACAGTATAATCAAATAATTCAAGTTGGTGAGAAAGGGAGAGTAGAAATAGGCCAATTGATTGCTTGACTATATGAATGATTATGCGCATCAAGTGATCAGACTAATCAGAACCATCCATCTAGTAGCTGAGGTTATATGCACACACCAAAACAATCTCAGAAAAGGACTTGGGAACATCTGCTCATTTGGACTAACATAGACAGAATATAGTTTACTAAATGCTCTGATAAATTCTAATCCTAGTTGGAACTCTTGGGGAAAAAACAATATAATGAAATATTCAAGTCCTGGGAATTGAAAAATTTGTGTCTTTACATATTTGTTTAAAATGATGTTTGTCTCTTCCATGGTCCAGATACAAACCCAGTCATTTGTGTTCTTATTTATTTTTCTTCATATGAGAGCAAAGGGACCATGACAATAATAAAGATACTGAGGAAGAAGCCAAATGAGAAGAAGCAGGAGGATGATTTTATTGTTTTGAAAAAACATTTTATTGTTTCAGATTTGGAATTGCACTTTTTATGGGCACAGTCTCTAATACTCAATATCATGATCTGAGATATTCATGTACTCATTTTTAAAAGAAAAAAAAAACTCAAGTAAAATACACATTATATTATTTAGGACTCCTTTACCTGTAAGTAACAAAATTGTGAAAACTGAAAACCACAGCAGTAAAACCCAACTGGTTAAAACAAACAAACAAAAGGTGAACTTTGGTATAAGCATAGAAATCAGTGTGTCTCATGGAACCTAAGGACAGAGAGCCCGCCCAGCCTCATGTGTGTCCAAGAAAAAGGCTTTCTCTTTCCTTTTTCTTCCACTTATTGTGTCTTAGCCCATTCTCATTTCTTTGCTTTCTCTCTCCCCACCTCCTCCTTCTGACAGACTTTTGGGTTTTCATTTCCTAGAAATGAATTCATCTCTCTTCGGTCACTTTCTAAATCCCTACAAGTGTACTCTGATGCCTCCGTCTGCATTACATCCTCAACTTTGACCCCATCATCAGTGACCTCTGAACAGTTCACAGCTGCTGGGAACCTTAATATGTGGGTGGAGAAGACAAGCAGGGTACCTACTACAAGTCGTTTCACTCCGGCTACAAAGCACATTCACTGTTGAACAAGGAGTTGAGCTCAGAAGTCCAAAATATCTTTACCACACAATGAGGCCATCATGTTTCGTAGTTTGAAGGAAGGCCATAAAAGTTTGTCCATACGTAATAGATATTTATTTAGACTTTTTCAATATAGAGAGACTCAAGCTAAACCAGACTTAGACTAGGTATTTACCGAGATCAGAGTTGTTAGGTTTCTGATTCATTAATAGTAATGATAAGAATACAAATTATAATATGAATAATGATAACAATCCATGTATACAACCTTTACTGTGTATCCTAAATTCTTGATGTGCATTAACTCAAACCTCTCAACAAACCTGTAAGGTCAGTATTACCATCTGTTCTCCATGTTACAGATGAGAAACCTGAGACACAATGAGGAGAGTAGAAGCTATCAGGCATTTTCATCTCAATCTTTTATTGGAAGTTCTAAAACAAACACTTGATCAGTTATAAACAGGAGAAAATAAAATATGATGTACTAGGTTTTATAGCACAAAGGTTTTTTTTTTTTTAATTCTTTAAATTTTTATCATCAAATATATTCAGAAAATGATATGCATAATGCTTTATGGGAAGATTTTATAGTATTAACAATATAAACATCTTTGTAATCATCAAGATTTGATTTATAAGTGGGCACTGGGGAGTTGTCTGTCTCCTGAGGTTCCTGACCTGACTTCTCTCCATCCTGCACCCTGTATGACCTTTGTCTTCATTCTTTATTCTCCATAATCGTTACTGTCTCCCCCCCTGCCCACTAAATGGATTCTTTCATTTTTACCTTTAAATATATGAGTATAGGGGAGCCTGGGTGGCTCAGATGGCTAGGCATCTCCCCTCGGCCAGGGTCACGGTCCCAGGGTCCTACGATTGAGCCTCACATTGGGCTCCCTGCCCGGCAGGGAACCCGCTTCTCCCTCTCCCCCCACTGTTTCCTCTGCTTGTATAGCACAAAGGTTTTAACAACTACCTTGTATATAGTGCTTAAGTTTCATTATGTGATTTATTTAAAAAAAAAAAAAGTCCTCAGGAAGAACAGAAAGAAACAAAATCATTGAAAACTGAAGTCGTTGTTACCATGTTTGTGGAATCTTAAGCTGATAGTATCAGTCTTTTATGACTTCAGGAGAGGGAAGACATTGAGCATTTGGGTAGCAGACTAGTTTACAGTAGCTGCCTAACAAATCACCAAAAATTTGGTGGTTTAAAAAAATCAAATCTGTTCCTTCACACTTCTGGAGGCTTGAGATCGGGGTGTCAACTGGTCCCCTTGAAGGCTATAAATGAGGATCTTCATTGCCTCTTCCAGCTTCCAGTAGCTTCGGGCATTTCTTGGCTTGTGGCCACATGTTTTCCCCTCTATCAATGAAGGTAGGATCCACTCTCATAATTCAGGATGATCTTATCTCACGGTCTTTAACTTAATTACATCTACAAGACCTTTTTTCAGACAAGGTCACATTTACAGGTTTTGACACATGGATGTATGTTTTGGGGAGCCACCATTCAACCCACGGCAAGTAATTAGAGGTTCTTTCAGGTTTTTATAAGAAATTTAGTAGTGTTTAAGATACAGTCCGAAATAGTTTGACTTACAGTGGGGATAATTGCCCTGTGCTTCACAATGAATGTTCTGGGACCATTATCAAATAAAGGACTCTGATTTAAAGAGATAAATGATTTTTGAACTCCAGAGACACTTGTTTTGACTTAATAGAGCAAGAATAGAATTGACTTATAAACTTTCACTTTCGCTCTCTAAAATAAAATGCTAACTCTCTTAACTACAACTTTGAATTGGCAAAACACTCAAACTTAATTAAGATCATATGTTTTAGTTTTCCCTCTTTTGACAGGCTTTAAAATGCCATTCAGATGTTAACTTGGCAAAAAGAAGAAAATAAAACTGGGGAGAAAATGAGTAAAAAGATTTTTATTTTTTTATTTTTTTTAAAGATTTTATTTATTTATTTGACAGAAAGAGAGGGATCACAAGTAGGCAGAGAGGCAGGTAGAGAGAGAGAGGGAGGAAGAAGGCTCCCTGCTGAGCAGAGAGCCCGATGCGGGGCTCGAACCCAGGACCCTGAGATCATGACCTGAGACGAAGGCAGAGGCTTTAACCCACTGAGCCACCCAGGCGCCCTGAGTAAAAAGATTTTTAAAAAGAAAAGTGACAAATTTTAAGGATAGATTTGTATTACTTTTAATATTGGCACATACATTCTCATTTATCTTTTTATATTTTTTAGCTCATACACTTCTGAGTATCAGAAATCTTAAAATTTCACAACAGGTTCATCCATTTAAAACTCGAAATAGCTTGAGTCCTTAGACGAAAGATGGGATTATGGTTAGAAGAATGCCTTTGATAAATGATCTGAAGATTTTATCTGAATATCTGTTGCTATAGACTGAAGATTAGTTTCCCCTAATTCATATTTTAAAATTCTAACTTCTAGTGTGGTGGTATTAGGAGGTAGGGCACTGGGGGGCTGATTAGATCATGAAGGTGTAACTCTCATGAATGGGATTAGTGCCCTTATAAAAGACACCCAGAGAGATAGATCCTTTCCCTCTTCCACCATGTGAGGACATAGGAAGAAGAGATAATCTGTGATTCAGGAAGTGGGTGCTCACTATATTGGAATCTGCCAGCACCTTGAGCTTGGCCTTCTCAGGCTCCAGAAATGTGAGAAGTAAACAGAAATAAATTTCTATTGTTTATAAATCACCCAGTCTGTGATAATTTGTTACACAGCCTGAACAGACCAAGACATTTGTGAGTATCAAGTTGGAAATGTTGGTTACACAGTGATGAGAGCTTGGCAAGATTCTAGGGCATTGTTTCTTGTCCTTCTTAGGGAAACAGCATTTCCTGGAGTGTGGGCTATAAAATGTAAAATTCTATTCTTTAATTTCTTTATTCATCACACACATACCCTCCCAGATTTTAATGTCTCTGAAATATAGGCTGCCTGGTACACAATATGAGGTGATACTTGTTAGCCATGAGGCCTTGCTTGGGCAAACTTACCTGTGCATGGATAAGGCCTGTTCATCTGACCATCACTCCAGTCAACTCTTTTGCATTCTTGTACTTCATGTGGCTAAATTTAACTCAGGTCCTCCATTTTTGCTTGTAAGAGATTATACTTAAATGTTGCACTGAAATGAAACATTTTTATGAAGGCAGAAGATTGACAAGTCACAAGACAACTAATCCAATTTAAGGTAGTAGACGCTGCCAGATCTCTTGAAGTAGATCATAAAATGTTGAAAGCTAGAAGTTGATGTGATTTAGTTAGGCATTGAACTGTTTTATCTGTCAAAAACTTCCAGCTGAATTTCAAGAGAAACAGATTAACTTCTAGAGACACATACTTAAATTAAGTATATAATAGGAAATGCAGATAAAAGTCTCAGAGCCTTCATCTAATATAGAATTATAATGTCAATTCTGAGGACCCTAAAGAAATAATATGATGAGTAACTTATAAAAAACATGTCAATCTGATGTTATCCTGAGTACCTTGGGATGATGGAAATCTTCCTTTTAGGATTTCCAAGGGTGTTTTAGCTTATTAAAAACTCTTAAACAGGG
>CM052813.1:64621867-64699450 GCA_028533885.1 Nasua narica | reverse complement strand
GTTGAGGGTTAGGGCTTCAACATATGAATTTGGGAGAGGACATAATTCAGTCCATAGCAGAAGGTAAGCGTTTGATTGCATTTGGAGTCTGGTCACTTTTAGCTGATGTATTTAAGAGGATCAGTGCCAAACTAGGAAAGGCAGAGCAGATAAACCATAATAGTAAAGGATTTTAAAATCACATTATACAGGAAAAAAAGAAAAAGAAAAGAAAGAAAGCCAGCCACAAGGGAACTGCTGGGGGCCTGTACCAGTTTAACAGGAGAAAAACCTTTACAAAAGCACACATTCCTAGGTGTTAACAGAAAGATACCAGAGATCTAATCACAAAATTATTGAGGTGATGAATAAAATTTAAGATAGTATTTATAAACATTTAGTATTCTCATTTTAGTTTTAGGATACAAGTTATATGGTTGGAATGTCAATTGCAAATGATATTGGTGATCATTGCAAAGGACTAATGCACTGATTCTGTAATTAGCACATTACAGTCCAACTCTCTGGTCAGTCCTTCCAGTAATATTCAAACGACTTGGGCAGAACTTTTTATTCAGTCTGCGCTCATAGATGAGTAGCCATAGAACACTGCTATTCAGTATTGACCTTTTGTGGAAAATAAGTCAAACTCCAAGTGAACCCTTATATCAAGGGACTTTGGTTGGCGTTAAGAACCCATTTGAGTAGCTGAGGAAAACCATAAATCCTTTCCTCAGAAAAATGCATTAATGGGCAAATCTGGGTGGGTCAGTTGGTTAGGTGGTTCATCTCTGGTCCTGAGATGGAGCCCGGCCTTGGGCTCCCTGCTCAGCTGGAGCCTGCTTCTCCCTCTCCCGCTGCCACTCCCCCAGCTTATGCTCTCTAAATAAAATCTTAAAAAAAAAAAAAAAGAATCTCCAGCCTAGATAGTATCATAGTTGGTGCTCAGTGGCTATTTGGTGAATAGCTTAATGAGTGACAGAATGAATAAATATTGAAAACTATTTTATCAACCTCTATGTATATTTGGATACTTTTTTCCTTCTGAAGCAAACACTTTTTCCAGACATTTCCAGGCACACATTGTGACATCAGCTGGGCTTTGTTGGGTTCGGCTGGATTGAGTTTCCAGCTGTCGATCTGGGTCAGGTCTGCACTCCCTGTCTCATTCGGAGTCCAGGCTAAAGGGGCAGTGAACATGTGCTCGCCGTGAGGACAGAAGCAGAAGATGGCACGCTCTATCATGTTGATGACAAGTCAAGAGCCCAGAGTCACAGAGGGGAGCATACATTTCAGCTACCATGAAGCCCTAGCAGGGGTGTGGGAGGTTAATACAGTTCCAGGGGAATGAAGAATTGAGACCAATAATGCAATCGGCCAAACTCTCTCCCTTCCCTTTACTTCACAGAACTTCACAGAGCTGGGTTTGGAAGGACAAGTTGAAAGAGGTAGAGAAAGATTTCAGACACAGGAACCAAAGATGAAGAATTAGGAAGAAACAGATCAGTAAACAAAGGGAGAGAGAGAAAGAGAGAGAGGGCGAGGGAAAAGGAGAGAGAGAGAGAATGAGAGCAGGAATCTGAAGGAACAAACTGAGGGGGACATTTTGGATAAATAGTGTCAGTGTTTGAGGCCTTATTTTTGTTTGTTGTCTGAGAATTCCTGGAAGTTCTGAGACCTGGATTGGAAGCCAGAAGACCTAAATTTTGTCCCAATTCTAATATGCTGAGTACTTAGTCAAAGTTCTTCCCCGTTTAGTTTGTTTCTCCGTTTGTAGAGATCACGGATTCCCCCAGGTGAAGTCAACATGTCCTTGTAGCTTTGAGAAGGCTTATTCTGGTTCACCTGGAAAAGAATGGAACTATTCTTGAGTTTCCCTCTAGAACTAGGCAAGAAGGCAAGAAGAGATTATAACCGGTTGATGCAGCTACCCCCATAGCAATGGGGACAGTGATAAATAGGATTACATGTTCCAAAAGAGAGAACAACCAGTCTGGGAAATCCACACTGGAATGTTCCTTCCAGGTTGGCCATGGAAATCCCTGAGGGTGGAGCATTCTTACCTCTAATATTTCGAAGGGACAGGGGGAGGACAATCCTGTATCTGATGCCAAATACATGAAGGCCATTCCAGTTAGTTGATGGAATCCACAGCTTGCAAAGAAAGCAACTTGTTTTTGCAAGCATTTCTAGGGAGCCAGCTCCTCTGTTTCCATTCACACCAAATAACCTCAGGTCAGCAAATATGGAAAGGATGACCTTGGCCAAGGCTTCCAATAGCCAAGGCTAACGAGGCTCTAGGGAAAAGGTCTTCAAAGAGTCCACAGATATTACTTACTGGGTCTGCCAGAGAGCCTTTTGACCAAAACAAAGCAGTAGTGCTAAGGCAGGCCAGGCAGTAGGAAGTGTGAAAATTCTGTGTTAATAGCCACTGACCATGGACACATCTACAAGCTGCTCTTTGGTGCTCTGACCTGGTTTAGCCAAGGGGCGATGCCAGGGAGAGCCACTTCCACCTAACTTCTCTGAAGAGTTAGAGAAGCCAGGAAGTTTGACAACCTGCTTATCGTCACCTTGCAACAGGTGTTACTGGGGGAGACCTGAGTTCTGGCTCTGAATCAGCTCCCCACACGCACTCCTGAATGGTCTTGTACAGGTTACTCTCCCCCTCTGGGTCTTAGGTTTCTCACTGGTAAAAGTAGGAACCTGGTTTTGCCCTGTGGCTTTGAAAATACAGAAAAGTGACCTTCACTTTAAGCAACTGATAAAGCAGAAATTTTTACTCTAGACTGCTGTGTGTGTGTGTGTGTGCGCGTGTGTGCGCGCGCGCACGCGCGTGCACGCGCGCACCAGCACACAGTAACTTTGTAATAAGAGTTCATAAAAGCAAGACTAAGACACAGGATTTCCTAGGGTCAGTCCAGTTGGGTAAACATGGTTTGGGCATATTGGTAAGTTCAGGAGGTAGAGGAAGAATAAGGCTCATTTCCTTCTCTTGAGGAGTTTACAGTTGATGGCTAGACAGAACTATAAAAAGATAATCACAACATAGTGTGGTGCGAGCAACAAAGGACCTCATACAGCCTACTGATAGAGATAGAAATAAGGCAGGGGCAGAAGTAGACCTTCCTTCAGTGAGTGGTGGGAGGAAAGATTGAAAAAGGCTTGCCTGCAGGGAAAAAAAAACCCTGCATTTTCTCCTTTGATGATTGTGGGTTGTCTTAAAAAGAAAATAAGGAGTGGCTGCAGGAAAGATAAAAGGAAGGCTTTCTAAGACAAAAGGCAAAGCATAAGGCACAGAAATGTAAAGGAGGTAGCATAATATGAGATGTAACTGGAAACCATCTGCTTAACTCAATGTTGTTGCAGGATAAAGCAGAAGAAAATGGCACAGTGGGATAATCTGGGCTCAAGCAAATATGTTCTAAAAGCAAATCCATCCTTTTTTTGTTTGAAAATACCTTATACAATATTTTGATATATAAAATCTTACAAAGAGTAGAATAATTAATTAACATCCATATACCTGTCATTCTGTTTGAGAAATAAAACATGGCCAATATAATTATAGAACCTTGCATTCCTCTCACCCTGAGCATACCCATGGAGACTGAGTTAATTTCTCAAGGTTGGCATCACAGTAACTGAACTCTCAGGAATGGGGTATAACATTGGAATTGGAATTGATTAATATTTATTGTGAAATCTAACTTTCACAAGGACTGGAATATGACTATCGCTGAAGTCAGTACATTCCTTCCCAGTACCAAGCTAAAGGGTACGCCACATCTTAGTCAAAAGCCAATTTGTCAGTTAACAGTAAGAAATTCCAGGCAGTCTGACCAGTTTATTCTTTCCCAATGGCTAATTCCTGATGAAATGTCAAATTATAGACATATGTTCTCTTTAAAACTGGAATCAGATGAATCAAAAGTCAAGTGGTGCAAACGTAAGGTAGCCTGATTCATATCTTCTTCCCTTCCTCCTTTCCTCCCTCCCTGTCTCCTTTCCTGCTTTCCTTCCTTCTTTCTTTCCTTCCTTTTTCCTTCCTTCCTTTGATTGTAAGATAAAATAACGAATATCAAATTAAATCTGAATTTCAGGTAAACAACAATTAAATTTTGAGTGTAAGTATGCACCAAATATTGCATGAAATATACTTATGTGAAAAAAATTACTCATTGTTCAATCTGAGCTTCAAATCAAACTGGGCATTCTATATCTATATTTGCTAAATGTGACAGTCCTATAATCTGTCCTTCCTTTAACAGATATTGAGAATCAATGACATGTTAGTGGATGGGACATTTTTTATACATTCTTGCCATCAGTACCTGTTAAACTCCCACCTTACATTTTTAGGAATTTCTAACTTTTTGAATTCTGTCTCACCAAGGTAGAATGGGATGAATTCAATCCCTCAGGTCATGTGGCTCTATCAATAATATTCACCCTTCTTAAACTTTGATTGGCAAGTGAGCAACTATGGAAGAAGTGCCACTCAAAATCCTTTTTGTTCTCAGGGTGGTCTCAGAGGCACCCAGCTTTTGGTGGTGGGATTTTTTTCAAGATTAAGTCTGGTGGTTTTCTTTACAGAGTACTCACTAGGATAGCAGCAGGACAGCAGTATGCTTATCATCCCAGTTCTGCAACATGGTTTGGAACAGTTTTTCTGGAAATTCAGGCCTGAGCATGATTTTCTAGCACCACCAGATTTGATTTCTATTGCCTATTTATAAGAAAACCAGTTTTTACTAAGAGCTTTATGCCTATTGAGGATACACTGGCCCTGATACATGATTCTTACAGATGTGTGGAGGAAGCAGATCTTAAAAAAATAAATACAGAATGACAAATTATGGGACACCTGGGTGGCTCAGTTGGTTAAGTGTCTGCCTTTGGTGCAGGTCGTGATGTCAGAGTCCTGGAATCAAGTCCCACATCAGGCTCTCTGTTCAGCAGCAAGTCTCCCTCTCCCTCTTGCTCTCACTGTCTCTCAAATAAATAAATAAAAATTAAAAAGGTAGAACAAAAACATTTATAAAAAAAGAATGACAAGTTATGATAATTTGTGATTAGCTCTATGATCTCTATGAACTCCATCTATAGGAAGTGTTAATAGAGGGAACTAACTGAACTAACTTCAGGATCAAGGAATTCTACAGCAGCCCCAGGTAGATGATGGCAGAATGAGTAAGATAACTCTCCTGAGGACAGTAGGGAACCAGGGAAAATGTCAGATAAGAGAATTGCTTGATCTCATTTTCTTTTTAATTCACTTGGTGTATATAATGGATTCGCACTGGGTCGGGAGTAGAAGTAGGCAGTTACGACCCCCACTTCCATGCCTCCAGCACCGCCTTGCGTGTGGTCTGTCCTTAGTGATCCAATCACATACAGAGAGTATGGAGAAGGGGAAAATAGTAACTTTGCCAGGGAGAAACCTGGAAAACACTTTCTTAACCAAATGATCAAGGTTGTTGTTATTGGCTGCTCTAGATTAAATGTATCACCTCAGCCTTCAGTATTGAAACCTACTCCTCAATATGGTGGTGTTTGGAGATAGGGCCTTTGAGAGATGATTAGGTCGTGAGGGTGGAGCGCACATGAATGGCACTAGGGCCCTTGTGAAAGAGATCCCAGGGAGCTGTCTTGCATGGGAGGAGATAGCTGTCTGTGAACCAGAAAGTGGGGCCAAACCATATGTTGAATTTAGTAGTACCTTGATCTTGGGCTTTCAGCCTCCAGAACTGTGAGAAATAAATGTCTATTGTTTATCAGCTACCCAGTCTAGGATATTCTGTTATGAGAGTCCAAATGTTGCAGGATTTCTTTTCCTTAGCTGTCTCTGGTTCTTGGTTACACTGCTCGGAAGAACGAAGGTAGACCAGACAGAATGGTGGGCAGCAAAGCAAAGTTTATTGAGCAATAGTATAAAGCTCCTGAAGGGGGAGGAGACCCAAGAGTGTTGCTACCAGAGTTTCTAAGTCTAGGAGTTTTTATGGGTTTGTTGGCAGATGGGCTGTTTTAATCTGCTTAACCCTCCTGGAGCCTGTCACCCAATCAGGTTTTCATCCACGTGCTCATTTACCTATCAGGTAGTTGTTCACATGGGAAAAGGTGGAGGGCTCCTTTCTGGGCAGCGTAAAGTTCTTTTAAGGGTGGTTTCCTCTTAGGGCTGGGAGCCTTCTCCCTGACTGCCTTTCTTCTGACTGTTCTTCAATACAGACAGACTCCAGTCAGCCACAATAGGCCATGCTTCTAGTAAGTACCTTCCGAGATAGTGTGATAAAGAAGGAACTTCATTTCTGTGGAATTTTTACCCCAAATCCATAACCTTAGTTGAATCAGGAGGCTACAATTCAGACAAACTCAAAATGAGGGACAGTATAGAAAATATCTGACGCAGGTACTCCTCGAAACTGTCAAGACATGAAAAATAAGGAAAGACTTAAACACTTAGGTTCCCTAGGAGACTTAAGGAGACAGGACAGTGTAATGTGTAATCCTGACCTGGACTCTGGAACAGAACAAAGACTTTAAAAATGGGTCAGATCTGAACCAAGTCAGATAATAGTAATGCACCAATATCAGTTTCTTAGTTTTGGCAAATGTGCCATTAGGGAATGCTCAGTAAGGAATCTACAGGAACTCTGTGTAGAGTTCTAACATTAGAAGAAAGGCATTGGGAGGATGGGGGAGCAAGGCCTAGAAACAAAAGCCTCACACTGGTCAAGGCTTTTCCAAGTGACTAACTGTCCCAACAAAACACACCAGATGTGTGCACGTCCCAAATCCTGACAGATTTCCAATCCTCTAATTCCCATGGAGAAGAAAATCTTTTTTTTTTCCAAGTCGCAGAAGCCCTCTCCCTAAGCTTCTTGTTTAACTGATTTATAAATGTTTGGTTTTTCATTTGCATCAAATAAATTATTCCCAACAGTGTGCTGGTGATTCAGCCTGGGTGGGAAGCTAGCTCCCTGCTGTCCTAGGGCCATGCGCTTGCTAATTTGTCATGCTGCGCTTATGGCCTTAGGAATCCCTTTATTTATCCTGTAGTTGACTGCGGTAGTTTCTCTTCAGTTGTTAAAAGGCTGGGTGGAACTGAAGAGCGGTCCTGTTTCTCAGGGCACTGGTCAACTGTGGAGGAGAGTGGGGGGCGGGGAGAGGTAGGTGTGCACTGGCAGGGGTGAGGAGTGCTGCAAGGGTTGAGATAGTGATTTGGCAAGATTTCCTCAAGCCCCAGGCTACTGCTTTCAGTGAGTTTGCAGGTTATTATAGTCTCTGAGCCATGGAATCCTGCCTGGTTACTGGATGGAAAGGTATAGGCCCTGATGGCCAGGAACAGTGACATTATTTGTGAATATAATCCAAGAACAAAAGATAGAGTGGTGGACCTAGATTTTTGCCCCCTTATTCCACCCTTATTGGTATTCCCTGAGGTTTGGGTGCGGCAGACCCCAGCCCTGCAGACTCTACCTCTGGAAGTCCCCGTTAATAATATGTTAATTAGCATCTTGGATACTAATAATTCCTGTGAAACAATCTTTCTCAGGATTTGAGGAAACAGTGTTTATTTTAACCATCTATTGGAAGACATGTTATTAGAAGTAAAGGAAAAGAAACCAGAGAGGGAGACAAACCATAAGAGACTCTTTATTGTAGGAAACAAACTGAGGGTTGCTGGAGGGGAGGAGGGTGGGGGAATGGGGTGACTGGGTGATGGGCATTAAGGAGGGCATGTGATGGAATGAGCACTGGGTATTCTATAAGACCGATGACTCACAGACCTGTACCTCTGAAACCAATAATATGTTATTTAAAAAAAAATAAAGGGAAAGGAAGCACCTGAAAATAAAGGATGGCTGAGCCCTAAAATAATGAGAGTTGGAACGCAGTTTAATAGATTGTGCAGAATGCAGATAATTGCACATTTTCTAGAGAGCAAAAATTCTAGATTATTATTATAGTTACAAGTACTGTTTTATAATGACAAAATGGTTACATATTTATTGTGGTACAGAATTATAGCTAAGAGAATATGTTGATAGAAGCAGAAAATTTATTTCAGTCTCAGCTCTGCCACTCCCTTAGGCACATGATGAGCCTCTCTGAGCTTCAAACTGCATATCTATAAAATGGGATTATTGTGTTAGTGTCATTGTGATGAGAAAAGTAAAGTAGATAAGTTATTTTTCACATCATAAGCACTCAACCAAGTGAGTTGTTACTATTGCAAATCGGACTTCAGAAAATTCAGGAAAATTTGAAGAAGGAAAAAAAGATTGTCCTATATTCTACTATCTACAGCAAATTAGAATTAAAGTCATTTTTTTCAGGACTATCTGTATTTCAGGAAAGGGAGTTCCATTTCAGAGATAGGGGTTTATTTAGCATTTCATACATAGTTTTTGAAATACTTTTTGACTGGACTGCATTTTAGACAGCTTTTTATGTCAATAAATTTAAATGCAATTCATCATTTTAAGAGCTGCATTTTTTTCTATTGTATGGCCACAATATTTTACTGATGATATTATGATATTTACATTTTCACTTTTACTACTCTTTTTTATTATTTTTGAAAGCATATACAATGAGGATCACTGAATATGTGCATTTTAGCATTTATCCTATTACTGATAAAGATATAATTGTTTCATCAACATCTACGCTTCCTTACATATTTGATAACTATCATCTAAGTGCCTCAAATTTATACTTCCCACATGCTGTACAAGAATGTCTGGAAAATGCTCCATTTCAGGCTGGGCATGCCTGAGCACAGGGGCACTCTAAGCCCTGATGTCTTGGGAGTTCAGGTTGTACATGGCTTTGTCCAGCTGCCTTGCCTGGATTGGTGAAGATTTAGCCAAGTCAGCGTTTCCACTGGATATGTGATTCTAGATAAGCTTCTTCCTTAAACTTTCTTGAATCTTAGTCCCTTCATATGTAAAATGGCAATGAAACACATACTGTGGCTGAGAAAATTAAGAGGAATATAATAAAATATTTTTATTTAGTATCTGATTCATCATAGGCAGTTAGTAAATACATGTCCGTTTCCTCCATTCTTTTGTAAATTGTGAGTTTTTATGCTATGGTACCTTATAAAAGTAGATGCCCATAAACTTACGTTGCTATTTTGAATCTTTTTATTCCTGAAAAAATGTATTAGGATGTGATGGATCAAAGAGGATATCTGTGGAGTTAGCTAGCCTTAAAGAATGGAAGACGATGAAGAAGGTGGAGAAGATGGAGGTGAGGGAGGGGGAGGAGGAGGCGAAGAGGGGGACTAGAATTTGGAAGACAGACACATCTAAAGTTGAATTTAGCCCCGTCACTGGTTACCTGTGTGAGTTGGGGTTTTGAGTTAACCTCCTTGAACGTCAATGTCCTGATCAATGACGTGCAATTCATGGCTTCTTTCTCAATGTGTTCTTGGGAGGATTAATTGCAAGAATGCAGGTACAGTGATCAAAGTACTTTCAGACAAATGACAGAGGTCTGATAAAAGGTAATTCTCGTTTATTATTGTCATCATTATTTTCACTGTTGACATTATTATTCCATCATTATGTCCATTATTGACAATATTAAACATTGCTTCTTGTGATTAACTCTCAAGAAACCCTTGTGGCTTAGCACAGTAAATCTATTATGGCTCCCACTGGTCCACTAAAGTGTCATTGATCCACTTATTCATGGGAAAGACTAGAACCACGCTTTGAATTTCTGTCTCAGCTGATGTCAAGGCTTTGCAGGTGGACAGAGACTGACCAATTAATACATGTGATGGACTTAGGAATCAGGAAGAGCCCAGCATGGAAACAGGGCTTCTTTCTATCTTTTGTGTTCTTCAGACAACTTGCTAATCTTTCATTGCCAACAGCCATTATTCTATATCCATATCTGTATCTATCTATCTATCTATCTATCTATCTATCTATCTACCTACATATAATCTTTATATATAAGTCATGTCTGTCCTTTATTTGTGTTTTTGGTTTGCTGGGTTTGTTTTTGTTTTTGTTTTTGCCTTTGTATTTTGTTTATAAAATCTTGAAGCCAATGGTAAACCTACTTCATTTGCTATAAAAACTGTTAATAAAGGAAATCTTTGGGGTAAGTGTTTTCTGACAGTTGCACCTTGATGGACTTAAAGGGATGAGATGAAAAAAGAAGGTTCTGGTTGTTGTTGTTTTCTGGGGTTTGGGTTTTTTTGTCTTGTTTTATTTTGTTTTTTGAATTGCCTGACTGCAAATTCACCGTACTATCTACAATAGAAAACAATGTCAGGGTGTAAAACTTGCCAGAGAGATGGTAAATATGGGTCTTCCAGGTCAGTCTCCCATGGTTCCAAATTGTACCTATAGAGGGAGGCCCAGTAAAATGCACAGAGGAAACTCAAGCATCTCTTCTCATAAAAAGAGGCCTTTCTATTAAGTGATAACTGAGACTTAACACCCTCTTTAAAGTGTCAAACATTTCTAAGTAAACTACTGTAGGCAAATATCAGTCTAGAATAGTCAGTGCACATCTCTGATGATCCTAAACTTACTTAGTTTTTGTTGGTTCAGCCACCCAGTGTTATATTGTGGGGGAGGTGAGCTTCTTTATCTGCTTTGTTTTTATTTTTTCCTTCCCTATTCTCAAGCTGTCAAGTCTTCTATTGACATTTCACTGTTTTTGCCAACTCCTCTTCCTTTTCTAAATCACTGTATTTCATCTCCTGGAGGGATTAAAAAAAAAGGAAAGAGAGAGGGGAGGAGAGAGCAAATAACAAAGCTTGCTACGTAAAGTGTATTTAATAAGCTTTCTGAGACCTGGCAGAAGAGTCAGAGGTTTTGTGCCTTCATTCATTAAATTCCGTCTACACGTATTCATGAGGCTTCTTTGTGTAAAACCTTGTGATAATCCACAGGCTATAGCTTGCCCTGGGCACCAAAGCACGCTGTTTGGGAGCTCTAACTTTTTGACAAGTGTATTTCCATTTTCAGGAGCCTTTTCAAATGTCTGAGTTTATGGCTAATCTGTGGATGGCCATGGTCAGAATCTGTTAGCGTCTGACCTCTGAAGATTTGATTAATTACTGAACTACCCTACCTATATATGTGTGGTTCTCATGTCTCCTCCCAAAGCATAATCAGGCATAGTTTTGTTGTTGTTGTTGTTGTTTTGATCCTGCATTTGAGGTAAGCAAAGTCAGAAAGTTTATCCACTTCTTAGAACACAGAAGCTCATAAATTGTGAACCATATGAAACCCTTTAAAATATCAGACTAGAATTAACTGCCCACTAGCTGAAAGCTCATTCGCTGAGCCTTTGTTCAAGCCTCCAACAAAGAGCCTTTTGATCTCTTATTGCCTCTGACTGCAGAGATCCCATGTTGGAAGGCACTGGCCCACGAATCAGGAGACCTGGATTCTACTCTGACATTTGTAGGAGACTCACAAACAAACATCTTTGGGCCCCAGGGTTGTCTCTTTTCCTCTGTAAAATGAGGATGATCCTATCTGGTTGAAATGATGACAGTCTTCAAACACTATTATTAAGCCAGGTATATCATGAAGCCCCTCTGCAGCCTGGGACCTTATCTTGGGTTAAGTCTTCTCCTCCATCGTAGAGCAGGGCCCTGCCTGATAATTTACAGATCTTCCTCCCTGCAGGAGGTATCAGCAAAAGCCTAATGATAATAGAGACACAAAGAAACTGTCTAGATTTTCCCTCTGCCCTCACTTCTTTACCCCATTCCTTCCACAGGAGGCTGGGCAGGAGGAACAATTCTGGGAAAGACTAGTCTTTCATCGACAGCCTCCCTGGGAACCTTGGTGTGTTTCTGTGCTGTGTTTCTCTCTTGCTGGCTGCTGGCTGGCCTGAGGTCACGCACAGGGAAGAACACCAGCTCCAACCAGACTCCTTGCAAGAATTTGAGCATTGCGTGCTGAAGACTAACAGATGTGCACTCTCTCCTCCTACACAGTCTAAGGCCAGACACCGGCTCTCTGGAGGTGAGGCCTTTCTCCGGGGTCCTAACAGCAAGCACCCAGCAGCCTCACATGCCATAGCCTTTGCCTTCGGTCAGGAGATGTAATAGAGAGATGAGGGCAGTTAAGAGACTGGAGTGGACAAACCTGGGTAGATTCTGTGTTCAACACTTTCTGGCTATGAAGTTTTTCTAAAAGCACTTCCCTTATCCCTGAAAAGGGGATAGCCACCTTTTGTAAAGATTTGATGAAATAATATAAGATACCCATGAGTGTGCACCACAGAGCACAAGCGTATAATTGATGATGTATATAATTTCTTAATTCCCCTTCTTCTTCCACCAACCTACCTGGCAGATCCCATGGAAATCCCTCTGTTCCCTGTAAGAGGTAGCAATACACAAAATCTTCTTTGAGGCAAGTCATTTCTGACACCGTAAAGCGTTTACGGAGATGAAGATGAAAAACAGTGGGGCTTTTGTTTCTGTTGTTGTTTTAGGTTTTGTTTTCTGTTTTTTTGCATTGCTTCTGATAGCAAACTCATCGGGCCACCTATAATGACACATGACCAGTGTCCATCATACTCCCTACTGCTCTGGCTCTCACATGTCTGTCTGGCCATCTGTCTGTCCCTGGCTGTGGTAGAGGGGTGGGGAGATGTGCGGAGAGGACATGGCTGCTGCTCCCTCCCACACACAGGCATCCACTTACATGAAAGGAGACAAGTCAGGAGAGGGTGGAGTGGTCCCTCTCTGCCTTCAGGAACCAGCGCACCCTTCTTATCTGAACCCCTGAAGAACCTTCTTTGCCTAGCTCTGTTCTGACCTTCAGCAAGGAGGACTCACACAGTCACTGCCTGTTGAGAGCATTTAGCAGATGCTGGGCTTGTAAATGTGATATTTTACAGATCTTATAAATGGACCCAACAATGCCCTTGGGACGCTCCCTTCTGAATCAGGAGACCTTTTAGTGGCACTGGAATAACCACTGTGGTTAGAGCTTGGATACTCTCTATCAGCCGAAGAGTTTTGTGCTAAATGTCTGATAGCCAGTACTGATATTTAAGGACACAAAGAGTAAGCAGCATTGTCAAGGGCTACATCTAGAAAGTGACAAGAGTAGGCTCCACACCCAATTCTGGCTGAATACAAGGTTGGTTTCCTAAACCTCTGGGCCCTGGTGCTTCTCTCAGTTGCTCTGGGTTGGTTTTGAAGTTGGCCTCACCAGCTTCAAAAGCGGCAGCATCTGCAGTGATGTGGAGGGTCTTGGTGATGCCCTCTGTCCCTCACATCCAGAGAGACTTTGCGTTGTAGTGTGGCATGGTGACACTCAGGTTACTTCTCCAACACTCAGGTTACTTCTCTGAGTCTGTTCACCCATTAGTCAGAAGGAAATGCTATGGCTCCCTCCTTCTTAACCTCTGACCTTCTGGAGAGACTAAAGAGACTGATGAGGCTTGCTTGTATGTATGTATGTAGGTATAGAGAGGGGGTGGGGAGGGGCAGAGGAAGAGGGAGAGAGAGGATCTTAAGCAGGCTCCATACCCAGCGTGGAGCCCGATGCAGGGCTTGACCCCAAAAGCCCCGAGATCATAACTTGAGCCAAAATAAAGAGTTGGACACCCAACCAACTTAGCCATCCAGGTGCCCTCTTTCTTTTTATTTTTTTAAGAGAAGGAGGGCAATAGCTTTCCTATGTCCAAATGGAGAGTATATCTTTGGGCAAAGTTCACTGTTTGCCTATCATGAACACAGATTTCTAACTGTAAGAATCACCTAATAAATGGAGCACCTGGATAGCTCAGTTGGTTATGCATTTGCCTTTGGCTCAGGTCATGATCCCAGGGTCAGGCTCCCTGCTCAGCAGGGAGTCTCCTTCTCCTTCTGTCCCTTTCCCCTGCTCATGCTCTCTCTCTCTCTAAAATAAATAAATCTTAAAAAAAAAAAACTTCTAATAAATTATATTTTATAAAACATTACAAAATTAATGCAGGATAAAAGGAAATAAATAGGGGATGGATGAATGGATAGAAAGAGAGAGAAACAGATAGTGTAATGCTGGGGAGTTTAAATATTTTTCAGGGTTTGGTATAGTGAATCATGCTCTACTTTAAAAATTCTAACAAATAGTAAAAACTCTGAAATGTTCAAGAAAACTCTGCCACAAGTTTAATATCTTTTTGAGAAAAAAAGAAAAGGGAAATTTGTTTTAATTTTAGCTATTTTTGTTGTCGTCTTCTTGTCTTACTTTCCACATTCAGCACTGCGGGGATTTAGAGTCTGCCCTAAGTGTGTCGGGTCAATGGTGCATGCTGTGATGTAGGAAGAATGATAGTATCTACGTGTGATTTTGAGCAGCTGTTCCTGAGACGAGGAGGAAAGGTACAACCAGTCAGTGCAGAACACTCTTGTTTTAGGAAATCAAAATAGGAAGTGAATCGAAACCATCCCTAGTAGCAAGGCTGAAAGAAGCAGAGTGGGATTGGGAATTTAAAAAATGTCCTTTGTTCTTTTTCACGGTTTCCAGACATACTCAGGTCACACAGTGCAGCGTGGTTGGTGTGGGAGGAAGCAGCCCTGCCCCACACTGTCATCGAGAACCCAGGCTCCGTCCATCTTACAACACTTCTCTTTGCAGCATGGGGTCTTCATGTAGACTACAGAAGCGGCGGAGTTTAGAATATCGTATGTCATATTTTAAGACAGGTGTGGAAATGGTGCCATCACATCTGGATAAAACTCGGTCACGCCATGCTAACCTCACTGCGAAGGAGAATGGAGACTGTCTCCCTGTGTGTCTAAGACAACTTGAAAGGTTTCATGGCCGTTATTTCACGGTCTTTGTCACTTACCTTCTTTGGATTGCTTACTGTACTCTGGCCCCCTTCAAGCTAATCTCAACCCAGAAGCCAATGGAATAATTTAAAAACAAAATCAGATTATGCTCTTTCTGTGCTCAAAACTCTGCAGACTCTAAGATTGTTGCAGAGTAAAAGCTAAACCATCACAATGGCCTCCATGACGCCCCATGATTTGGCCCCCATTATCTTACCTACCTCAGCTTCTGCTACTCTCCCCTCTATCACAAGCTCCAGCCATGCCAGACTCCTTAGAGTCTCCTCCTTTGCTGTGTATATACTCTGCCTGAAAAGCCTCTTACTCAGATGACGCTATCCCTTACCTCCTTCACTTACTCAGATGACGCTATCCCTTACCTCCTTCACTTACTCAGATGACGCTATCCCTTACCTCCTTCAAACTCATTTCAATAAGGTCCACTATGATCATCCCATTTAAATTGTAATTTCCCTTCCCCCCGGATACTTCTAATCCCCTTTACCTTGCTTCCTTTTTCCCAGATCACTTACCACCTTTTATCTAGTTTTTAAACTCATTATTGTCTATTGTCTGTTTCCCTCTCCCCCCCCTAGACAATAAGTACCCTGATTTGGAAGTCACAGGGAACGAGAGGTGTGTGGTGGTGGGGGAGACGTTACACATTTTTCATTCTGTGTCTGGCTGCAGAGAAAGAAATTTTAGTTCATCTTGTTCTATGATGTCACCCGAGTGCCAAGAATAGTGCTTGCAATGAGGTAGGCACTCAAATCAAAGTTGCTGAGGGAACGAATGAATGAGTTACAGAATTATGTGACTGAATGGAATCCACCAGTAAAAAGGTCCTGATACCTTGTTAATTTTTCAAAACAGGTTCCAAGTCCTGGAGTTTGCACTTTACAGCTCTAGACCTTGATACATTCATTTTCTTCTCAGCAGTCCTCAGTTTTCATTCCCGCAAAATAAGGATTTTCACCATATCTATTACATCTACTTTTCAAGCTTGCTATAAACACTGCAACATGATATGAGATACGATATGGAGCAAAATCATTTTAACAAAAGAATCACTAATTAACATTATTTATCTAGGGATATGGTTTGGTTATTCTCCTTCTTGCATAGAAAATCTATGTTGCTGTGATCTGATTTCTGATTAAAGATTGGTAGGTATCCCTGGCTCAGTTCCCTGGGGGCCTGCTGTCTGTCTACTGCTTGCCCACCTACTCCTGGTAAGAGCCAGACTGCACCTTGTTGGTGGATTGAGGGCTCTCTCTTGAGACAGCCAAGGCCACCAGAGACACACCAGGCTGGGGCTACTCTTCTTGTACCTTCTGTTGAAAGAGCTGTTTCCTCTCTGTTCAGGAAACAAAAAGGCCTCAGTCTGTCTGACATCCCCACCTACACTGCCCACAGCTTGAACTGCCAAATCCTATCTGGACGGATAAGAAATAAGACATAATCCTAAAGGTGTCATTTTGGCTAAGAATCTTCCCTTTTTCTCCCCATTGTGTCTCAAGTGAGCTGCAGGAGGTAGCAGTAGAGACTGAAACTTTCTAGTACTTTATCCATCCTCTATGATTCTGCGTCCTCCTGTAAATTCTGCTCACCTAAAGCAGAACACATCTAGATAGAACAAGTTCTATCCTAGAACTTGAAGACTAACCCTTACCTGGAAGATGCCCATGTCAAGGATATCGGTGGGAAGTATATGACTACTTGCAGTGAATGATCAGGATTGTTTGTAAATGAATAGATAAGAGTTGTTTGTCACTGCTTCAAACTGAGTGCCTAAATGTGCTTGAAAAAAATGTGTTCTTGCAAACAAGGTTATTTTTTCCATATGGCTCTAGTGTTACTACTTATTGTTTGATGTGGGAAAATTATCATTATCATGATGGAGCCAATCTAAACCACATCCTGTCTGAGTGATCATTTATGAACTTGAAAACAGAAAATTTTCCCAAATAGACGGCCATCCCCCAAATTCCCACTTTACTATGATCTTTATGTATGGTCTGTTCCCTTTGCCTTTAGCAAATTGTTACTCTTTACTCTTGCAATCTCTCCTTATTAAGTAGAGTTTAGAAGTCTTAAGGGGAGTTTCAGAAAGGGTCTCCAGAAGCTATTTATAAACGTCACTGAGTTTAATCAGTTGATTGAATAGGAAAGTTGGCATCTAGCCTGATGATAGACTAAGATAAACATGGGCAAGGTGGAATGGAGAATGCCTCCCAGCACCAGATTCTAGCCCAGAGATCATTTCAGTTCATCCAGAACTCTGAGAATATCCAAAGAGCAAGACTCCCAAAGAAATAAATGTTCCATTCCTGACGGCCTCATTCCTGGCTCCTTCTTGGAACCCCTGACTTGCTGCCGAAAGCCCTGGAGAGTCATATCTGGAACTGTGGACACACTGATTTCAGGGGGTTTCCTTGTTACCACAGTGACATCTGGGCAACAATAGACGATTTACTCAAGGACATGCCCCCTTTTCCTGTTATCTTCACCCCTCTGTTTTCCCAAATAGAACCAAGTGTGGGAACAGAAAAATCACTCCTCAGCTCCCTCCGGCCCTGTCCTAACTCCCAAACCCACTCCCTCTCTCCATGCGCTGACCCGATCTGCCTTTATTAAGCCCCTATGTATTGGGTTCCTACTGTGGACCAAGTCCTGCACTCAGACTTAAATCAACAGCATCATTTTATCCTCACCTACCCAGTGGGATAAGTTCTGTTATTACTACCATTTAGCACAGAGGAAGCTGAGAGTCACAGAGTTTAAGAGACTTACCTGAGGCTGTGCAGCTAGGAAGTGGCAGAGATTGCCCCATAGAAGTACATGCTTCTTTTTTTTTTATTATTGAAGTATAATTAACATAGTGTCATATTTGTTCCAGGTGTACAATATAAGAGCTCAGTAATTCTATATATTACTCAGTGTTCATCATAAGTGTACTCTTTGTGTTTGTTTGTTTGTTTGTTTTTAGAGGGAGAGAGGAGGGGAAGGGATAGAGGGAGAGGGAGAGAGAGAATCCCAAGCAAGCTGCATGCCCAGCACTGAGCCTGATATGGGGATCTGTCTCATAACACTGAGGTGATGACCTGAGCCCAGTTAGCATTATACCTTCTAGATCCATCCATGTTGTTGCAAATGTCAAGATCTCATTCTTTTTTATAGTTGAGTAATATTCCATTATCTATCTATCTATCTATCTATAATACATATATATCATGTATACGTGTGCGTGTGTGTAGATATGTAGCATGTCTTCTTTAATATATGGATAGACACTTGGGTGCTTCCATAATTTGGCTGTTGTAAATAATGCCACAATAAATACAAGGATGTATATATCTTCTCAAATTAATGTTTTCATTTTCTTTGGGTAGATACCCAGTAGTGAAATTACTGGATCATATGGTAATTCTATTTTTTATTTTTTGAGGAAAATCCATACTATTTTCCATAGTGACTGTACCAATTTGCTTTTCTACCAATGGTGTATAAAACATAAGCTATAAGCTCTAGTTTCTTTGACATTGGCCATAGAAATATTTGTCTAGATACACTTCCTCACGCTAGGGAAACAAAAGCAAAATTAACTTATTGGGACTTCACCAAAATAAAAACCTCTTGCACAGTGAAGGAAACCATCAACAAAATAACAAGACAACCTATTGAATGGGAGAAGATATTTGCAAATAATGTATCCAGTGAGGAATTAATATTCAAAATGTGTAAAGAACTTATACAACTGAACACCAAAATACAAAACAAAACAAAACAAAAACCCAAACCCCAAATAATCCAAATTAAAAATGGGCAGAAGACCTGAATAGAGCTTTTTCCAAAGAAGACATACAGATGGCCAACAGACACATGAAAACATGCTCAACATCATTAATCATCAGGGAAATACGAATCAAAACCATAGTGAGACGTGACCTTACACTTGTCAGAATGGCTAGAATCAGAAGAACAAGAAATAATAAGTGTTGGCAGGGTTGTGTCAAAAAAAGGAATGCTCATACGTCTTTTTTCTTATCTCTTTTCCATGAACTTCTTTTATCAGCTGCCACATCAGTTCTTGGAGGACATTGAGGGGTCTGCAGTTTGTAACCTCAAGTAGTCACTGCTGCTTCTCTAAATTTCAGTTTCCCTTTATGTAAAATAAAATGATGGGGTTAAGGTCCGTTCATTCTCCAACATTCTTGGACTCTAAAGATGCAATTAACGGCAGCAAATGATATGCTGAAATATCTCAATTTGTAAACTTTTACATACCTGCTTTTATTGAGCTTACTGAGAAGTCACCAGCTGGCAATTCAGTGTGGCTTAGCAAGAGGAGAGATTATGGACATCTTAGGCCACAGGTCAAGATAAATAAACACATGCAGAGTGTGGTCACTAAATATTTTTCTGATTTTTGAAAATGTGAAAAAGATCATTGGCTGTGCAATCAGTCATGGCGTAGATTCTAGAATTTGGGAGACTCTGGTTCATATTGTGGCTCTGTACTTACTTACTGTATGATTTGAAGCAAGTCCTTAACTACAGGAATCTGTTCTCCATCTGTAAAGTAGAGATGCTAATAGCCATCAATATGCTTCCCTTCCAAGATCATTGAGAGGAACACACTGGCCAGAGTTAGCCTCTGACTAGCCCATCACAGCCTGTGCATGTTAAAGTTCAAAACTAGATATCCAGTATGCTCCCTTCTTCAGCCATAGAGGGTTGATCTTTATGGGTGTAACTCTAGCAACAAAAATAGTCAGAAAAGGGTGGGAGATGTTTAGCTTTCTTCCCCAACAGCCTGACCATTAGTGGAATTAAATAAGAACAGAACCTCTCATCCCTTGCACTTGCTCTTCTAAGCCAGTGAGACTCAAGAAGTGACGCCTATTGAAGACACTAATTGTGTTTTTTGGCCAGCGGTTTTAAATACTTATTCGATTTTGAGCATCTTAGCTTTGGGCTGAACATTGTTTGAAAGCTCCAATTAAATTTACTACTCTCTCTTCTCTTGAAGCAGATTCCTCTTTGGATAACCTTGAATAAGAATGGCAAACAAAGACACATTCAAAAGCCCTGTTGTACTTTCCAAAGTAATGGCCCCTGGTGGGACAGTAGTCCTGATTTTTATTTGAATTCGTGTCTCCAGGCACAGAGGGAACATGCACCAAGAAATGTGCTTTCCCAGCATGCTTTGCTCCAGGGTCGTACCCTTTTGGGTATTAGTCATTCTTAACTCATAAGATCAAAACTAAAGCTAAATAAAGGCTAAAAATGGATGATTTGTCACCCAGCAAGCACCAATAAAATGTAACCACATGGAAAGATGAGTTAAGCCAAGCCGGTCTTTCTCTTAAAGATAATTTCCTCTCATGTCTCATGAGTTACTATGTTTGTTTCTCTACAGATCCTTCTTGACCCAGATAGCCAAGCCCTGCCCTTCATTCCTCCTTTATGAGCCCACTGGTTTTTTCCTCACAGGAAAATCTTTCTTTGTGAACGCTTGTGCTTTCTGATTTGGGCAGGTGCCATGATTCCGAATGGACCAGGACTGGGCCACCCACCTGTAGCAACCCCACACATCCAGCCAGCACATTCTCTAATCTGCTTTCTAGCCCCCAGATCCTAATAAGACCACCCCAGAGAGTTCTGATACAATAGTAAATTCAAGTGTGGTTTGCTGAGGATCAGCCTTGTAGAGAAGAAACCTAGTCCTAGTCCATTTTTTTAAAAGATGATCTCAGCTTGCCCAGTTGTTGGTCTTCACCATGGGAATATCAGCCCATGTATAGATTTTGACTGTGGGTATTATTTTTATCTTCTGTATTTAATAATATGAATACAAATAATAAGAACCCTGAAAGAATAATCATTAATACTGAATAATATTATTTGTAATACTAACAAAAATTTATATTACAATTTAATGACACTAATAATACTTTACTACTAATAATTCTGGTACACATACTACTAAAATTATAACACTGATAAAAGTAAGGAGAATAACATACACCATGTGTTGAAAGCTCACTACACATTTATAGCATCTCCAGCTAGCTATGAGTAGATCATATAATCTTTATTTTATACATAAAGAAATTAAAGTTCCAAAAAGTTCAATAACTTGCCTGTATCATACAACTCATAAATGCCAGGATGAATGCCCAGTGCTGACTTGGAGGCCCATGCATTTAACCACTCTGGTCCTCTTCTCATCCATTGGTTGATCAGGTAAACCACCAACCATGTGAATGCGGTGGGGAGTTGGGGGGCGGTGTTGGTCCTCTGTTTTCACAAAAGAATCAGCATAAGGGAAGATTTGAGTTGGACCTACAACCTCCAGTTCTATTGGATTTGACTATCTATCCTCCACTCTCATCAATGCACACCTGAACCATCCTGTTGTGAATAGTCTTGGCTGAATGTACCAGCATCTAGATACATTTGAGCCAAATAAATAAGGTGTATGTATTAGTACTGTATGTATTAGGAAAATGCAAGGGCTTAGGCTGAATGAGTTTTTCAGTCTCATCCTCATCTGTTAATCTGGGAATCTGTGGAAGGAAGGAAGGGTGGAAGGGAGGGAGGAAGGAAAGAAGGAAGGGAGGGAAGGAAGGAGGGAGGGAAAGTGGGTGCAAGGGAGTGAGAGAGACAGGAGGAGAAGGAAAAAATAGCATTAATTTGCATTAGTAGTTAACATTTACTAAATCTTTTTTAAGTGCAAATGTTGCCCTAAAAGCTCAACATATGTAATCTTATTTAATCATTCTACCAACCCTAATGCAAATGAGAAAGATGGCCCCTGCTGAAGTTAAGAAATTTCTCCAGGTCACATGTCTGGTAAGTGTGGAAATAGATTTCAGACATAGATCTTGTTGCCCAAGAAAATTGCATATTTTACTACAAGGCTGTCATGCCTCATAGGTAGCAGGCACTGTGCTAGACACATCATATGGCCTCAGTGTTCATGAGTCCTTAATCCACTATGTAGTGAGGATTCTTTTCCTCCTTTAACCCTTTGTTCATTCTGACTTTTCAGCATCATACATGAGGGCCTTCCTGACCTGTTCTTTGCCTAAATCTCCAGCCTTGGCTCTTACCACCACCTCTCTCATTCTATCATTTAGTCATGTTGGACTCCTTACAGACTGACTCTGGATCATTATCATGTGCATTCTATTCTTGGAGCACCTCTCCCTGTCCATTCACTTAGCTCATTCCTCCGATGCTTTCAAGATCAGGCCTGGGACTCAACTCATCCAGGAGTCTTTTGCTGGGTTGCTCTGAGCTTGGGTTTAATGTGTACTTCCTCCATATCCTGAGCTTCTCTCCACCATAGTACTCATTGCACTACACTGTGCTTGTGGATGTGTCTGCTCCTTGTCTCCCCAGACTTTGTAGTCCTTGAGTATAGAGACTGTATCCTATACCATATTGCATCCCCACCACTCAGCAGTGTTTGATGATCAATAGACATTCTAAGGCTATTTCTGAAATGAACTAATAAGTATATGGCCCACTAGCTAGATAACTGAGTGGAACAAAATTTAAGCATTGTTTCAGTGAGTTGTTGTAGATGCTAAAAGTAATGCAAAATGCCACAAACCCTGATAGCCCTAAAGACTGTGGAGAGGAAAGCACAGTAGTGAACAAGACTAGTTAGGAAACAAGCGAAGCACATTCTAAAGAATAGCAAAGAAATATCCACCTCACAGCTCATCAGGTTCAATCCTCTTATTTTACAAATAGGGAAACTGGGATGCAGAGAACAGTGTGGTCACAAAGGAGTTATAGTCAAGTGTAAAATAGAACCAGGTCTCTTGATTCCTAGCCCAATGTCCTCTATCTTTCCCTCATCCTGGGATGCATGGAATGGGATGCTCCCCACATAAAATATGTGTACACAGCCTCTAATGAGGCTTCTCATGTTTAAATGGATTCTTCTTAATGAGAGGAAATATGTGGAATGCCAAAGCCACCAGAATTTGACCCAACAAGGGCAGTAATGAGAGCTGCAGCTAGAGTTAGATCAAGGAGGTGGATCGGAAGTGTAACTAATTCCTTAGAAAAGGAGGAAGACACAGAGGCTTCCCAAATATATGGCACAACATCATGAGATGCTCAGAACTCTGAGTGACCTCCCTCATGAGTCTTGGTTGTGACACATGTATATAATTTCAGATGTGCTTAAGGAGATGCATGAAATTAACAAGGAAGATTGGATGCCAGAAATCCCAGTAAGTAGAGCTTGAAAACAGTAGAGTAGACTCTGATGTACATGTCTAATCACACTGAGATCGCTCTGTACTCTAGACATACACGGATCTTCAGTCTATCACCCAAGAAACTTTATGAGTATCTATTCATGGCTTCACTGCTTTAATGCTTCCCCTACACACACACATTCTCCACAAAGAATTGAAAATGATCTCATTAAAAGATAAAGCAGATCTATGTCACTTTGCTTTTTAAAATCCTTCATCTGTCACACCTAGAATAAAATTTGAACACCTCGTAGTGGCCTGTAAGGCCCTTAGTGATCTGACCCTGACTACCTACCTATTCCTCTGATCTTCCTTACGAGGCTCTAGCTACTGGCCTGGTTTCCCTTCTGTTTTGTTTGGTTTTGGTTTTGTTTTTTCCTCCAATACATCAAATTCTTTCTAGCTTCTGAGTCTTTTAACTTGATGTTTCTTCTATCTAGAACATTCTTGTACCTACCTATTCGCAAGACTGGCTCTTTTCTACTTTTCATGTTTAATATCAAGTGCTGAGTCTCTGAAGAGGCCTTTTCTGACTACCTTTGTGAAAGTGGCCCCCTAATGCCCATTTCAATGATTCACCCTCTGTTTGTTTTCTTTTTAATATTCATTATGTGAACTCATTTTGTCTGTTCTCTTGTTCATTGATTGTCTCCTCTAAGAAAATTTAAATTCCTAAAAGGCACAGACCTTGCCAGTCTTGTTCACTATTAAATCTCCTAATGCCCAGAAGAGTACCTGTCACCTAGAAAGTTATACATAAAAGTCAGCTAGGGAATAAATTAACAATTCATTTAAGAGAGGTTTATTGAGTATCTGCTGTGTGCAAGGCATTATAATGGGTTCTGTGAGGGACCGAGAGATGAATTACTCATAGCATCTACTAGTAAGAATTTTATAGGCTTATAGAGATTCTAGTAGTTGATAATGGACAAATATAACTCTAGTGCAATTTAGATATAACTGGAGTCATTAGAGGTAGATGAAATGGTGTGGGGTAAACTTACACAGTGTTACATGTAAAATATATTCAATAATTTTTAAAAAATGGGAAACTGTATGGGAGAGATTAACTCCAAATAGAGCCAGAGAATAAGTGGGAATTTCACAAAGACAGAAAGAAGACAGTAAAGTTGCATGGTGGACCTGAGATCAAGGTGGACGGGGATACTGGCTGTGGTATTCATTGTTTTATTCCCAAAATTAAGAAAGGTGCCTGGCACATAATAGGGATTTAATGAATATATGTTGAGCAAATACACAAATACATAAATGAGCTTATTGCAATAACCATTTTTAACATCTATTAAAATCTGCTTGTATCCATTTAATGGGAAAAACAGTACCCTATTCTTTTCATCATCCATGCATAATAAAAGTTTCCTTTCATTTCTGTTAAAACGAAGAAGCACCCCCTTCCTCTACCTGCACCCACTCAAATTCCAGGATTATCATTTGGGCAATAAATTAGCATTGCAGGAGTCAGCAGTCATCCCTCCATATCTTGTCATCAAAGAAGAAATGGGAACTAAAAACCCTGGGTGAGAAGGGACCTTCCCATGGCTTTAACAAGAAATGAAGAGGGGAACCTGGGTGGCTCAGTCAGTTAAGCATCTGCCTTCAGCTCAGGTCATGATCCTAGGGTCCTGGGAATGAGTCCCACATCAGTTTCCCTGCTCCTTGGGAAGCCTGCTTCTCCCTCTGTTTCTCTCTCTCTCATGAATGAATAAAAAAAAAATCTTAAAAAGAGAGAGAGAGAGAGAGAGAGATGAAGATACCCACATGAGAGGAATGGCCCTGAAAGTGAAGAGAAGCCTCTATGATTTCTGCTCTACATGATTACTTTTTAAACAGCTTTATTGACAATCAATTTTACTTACCATAAAATTCACTAATTTCAAGTTTAACGCAATCCATGATTGCAGGTAAATTTACCAAGTTGTGCAGCCATGACATAATTCAATGTTAGGACATTCCCATCAGCCCAAGCATGGCTGGCCACTGTGGTCGCTCCTGATCCCCACCCCCAGCCTCTGGCAGTCATTAACCTGCTTTCTATCCCTACAGATTTAACTTTTCTGGACATTTCATGTAAATGGAATGATACACTTCCACATCATTAATTTCTGGGTCATAATTTTATCTCTTTGTTATCTGGAGGGAGAATCTGAGCATTATCCTCTTTCTATACTTTTTGTGCCTTAGTTCCTTCATTTTTAAAATGAGATTCATAGTGCTCCCACATATGATTAAGGTATTTATTAGTGCGATGCCTGGTAAATACTACATGCTTAATAAATCATACTTTGTTATTATTATTTTTTTATTTATTTTACCCCAGCACAGCTCAGCAAGGCCAGGATAAAGAAATCACAGATGGCACATTTAGAAGAGGAAATATTTCCATTCAGGTTCTAGCAGAGGGAAGCCTGTTTCTTTTCCAGCACTCTCTGTTCCCATTTCTTCTTTGGGGATAGAATGTGGATGGATGTGAACAGCCATCTCATTCACTGCTGATTTACTGCCAGAGAAATGATTCTGGAATCTGAGTAGATGTAAGAGGAGGGTGTTTTTCTGTTTTGCTAGAAATGAAAGGAGACCTTTAATATGAGCTCCAAGTGACAAGGACAGGGAACTGGGATTTCCATTAGGCAGACATAGTAGTGTTTTTATGTCCGACTATGGCATATCCATTAACAGAAAGACTGAAAAAATCCATTTCTGTATTAAAACCCCAGTGGAAATGAAGGTTTGTTTTTACTTTTTCCTCTCTCTTAAGGAAATTATTTCTTTCTCTTTTCAGACTAAAGAGAAAAAATATACAGTCTCTGATTTCAAGTTAGGAGACCAAGTTTCTGGTGCTAGCTCTATTCCCCAGAGCAGGTGACTGAGTAAATCAGTTCCCCTCTTTGGCCTTCAGTTTACCCTAGCTGTAAAAAGAAGAGGTTTGACCTCAGAATCCCTCCTCTAAAGTAAGACTGTGGTTCTAAGGCTGTGGGGTTCTTAGAGTAAGGGCAGGGCTGTAGATGGATGGGGAAGAGCCCAGAGCCACACACTTTCCTACAATGTCATACATTTTATGGACCAAAGTTTTGTGCTGGAAGAAACTTAACTTTCTCATAAATCACAGAACATTTACAGTTTCTTTAATTTAAAGCAGGGGTGAGCAAACTGTGGCCTGTACACCGAATCCAGCCTACCTCCTTTTTTTGTAAATAATGTTTAATTGGATCACAGCCACAACCGTCTGTTTACATATTGTCTATGGCAAAGGCTAAAATATTTACTGTCTGGCCCTTTTTAGGAAAAAAAAAATCTGGTGACCTCTAGTTTAAAGAAATTGATTGGCTTTGTGAACCACTCTAAATAAACTTCGAAAATAAGTACTGTATATATTAAGCAATTTCAGAAAGCCCTGAGTAGTGGCAAATATGAATTGGCTAAGGTCACAGAGTTAGTAAGAAAGAGTAAGAAAAGAGCCAGTAAAGGATGAGGAGGAAGAGAAGGAGGATGGAGAAGAGGAGCCTTACTGAGTGTTCAAAGAAGCAAGATAATGATCTGAACAATTTATGCTAATATATAATCACCCAAACTGTCATATTATTATCTTAACTTTATAAATGAGGAAAATAATGCCTAGGAGTTTAACAAATCAATCAAGATCATAAAACTTGTAAATCATGACTTAGAATATAGGACTATATGGTCTGGTATAATTTTTCAGTTACAAATGAGAAAACAGCATTCCAGAGAAAGAAGGGGGCTTGCACAAAATCCTTTATGACAGAAGAAAAGGAGTCCCCAGGCTTCCTGACTCCATAACTAGTATTCCTGGCATCACAGCATGCACTAGCCCACTTGCTAACTTATGGGAGATTTACTATATATCGCCTATCCATTTTACTGATCACTTCCAGACTATTAAATGTAAGAGAATAAAAATCACATCTTCTGTTTCTTTTCCTAAAGCCCTGGCATCTGGTAGGCATTCAATAAATGCCTCGTTACAGAGATAGCAAGCGTCTGTTGATAATAGCATGATGTTACAAGAAATTATATTAACACTTTGCACCTACCACTATTGGGTACTTAAAATAGTTTTATGTTAGACACTCTCATAATCTATGAACATTATATACAAATGTTTAAAATGAGGAATGTTTCCATGGTCTCATAGCTAGTGAGTCAGAAAACTTGGTTGTGAACTTGGACTGTACTCTAAGATCTGTCACTCCATGTGGTCCACCAACTAGTGAGCATGATGTCACCTGGGACTGGTTAGGAATGCAGAATCTCAGACCTGTTGGGTCACGATCTGCATTTTAACAAGATCCTCAGGTGATTTGTATGCACATTAAAGTTTAAAAATCTTTGCTCTAAATCAGCAGGCGATGCTCTCCAGGGTTGAATAAGAAAGGAGTGAATAAGTGATTGCTTTCTGTGCAGTGGCAAGAAACAAACTGATCAGATGAGAATGTTTCTCCAAACCAAAGGACCCAAGGGTCCCTTTCTATAAATCAAACTATTCCAAAAATGAATGCTCTTTCTTCCGATTCTGTGCTGATATGCTGCCCCTGCAGTCTCCTGAAACTGCCTCACTACAAATGTCTAAGATCTATATTCATATTCTCAGCTGCATGATAAATACAGAAGCAAATGCTTCAGGACTGAGTAATAGAGCTATAACCAGGCTGGGCTTTGCTTGTGACGCGCCCAGTATGTGTTTTTAGGCAGGAGGCAGAGCGGAAATTACCATCTGCACAGTAACCTGTGAGTTACTATTTCCCGAAAATCTAAGTGTTTTCCAATTCCTTGAACATGAATTAAAATACAAACTCAAGGCAATAGTTACTTTTGCCCCTGGAAAATGCCTCCGACTTCTAGATATGATCAGAGGTGGCAGGGGCAGTGGGACTTATTCAAGGTGGTAGGGATTATTTTGTACTTGGTTATTATCTTTTTCAGATTTTTAATATAAATTTTCTCCAAATAATCAAAATAAGTTTTTCCATCCTAAATCATCTCACCTCCCTAAGTCCACTGCTTTAAGAAGATGGGAATCTCGGAAAGCATCTCACTGCCACTTTAATTGAGAGGTGGCAAACAATGATTTCCCTCTTTTGTAACCAAATCCTTTGGGTCTTGTGCTGACTATACTTATTCTGACCCTCACTTGTCTCAAGGGTCAAATGAAGATAATGCCACCTACTATTACTGGGTCTTGAAGATTATTTCTCTTCATTACACTGAATTGTTCATAGAGCCACTAACTTAGTGGTTTCTAAACATTCATGAGTTTCAGATCCCATTCCCAAATAGTCAGATGGCATAGGTTCCATTAGATAAGGAGAAGACCCAGAAGTCAGCATTTCAGAGATGATTTCCAAGTGATTTAATCCAGATGATCTCAAAACCATAATTTGAAGTCTCTCTCCAGTGGTTCCTTGCATTTCTCTAATGTAAATTCTAACTCCCTAGGCAATTATGACTCCCCAGGGGGGCACTTGTGTGGTTCAGTTGGTTAAGCATCCAGCTCTTGATTTCAGCCCAGGTCATGATCTCATGGGTCATGAGACTGAGCTCTGTGTCAGGCTCCACGCTCAGCAGGGAGTCTGCTTGAGATTGTCTCTCTCCCTTTGTCCCTGCCACTCCCACTTGGGCTGTCTCACTCTCTCCCTGTCTCTTTCTCTCAAATAAATAAACATTTTTAAAAATATGACTCCTCAAAACAGGTTAAGCCCAAATTTGAGGAAATGCCTTAGCACTTATGGGCAAACTCTATGGTGTGCTCTCAGGCACTTGGCTCAGTGTACCCAAATCTAAGAAAATAGTAGCAGATTGCACTCAGGTTTGTTTCACCTTGACTTGTTATATGAACAATTGGATTTGACTGAATTCCTTTTCACTTGCAGTAGTAGCTGCTCTACTTCTGCAACTGCTCTCAGTGATCTGTTCTTATGTGCACAATGAACTCCACCTGAATACTAAATACCTAAACATTACTACTACTACTACTACTATTACTGCTACTGCTACTAATAGTGGCTTTAACTTCTCTAAGACAGCTTGCATCATTTTCATATCTTGCCTATTTTGCAACGGGACAGTAGCACATCCATTTATTTATAATGTAAATGCAGATCTCAGGTTGGGGGAATATCTTATAACTCATTCTAATGCCTGGGCTGTGTTTAGATATCTTTTTTCTTTCTTTTCCATGTCTCAGACCCTTCCTGTCCCAATCAAAATAAAATATTCTGAGGACCAATTTATGCTGTATATATACTTCAGATCCAAGAAGAAGGGTTTGCTTATGATTGTCTCAACAGTTCAAATCCACCAATGCACAATCTCTAGTAGACTGAAGTGTTCATATTTGCAGTGATTTGAAAAATAAAATTTTATCAATAATATGAATAGATACTCTAAATTATTATCAATAAACTATGTTAAACAGTTTCACCCCTTATGTGACTAAATTTTACAACCATCTGGCTAAGTCATATATTATTATTCTTGTAAAGAACTTGAAATTAAGAGGTAGTTTAGTTGACAAAGTCAAGGTTTGAACCAAGGGTCATAAGAGTCCTGAGGTTGGGTGTTTTATCCCTACTACTTGGCCTCTCCCAGAAGATGAAGAATGTGACACCTGAACTTGATGGGGAGATCAAGCTCCAGTTGGGATTGGTAGCAGAGTGGACTGCTACCTCTCTGAACTTCCTGTGACAATCCCTCCTGTCCTGGGGCCCTAGGGGTTTATTCTGGTTGACCACCAATCCCTTCACAACTCTAATATCATATGAACATTTAAGCTAACTCTAGGGTCAGTCTGTTGGAAAGTCTTGATAATTTTTAGTATTTTTGTGGCCCTTTAAAAAGAGATAAAATTCTGCTGTAATTAATGATCCTACATATCTCCCAAACCTGAGAAAAATTTGAGAATAGAAGACGACACTATTAATAATTATCCCTGGGCGTTAGACAGAAGCCATGACTCTCATAAGCAAACCGAGCAGTATGATCCTCATAGCTTACCTGATGATATGCTTATCTCTCTAAATGCACAGCTCTGAGCTGAATGTGTTCAATAATATGAAAGGTGAGTGTCTCTGGAGAAAAAACAAGGATGAGGGTAGAGAAAAGAGCCTATTGGATGGATCAAAGTTAGCATAACTGCCAGGTTGAGATGGGAGGGCTGTGGAAAAGACACAGTGAGAGATGGGAGGGCTGTGGAAAAGACACAGTGAGAGATGATACATACAGTGGAGTATAAGAAAATAATCCCCGATTTCCCCATTGTGCATTAACTTGACCCTGGACCCCGGAGCCTCTATTTGTAGTGGTGACACACACTCAGAGGAAGATTTTTCAGGTTTCTTGTAATTCCATCTCTAGGCATTGCTACTACTGCTAGTCTACCTTTCTCTTTGAACGAAGAGTCTGTGGGGCTGACAGATATGTCAGCTCTGGGCAGGACATATCTTATATCAGAAATAAAAGGTGACAGCTAACCCTGTTCCAAACAACCCTCAAGCCATGAGGCCACAGAGAGCATGCCTCTGTCAGATTCTGCCACAGGAATACCACAACTTAATCATTAACCATGGCTGCTGCATTTCTCTCCTGACCTTTCATATTCAAGGCAACAGCCCCCCCTTTTTTTGAGAAAATGTGAATTATTAGGAGAAATAACATATACACAGACACCCTGTGCTTCTTACCCCTACATTCAGCCATCCTTTGAAGAATTAAACACACATGGTTAAGAGGATAAAATGGGTTAAACCTCATGTTGGCCCTGGGAATTCATTGATGAATAAGATATGGTTTTTGCATTTGAGGAAATTAATCTTTCTTTAAATAAAGAAAAAAATTCAATATATCAGCATCTTTTTACAGAAATGTATTCTATGCCAGAATTATACATATACTTCATTTAATCTCCATTCCATCACAGTAAGGTAGGTTCTCTTATCCCAGTTCATGGTATCCCAAAATGCACCTTATAAGTCAGAGAGTCAAGATGCCAACAAAGGCCTGTTTCATCTTATATTCACTTATCTGTTCATGTCTCCCATGGTTTCTCATTTTGTTCATGAGAAAAGCCAAAGTTTTCACTGTGACCCAGTGTTTCTAATGCCATTTATCAAATGTATAGGTTTCCCTTCAATCAAGAAACATGATAAGACTATGTTTTCTGATTCCATATTTTGGGTCAGTCCAAGTAATCATAGTTCACTCCAGTGATTTATATAGGAAGTAATGTGTGTCACTTCCAGGCTGAGTATTGTACTGCCAATGAGAGACCCAGCAGGGAAAAAAAGATTTCTGCACACACACCCCTCTCCCCAGTCATGCCATGGCTGCCAGCAATATTACAGATACTGGTTGCTCCATCAACCTGGGTCTTAGAGTGAGGAAGACAGTGAGGATATGGAAGCAGAGGCCCCCCCTTGGCCCATGATGGATATTTACCCTATGGAAGAAGTCACTGAGATCTCACAGTTGTTTGTTCTTGCATCATAATCTGGTTTCTCTTGATTGATACAGCTGTTTTTTATTTTTCTTGATGTATCATGACTCATTTTGTCAAATAGTGTACTTATTTATCATGGAGTTTTTCTGTCACCCACACTAAAATGTTAGCTCCATGAGGGCAACGGGTTTTGCTATTTTTGTTTAATAATATATTTCTCATGCCAAGAACATGGTTGAACTCATTAAATCCTTGTTGAATGAAAGCTACCTCATTACACCCATGAGTGGTGAGATAGGGTTAAGTTCAGGGTGCTATCAGAACACTGATTCAAAACAAGGCTAGACTCATATCTTTCCCTGTGTATAACACCCCTGCCTAGTGAGTGCCTTCAGCATTGTGAGAAATAATATACAGTAGTTGAGCTGTGACCGTGGAGAGCTTCCTGTGGTTCTTGTAACCACATGAGAAGTAACTCACCATGCACACGTGCATGCACATGCATTACTAAATCACTCCAGTCTCCTAGTGGTGAGACCTTCACCCATCACCCTGGAGATCCTAGTCATGATCAGTGACTTGGCTCTGTTCAGCTTTCCCCTAGTGACATTCCTCTTCTCCTTTCTCTATGTCCAGTCTCCTCCTTTCTTTTTTAATTCACACCCCACTCAGGTGTGTCTTGGACATTGAGTGCCAGTGGTGCCTGCTGCCTTTCAGAACAAAGTAGCTCTTTTTGTCCCTAGGTCAGTAGAGGGATTTCTCCCAGATTTCAGCCTCAGGAAACTCTTACGGACAGACAGGTGTATCTGTCAGAGATTCTAAACAAGTCATGCCCTTATCACCAAAATATTTTTACACACTGGAAGTAACACTGGTTTCTCTATGTGTGAATGAATGTGCTTCTAAGGGTTGGCTGCCCTGCTGCCATCTAAAGCACAGAATTCTGAAACAGAACTCATATCTTCCTCTTAGTGAATTCTTTCCCTATTTTGGTGTAGACACCATTTACAGGTACCCAAGGTCTCTTTGTACCCAACTTGCTACCTTCATCTAAGGCAAAAAAAAAAAAAAAAGTTTATGTATAGAAAAAATATATATATATGGCATTGGCTTGCATGATTGTGGGGGCTACTGAGTCTGAAATTTGTGGGGCAAGTCAGCAGGCTGGAAACTCAGGCAGGATTTATATGTTACCTTCTTAAAGCAGAATTCCTTCTTCTCTGGGAAACCCCAAGGTTTTAAGGCCTTCAGTTGATTGGGTGAAACACATTATCAAGGGTAATCTTTATTAAAAACATTGATTGTAAAATAAATGAATAAATAAAGACACTGATTGTAAATATCCATCATATCTACAAAATACCTTTGACCAACATCTAGACTAATGTCTGACCAAGCAGCTGGGCACCACAGCCTAGCTACGTTGATATATAAAATCAGCCATCACATGTTTACATTTTTACACAGCAGACATTACTAATCAATCACTGTGTTTCCCCGGGTAAGTTCAGACCAGGCTTCCTGATTTCCTCTCCCAGCAGCTCTGTTGCCAACCATTACCAACAAATCAAGCTGAAACACATCTCTGGCTTATATGTTTAAAAACAGTTCTAATCATTGTTATTTCCTGCTTAATGGCTCTTCATTGCCTAAGATTCCTTATACAAAACATGTTTCACAAAACAGTAATCTTATAAGATACTCTGTGAATAAGAGATTTTGTGATCAAAAAGGTTTACTATGATTGGTATACCATACCTATCTCCAAAAATCTCAAGGACTCCTATAGAAATTAAAACAATAATAATTTGATAAGCCAGCTTTTCCAAAATCTGTTTGCTCACTCAAACCATTCTTAACATCGTACTCACTAACAAATGAAGAAAACATGTTTGGGGAAATACTTGTCACTCAAGGCCTTTCAACATCTGATATCAACTATCTTTCCAAATCAATTGTTTTTTGAATCAAAGTGTTCCTTGAACATCCCCCTACACTATCTACATCCTGCTTTTCCCTCAACTTGTTCATTTAACAGTTCTGCAATATTTATGTCAATTTCCCTGACCGAAACAGTGCTATGTGCTCAATGGACCTTCTGTCCTGGGTATACAGGAAGAACACATCTCCCATCTGCCAAGAACAATGTCTCCAGTGTAGTTATTTGGGTGCCATGTTACTGAATCTGTCCACTGGGATGTGTGTGAAATGAAGTAAGCTTTTTTCGGGCCTGGGCCCTCAACCTTCCACTCTTTTCTTCCACTCACTCTGTCTTCTCTGCTCACGTGGCTAGAAACATTGGACTCTCAAAGTGAGCCACGAGATGCAAGAAGCCTGTATCCCGAGTCACCGTGTAGAAGAAAACACTACCTAGTTCCACTAGTTCACTCATTATACCTACATTTTCTACATCTACATAGAGTGACTTACATTGCTATTATATAGCTATTCCTAGACTTTGAACTTCTTGAGGGCAAGATTCATATCCATTTCATCTCTGTATCCCTCCACCTCGCTTTGGAGAGTGAACCATATATGATTACCATCAAGGATTGTGGAATAAAAGATGATCCAAAAGTTATTCCCATTCTAACAGAAAATTCACTGTGGTCCCACAAAGCTGTGAGCCTAAGGGAATTTAGGATCTACAACATTGGGCAGGGACTTTCTGTTGACAGCTTTGATAGGCTGATCCAACCTGGCTCACACTCATCCTTCTCTAATTCTGTGGTACTTCCTTATGTAGAAAGCCACACTGAAAAGTCAAAAATGCTCCAATTTTGGAATTAGAGAGTACTTGGCTGACTCCCAGTTTTCTCACTTGTTACTGTGACTTTGGACAAATGACTTTATAGTCTTAAGCCTCAGTCCCCTTGTCTTTAAATCTGAGACTAATTCCTACCTCATGGGACAACAAGGTGGATTAAATGAAATCTTTTTTTTTTCTCCCCAAATATGTTTATTTTAATTTTTCAGTATTACAAGATTGATTGTTCATGTACCACACCCATTGCTCCATGCAATACGTGCCCTTCTCAATACCCACCACCAGGCTCGCCCACCCCCCCACCTCCTCCCCTCCAAAACCCTCAGTTTTTTGCTCATAGTCCACAGTCTCTCCTGGTTCATCACCCCCTCCGATTTCCCCCCATTCACCCTTCCCTTCCTTCTCACAGTGCCCTCCATGATTTTCTTTATACTCCACACGTAAGTGAGACCATAAGATAATGGACTCTCTCCGCTTGACTTATTTCACTCCGCATAATCTCTTCTAGTCCTGTCCATGTTGATACAAAAGTTGGATATTCATCCTTTCTGATGGAGGCATAATATTCCATTGTATAGATGTACCACATCTTCCTTATCCACTCATCTGTTGAAGGGCATTTTGGTTCTTTCCACAGTTTGGCAATTGTGGCCATTGATGCTATGAACATTGGGGTACATGTGGCCCTTCTCTGTACTGCATCTTCTTCTTTAGGGTAAACACCGAGTAGTGCAATTGCAGGGTCCTAGGGTAGCTGTATATTTAATTTCCTGAGGAATCTCCATACTGTTTTCCAAAGTGGCTGCAATCTTAAATGTGAAGTACCCAGTAGAGGGCCCAGCACATGAGTAAGTGCTCAAGAAATGGCAGCTCCTTCCATTTGGGCTGGGTGGCTGCTGCTGACATGTCAGCAGGGGCCATCCTGGCCCGGGGAAGCATGCCGGAACCCTAAAGGAAATTGGATGGCTTTTAAAGCAGAGTTGATTAAATATGATTTTGCAGCTCCTGCTGAGAGACAAGTAGCAAGGGAACAGCTGTGTTGTTTTATTGGGGAATTAAGAATTCAGTGTCATATGAAGTCCTCTTAAAAAGAATCTAAAAAGTTATTGATGCCACCGAGCGGATTGTTTAGTAAGTGAAGTCTTCTCTGAAAAAGCCATGGCTAAATGGGGAGGTCAAAACAAAAAGCAAGGAGGAGTTTTCTTTCTGTATTGGCCCCAATAGTTTGAAACATGTATCATTGAGACTGCCTGCTTCAGGCTGAGCTCATGCAACTGTCTCAGTGGAAAAATGACCAACAGAGCAGAGAGTAGCCTAATCTTTTATATAAACGTATTATAAACTGGAGTCCCCAGGTGGAAATTTAAGGTGGGAAAGTAACAATTTATTCCTGTAACTGCCATTGTTCTTCATTTGGAAGTGGTCATGGAGAATGGAAGGTTTATGAGCTGGAGACATGACTGGACTGCTTTTCCTCTAGAAGTGTCAGTGTCACAATGTGGCAGAAAGTGTATCACATAGACCTGAATTCAAGTCCTGGCTTGTCCACTAGGTCATGCGAGGTAAATCCCTTTCCCTCTCTTGGCTTCAGTTTCCCCAACACAGGAAGGAGTCACATTAGGCAACCTCTAAGCCCTCCCTGCAGTCCCACCAAGTGTCACATGCTAGGGTTCCTTTTCAGATGTTCCTTGCACCGGTGGGAAGAAATAAATGGTCACATATGAGGTGAAATCGAGACACTTGGTTTGAGAAGGAGCATTGGTCTAGAAAGAAAATATGAGAGCATTTGGTTCAGTTCTCCATCAAAAGATAACTGTTGAATTTCAAGTAGCCAAGGAGACAGAAAGATGATGGTTCTTGGTTTACTGAACTTCCCTGTGCCCATTAAAGTTGTTATTCATCCCACAGGCAGAGCCCATGGCAGGAAGGATTCTGACCCAAATCCCACAAATCCTGTCTCCTCAGATGAGTAAGAGCTGGCATTTCCTGAGTCCTCGTGATGTGCAGGCACTATGCTAAGTGGTTTATAAACTTGATTTTATTTTCCTCACCACAATTCTAAGGAAGTAGAGATATTATTCCCATTGCACTAATTAGAGCCAGGAAGTCAATTACCCAAGGTCAGGAAATTGAGATCAGCACTAGAATGTAAAGCCAGCTCCTTCAAGTGGCTCTCAGAGAAATATTGTTTGATTATGCCTCCTGGTATCCTTCACAAACAGTCCTTCAACAACTGTTTACCAGGGCACCAGGGTGGCTCAGTTGGTTAAGTATCTGCCTTTGGTTCAGGTCATGAACCCAGGGTCCTGGGATTGAGTCCCACATGGGGTTCTCTGCTCCATGGGGAAGTCTGCTTCTCCCTCTGCCTTCCCCCTCACTCGTTCTCTCTCTCTCTTTCCCTCTCAAATAAATAAAGTCTTTAAAACAAAAACAAAAAACAAATGTTTACCAAAGGTCTGCAATGAACTAGGTACTTGGGATTGATTTTTTTTTTAGGGAGACAAAAAAGGCTGCTATACATAGAGAACTCATGTTCTAGCTGGGAGGTGAGGGAAAATAAGCAAAATCATCAATGGAAATAGAAGGAAAATACCAGGTGATAGTAAATAGTATGCAGATGATAATCTTAGAGTAAATATGAAGGGGGCATGCGTGGCTGCTTTATATTGGGTGGATGAAAACAGCTATCTCTGGAGATGCGACATTTAAGTGGAGGCCTTTGGAAAAGTACGTGACCTCTCTGAGGTTCAGGTTTCCCATCTGTAATATGGGGAATAATAAGATGTGCCCAGACAACTGGATTTTGGAGAGGGGCAAAGGGCACTGTGAATGTCAGCAACTTGGTATGATATGCAGTGAGATCTTTGCAAATGCAAGAATTTGACCCCCAAGTGTTGCATCCCAATAGGATGCAATTTTGCACTTAGAAATTTAAGAATCCTCAGAGCATAGTTGAGTCAGAGTAACAACAACAACAACAACAACAACAGTAATAGTAATAGGAAAAGTTTACTGAGTGCTTACTATGTGCTAGGCAGTGTTCTCAATACTTACCGTGTATTAAATGATTTAATCCTCTCAACACCCCTATGAAACAATACTTTGATTAGTTTCATTTTATAGATGCTGAAACTAAGGCCAACTTTATACAGATTGCAAGTAGTTGGGCCAGGCTTTGGATCCTGAGGCCATATCCTCAGCCATCACACTTTGCTATTTCATATGTAATAGTCTTTGACCCCAGATTGCCAAATGTTCTTTTATGTGGCCCTACCAGGAGTGAGTAAAATTGCTTGTGAGCCTCATATTGTTCTTTCATTATTCAGTTTTGCACCAGACACGGTGACCCTGCCTGGAAAGTAATCTGTGTGGAGGGCATATACAGAGCACTACTTTTTTTTCCCCAGTGATTTGAGATACTTCCAGTACTCCATGGGCTTTAAGAATATGCTTCATGATTACTGAAGCATATTCATGATATGAATGTGATGTTTATCATGTGATAAACATGTTTATCATGTTTATCACATGATAAACACAAGAGAGTAACAGCCAGCTTTTTAAAGTAGTAACACCCCACCACCAGACGTATTTAAATAGAGGCTTGATGTTCCTTTGTCAGGGGTGTTTCACAAAGGACACTACACATTAACTGGAGCACTGGTCTAGGATCTCTTCAATGCTAAAATCCTACCTTCCCATAAAGATTATACAAAAGGTGTCTTCTGGCTTTCTGTCTCCATAGATGAGGTCGGAGACTGCCTATAAAATAACTCTGTAATGCCCCCCTCCCCCTCTCCCCAAGTATACATTGGTCTGTTTCCCTTAACCTGGAATTCACTGCTTCTCTGATTTAAGGCACAGAAGGCTTCAGTCAGGATAGAAATTGTGATCTCCAGAAGGACACAACTTACCTCTGATGAATGTCAGAGCGGCCATCTCCTCCATCAGATGTTTCCTGACAGCATTAAACAGGGAAGAAGGATGGCTTTCTGGGATAGTGAAAGGGTCAATTTCCAGACTGGAAGCTAAGGATTAAAATTGAGAAATTGAAAGTTTCCTTTCTTTCTTTCTTTCTTTCTTTCTTTCAACATTTTATTTATTTATTTGAGAGAGAGAGAGAGAGCAAGGGCACAAGCAGGGGGAGTGGCAGGTGGAGGGAGAAGCAGGCTCCCCACTGAGCAAAAAGCCCAATGTGAAACTCAATCCCAAGAACCCGGAATCATGACCTGAGCAGAAGGCAGCCGCTCAACCAGCTGAGCCACCCAGGAGCCCAAGAAGTTGAAAGTTTTCAAAAAATTCAGAGTAATTAATATTTTGCCTGAGGCCACCTCACACTTCTAAAAATATCTTTAAACCGTAGACAATGTTTTCAGATATAAATTACAATTTGGAAAAAAAATGGAGTTGGGGGGAAAAGCTCCTTATAGACATCCCTGCCCAATCTGAAAGAAGGACCCTTGTACTCACAGTCCAAGAAGGAAGGAAAAAACAGCAGTTATATTTTCCACACATCCAGGAAAGGGTCCCATTTATAGACTTGGACATGTGCTTCAGAACCAGATTTTCATGTTCTTTTATGTGTCAGTTCACAAATGTCAGCCTGTGCAGGGCCATCAAAAGGAAAAATAAAGGTTGCGCATAAATTCCCGGAATCCAGGAAGGACAGGCTAGCTCTGTGATCTGAAGGGCTGAGCAGAGAGGCTCCTTTCTCTGACACAAAGGTCAGACCTAAGGTGATCCTTAATGACCTGGCTTCATAAGGGGACGTGAATAACCTGGTGGTCTGCAGAGTCTCAGGGGAAGAAGCAGGGACCCCGGTATTATAGGTGCTGATTCATCCCTAGAGCTGATACTCAACAGAAACTCTGGGTTCCAAGCTTTCATTTTCTTGAATGAATTGGAGATTTTGTGTGTGGGGGTCATTTCCACCTGAAGGATGGATTTATGAAATTGGCAGCAGGACAGCATGGATCAGATTTACATCTGGGAGATGAAAGATAGCATCATATAGTGGCAAAAACAAGCAAAGCAGATGTGGGTTCTTATTCTTCCTCTACTACTCGGCCAGTTGCTTCTGCTTTCTGAACCACTTACATTGTCTATAAATGTGAAATAACAGTCCAAACTTTATTCTTCTGGAGTTTGAATGAGATAATGTAAATAACATATGATGCCTAATACAGTATGAAATTTCAGGAAATGCTGCTATTATTTGCACTGTTTTTATAATATATATTATATATCTCTATCTCTATATTTATATTTACGGTTGGGAGAGATTTCTCTTACAAATAACTATCATATCTTCTTTCGTATCTTCAAATCCAAATCTTAGAGGTAGTCTGCATTGATTTATTAGAAAACATCACCTTTGGGAGCATCTGGGTGGCTCAGTCGGTTAAGTGTCCTACTCTTGGTTTTGGCTCAGTTGGTGATCTCAGGGTCCCAAGATTGAGTCTCACATAAGGCTCCATGCTCAGCACAGCCTGTTTGGAACTCTCTCTCCCTCTCCTTCTACCCTTCCCCACCATGTGTGCGTGTGCTCTCGCTCTCTCTCTCTCTCTCTCTCTCTCTCTCTCTCTCTCTCATAAATAAATAAATAAATCTTAAAACAAAAAAGAAAGAAAGAAAACATCACCTTTGGGTCATTAGCCAGTGGCTGCCATGGGTCACATGCCCATTTATAGCCCAATCAAAGATGCAAAGAACAGCCTCCAGGGGCTTTCATGAGTTGAGACTGTGGGCCTTATGTTTTAAGTAGGGGTGGCATTAGATTGATCTGTCCAGCTCATAAGCTGAATCAACACATGTATATAAAAAGCTCTTTCTGCAACTCCAGGCATGCTTGGACCCTTTACACACTCAGGAGCTAATCTGAAACATGAAATCAAGGGTAAAATAAATATTCCAAATGGTTTGATCACCATTAGTTGTTGGGTATTATCTTATCATGAATTCTTAACAGACTGACATCAAAGCATTGTCATTTTGCCCTGAATTTTATTTTCATGTGGGAAATCTAAGTTCAGAAAGAGGTACTTGGGAAAGTCACACAACATTCTCTTCTTTATTATCCAAACCCCTCCCAGCTTCAAGACTCAAGTCTCCCCTCCTTTGCACAGACACTCTTGGCCTTGAATGAGAACAGTGTCCTCTCCCTTGTCTCCCCATTGTTCTTAGTATCTGCGCTATTCATTTGGGTCTTAATCATATTCGTTCGCTCACGCAGAGAAGTAGTATTGAGCACCTACAATGGTGCTCAGATTTCATATGCAGAGATAAACAAGACACTGTCCCTTCGATCACGAGATTCACAGTGTAGGTCAGTGCTATCCAAATGAAATAAGAGGAACCACAAACCTAACTTAAAATTTTCAAGTAGACACACTAAAAAAAGTTAAAGAAGATAAAATGAATTTTAATACTTTCATTTAACCCAGTGTATCCGAAATATTTTAATTTTGACATGTAATCATTTACAGTTATTAATGATATTTTACATTATTCTTTATACAAAATCTGTCTAGTGTGGGATTTTTACACTTCCAGCACATCTCACCTTGGAGTACATATTTCAAGTGCTCAACAGCCACTTATCATTAATGGCTACCATATTGGAGAGCCCAAGTCTCTAGGTGAAAAATAAATAAGTAAATTCAAAACCATGGAAGATAGGTAAGTATATAGAGTGCTTGAGGAGGGCAAATTATGGTGTCTTAACCTGGGTGTGTGTGTGTGTGGGTAGGTGTGGGTGTGTATTTTGATATCTGCATGCAGGTACCTGACTGTGTGTAGTAGAGCTAGGTAAGAGATGGGAGTTTATCAGGAAAGAGTTCTCAAAATTTTGTTATTTTTAATATTTTTGAGATATAATAATTCACATACCATAAAATTCTCTCTTCCCACAAATTTTGATACTTATGCTACATCGTGAAAGATGATGTCGTTATTTGGAATAAGTAGGGTAGGACATTCCAGGCTAAATTATTTATTATTTATTCCAGGCCGAATTATTTATTTATACAAGCTTAGGTATGTGACTAAGGATAGCTTATAACAGAAAATTAAGTTGTTTTGTATTTGTTGGTAAAATTGGGGCTATGAAGAATAGCAGGATACAGGGCTGAAGTAGGTTTTGCATATCTTCTAAGCCATTTGAGCTTTATCGCTAAGGTATTAAAACTCATTGAAATGGTTTGATTGCCAACGTGGTAAGAACACATCACAACCATCGTACTGAGAACTGAAGTAGACAAGCTCAGTGGCAAGAGGGCTTATCTAGTGATAGCTTGATTTGTTTTGAGAAAGGGATTGATATTTGTCTGTCTTATGTTTAGCAAATGGTTCATTTCTGTATTATATCAAATACTGTGGGGGGGGGGGCCAAAGTCAGTGAGTGTTTATTATCTTTTGTTGTTGTTGTTCAATGTTCTTGGTCACTTTAATTTTTTTAGATGTTTTCAGCTCTAATCTGCACTGTGACCAGAACAAGAAGGGCTTAATTTATACCATCTTCTGATGACAAAAGACAAGCAAGTTTGTAATTTAATAAATGTGGTCAAATCTGACCTTTGAGAGGAACAACAAACATCTTGTAGCCTGAAATTTAGTCCTAGGGATTTGCCAGGGACATTGGATAATATGATACCTTGATTCTTTTGCACATAAAATCCTGGGCATGCAATTTCAAAATGCGTGTCCCAAGTCTTTCCATAAAAGATAATTGGGGAGTTCTTCCTTCTAAGATCTGAAGATAGTTAGAATGATGTCTCATAAAAAGTCATGGCTTGTCAAGCTGGGTCCAACATGTTGGGAGCTAACTTACACTGATGAATTACATGAAAAGTGTCTTGGGACTGGCCAGATGGAAGCTGTCGCTTAATGCTTTTACCATTGTGGAAGAGCTGCCTAAAGGAAGAAATGTAGTGAGCAGATCATGGAAAACTTAAACCAGAGTCAAACTCAAGCCCCAGGCTTGATAAATGACAATACAACATGTCCCTTGGATACTAAGCCCCATAAACAAATAAGAGCACAAACACACTACCACTCACATGCATGCAAAAAGTATATGTGTGAGCCTTTGATATACTCTTGTCCTGCTTCATTTGTGAGTTCATGTTTAAAATAATCAGAGGAATTAGCTAAGTTGTTTGGGTAATCTCTTGAATAGTTTGGTGCTTGTCATGACTAGTTGAAACCTCTCTTGTTTATCTCTGTGTACTTCACAAAGACAGCAAGGAATAGTGTTGTTCTCATCACTGCTTTGTGTTTACTAGCTTGAGGAACTATCTAAGGCACTTTCTCCCCGCCGAGCATCAGTCTCTCTATGGGGGTAATAAAACATTCGACTCTAATATTCCCGTAAGCTTGAGGATGACCTCCAGATAGTGATGGGCCAGATGATCCCATCATGCTAGGTGACCCCAGATTACCAGATCCAATAGCTGAAAAGTTCCTTCTAAATGTAAATGTTGCTTCAAGACAGTACTTGGGACTTTTGAACTTAGACTCTGTCCTCCTAGAAAGAGATGACTTGGTACACCTTGGCTTACTGTTTAGCATCTATTTCCCTTTCTGAGGATAACGGTTCCATGGATTTCCCTTGGAGAACCGACCCTTCGTCATCATTATTATTATTAGCTATGCATTTTAGGTAGAATTGACTTACTCCCAGCTCCAGAAGTAGGCCTTGAGTGAGAGATGTTTATCAGTGAAGCCCATCTACCTGCCCACATGATTAGTTTAGAGACTGGCATGTGACCCAGTTTAAGCTAATGAGACACAAGGAGACATATGCTAAGGACTTCTGGAAGTGAAGCTTTCTTGCTCTTTAAAGAGAGCTAATGGGAACAAAGTTCTTTCTGTCCCTGTTTATGAATAAACATGAAGACCTAGAGCATCTGGCCAATATCTTATATCCACCTTATATTCTAAGTATCAATGATAACAAAAAGGTAGAAAGAGTGGAGAAGAAAAGACAGAAAATTAAATCAGCCTTTGGTTATAATGTTGAGCCACTGGAGTGATCTGTACAGAAAGCCTGCTCTACCTCTGAACTTTTGGATATGACCATCACTGAATTTCCTTAATTATCTAAACAACTTTGACTTGTTTCTCTTACATAGAACTGAAGAGTCCAGTGAGTCCAGTGATGAAGATTAGCTCATACCTGAATATCCTTTCCTGCTTGTCAAACTCCATGGCCCCAAATAACTTTTCTGTTAGGCAATCAGTGGTATGGACAGATCCCAGATGCTTCAGCAAGTCTCTTCATGTTAAATAGAGCCCAGTTTTGCTTTGTGTATAGAAGGTGATTCATACCTAGATAATAAAAAAATGTTTATGCAATGCTACAAGTTATTCCAGCTAAATCTGGATGACTCAAAGAGAGGCTTAGGCAAAACTGCAGTTTGGTGATTGGTAATTGTCTAACAATCAACACAAAATAGGATTGTTTCTGATCTGAGTATCAGGGGGCCAGATGAGATGATTTAAGATTGTTCCAAAAGACAACTTTCCTGAGACTTCAGCTTATGACCCCATGCTGCATCGCATCAGGGTTGCCAGATCCAGAGACTTCACATGTGACATTTTGCTCTTTTATTTATTATATGGCTGATGAGTTTTGATAATACAAGAAAGTATTTCAGTCCTATGGCCTGGAGCAGAAAGCCTGGGTTTGAATTCCATCGCTGCCACTTTGGCAGTGCATCCTCATGTAAACTTAGATTTTCTCCCTCTGCGTTTCTGTTTTCTCCATTCTAAAATGAGGATAATAGAATTTCCTGTCTCAAAAGGTCCTTAGATTAAATTATCACTTTAAATCCATACAACAGTGCCTTGCATGATATAAGCGCTCAAAGAATATGGTTATTCTTGGTGATATTTTAGAAAATATCCAAATTTTATGATGGTGTCTCATCTCATATGATCTGTTCTGAGTACCTCAACAGAAGTGTGGGTACTGTGCTAGGAATTTTATATATGTAGGCATTACAGACTCACAACAACACTGTGCGAGGATATTATGGCTCCCTCTTCCATATGAAGAGAAGCCCATAGATGGTAAGGGACAGAAGCAGGCTTAGAACCCCATCCTTTTTGAAGGCTTGCTTAAACCACAACAGAATGTAGTCATTTGCTTATCGATCCTGATTAATTGATAGTCTCTGCATTTTGGGGGCCTTGATGTAGACCTGTCTTATTTAGTCTGTTCTCAAGGATGAAACCTCTTCTATCTGGCTCCTTCTGATTCCCCATATTCCCAGTGGTTGCAACACATGGAGGAAGACTATTCTTGTTGTGTCAATCTCCCACCCAAGGCACTGGGTGAGTCATTTGTTTACCTCAATTATATATCACCTAAGACAAATCAGAAGTTAATTTAAAAATCAATTAAGAACGGGCACCTGGGTGGCTCAGTTGGTTGGGTGACTGCCTTCGGCTCAGGTCATGATCCCGAAGTCCCAGGATCGAGTCCCATATCAGACTCCCGGCTCTGCGGGAAGTCTGCTTCTCCCTCTGACCTTCTCCCCTCTCATTCTCAGTCTCTCTCTCTCTAATAAATAAATAAATAAAATCTTTAAAAAAAAATCAATTAAGAACTCTTTGTTGCCTTTGGAATGAAGTTCATTGATCCATTTAGTCTTTCAACAAAGTTGTACCAATGTTCCAAGAACTATGCTAGTTCAAATTCCTTCGATGACTTACACGGCTGTCAAAATTTTCCTTTTGTTTGCTTTTTCAACCTCAGGTCTTGCTACACCCAACTTCATACACCAACCTTCATGGGATTCTTTGCCATTTCCTGTATGTACCATGCTTTTGCTAATTCCTGGGTCTGTATAGGCTGTTACTGCTGGCTGAAATGCATCCCAAAGGCCCACATCTACTTTGCTTGGGCTGGCATTTACTTGTCCTTCAGACCTTAGCTCAGACAGCTCGCTCTCTGTGCTCTGGCCCCGAGAAGGAGTAGGGACCTTGCTTTGTGCTCTGTCTCTGTCCCTGTACCAGCACCGCATCTGCTACAGTCTGTTGAAAAGTCCTGCCTTCTTATCTAACTCTCCACTGGAAGACGCTGATAAGAACAGAGATGATGATTTATTCATACCTAAATCATTAGCATGTAGCATAGTGCTTCATATACGGAGGAAGCTCAATAAACATTTGATTAATGAATGAATCAGCTTTGTGATCTTTAAATCAGTGAAGGTGGGATTGAGAGAAAAGGGAGATGCTGCTGGGAGTCACCACCTACCTCTGGTCACAGAGGCTGGAAGGAATCTAAAAGATAACAAGTTTCAAGGGATCTCAGCAATCAGTTCATTTCAGTTGAATCCCTGATGCTTGAATGCCTGACTTAACAACACCATAGTTCTCTCATTTATAACTTCCTAGGGAATCATGTGCTTAGTTGCAAACTCAAGAAAAGGGCTTGATTTAAGATGTCCATTAAGGGGAAAATAATCTGTCTCTCTGACCAAATTCCACACCAGTGAAGAAAGTGGAAACTTTTGGGGGGAAAATTTTAGTCTTCAGGGAGATGATTTGAAAGAATGAGTAAAGCTTTCCCAAATTCCCATGAGTTGTGTAATAATTTTTAAGGTCTTAAGTTGGAAACAACACCTCCTAAACCTAATTGTATTAGGAAAGTTATACATCCAAAAGCAGACCCAACTCCACATCACAGGATTTCATTTTCTTCAGGCTTCAGTGAATGACATCAAGCAAATTTAATTGAGTATTTACTATGTACCTAAGAAATAACATCACTGAGTACTTTTTCTATGCCAGATACTAAATGCTTTTCATAAGTTATCTATATATTTTTTTCCTTATACCAACTGTATAAAGTAATTATCATAAATTTCCTCATTTTACTGAGGAGAAACATGAAGCAGAAAGAGGCTTAGTAGCTTAGATCTGGGTTCCAAACCTAGGCATTCTGGCTTCAGAGATTGGCATCTTAACCCAGTTAGCCATGTCTCCTCACTTTCATAGATAGTGTATCAATTCTGACAACTGTTTTGGCAGTTTATAAATGAATAAATGATCATGAATTGCCAAAGAAGATACACAGATAGCAAATAAACATATGGAAAGATGCTCCACATTCTTTGTCAGCAGGGAAATGCAAAATAAAACAATGGGATACCATTACACACTTAGTAGAAATGACCCAAATCCAGAATACTGACTACACCAAATACTGGTGAGAATATGGAGTAGAAGGAACTCTCACTCATTGCTGGTGGGAATACAAAATAGTACAGCCACTTTGGAAGACAGTTTGGTGGTTTCTTACAAAACCAGACATATTCTTACCAAATAATCCAACAATTGTGCTCCTCGTTATTTACCCAAAGGAGTTAAAACCTTATGTCTACATAAGAACCTACATATGGATATTTATAGCAGTCTTGTTCATAATTGCCAAAACTTGAAAGCAATAGAACTATCTTTCAATAGGCGAATGGATAAATGAACTAGAATACATCCAGACCATAGAATATTATTTAGCACTAAAAAGAGATGAGTTTTCCAGACAAGGAGGAAACTTAAGTGCATATTGCTAACTGAAAGAAGTCACTCTAAAAGGGCTACATACTGGATGATTCCAAACATGTGACATTCTGGAAAATGCAAAACTATGGAAACAGTAAAAATATCAGTGGTTGCCAGGGTTTAGGAAAGAAAAAGAAATAACTAGATGGAGCACAGTGAATTTTTCCCAGTGAAAACACTCTGTATGATAATGTGATGATGGATACCTGTAGTTACAAATTTGTTGAAACCCATAGAATATTTAAGACCAAGAGTGAACCCTAATGCAAACTGCGGACTTTGGATGGTTATGGTGTGTTGATGTAGGGTCATCAGTTGTAACAAGTGTATTATACTGATGAATGATGTTTATAATAGGAATAACTATGCATGTATGACATCAGGGGACACTCTACCTTCCTTGTGTGGACCTTATACCACTCTAAAAATTTATTTATTTAATTAATTTTAATTTTATTAATACTTTTAAATTAATTAATTAATTTTTTAAATAAAAATTTATGAATTCAGCCAAAAATTTATAGAAAAATAGCTCTGTAAGAGCAAAGACTATGTCTTTTATTTTGCTGGGCTATAATTTCAGCTTCTAGTATCATATCTGCCACATGGCAAGAACTCTGTCCACTTCATTACTTCATGGTCTTTTTTTTTTTTTTTAGATTATTTATTTATTTATTTATTTGTGGGGAGAGAGAGAGATCACAAGTAGGCAGAGAGGTGGGTAGAGAGAGAGGGGGAAGCAGGCTCCCCGCTGAGTGTAGAGCCTGATGTGGGGCTTGATCCCAGGACCCTGAGATCATGACCTGAGCCAAAAGCAGAGGCTTTAACCCACTGAGCCACCCAGGCACCCTTACTTCATGGTCTTTGCTTTCATCCTAGTCAGTACCATCCCAGTCACTCACTGGTGTCTCACCATGAGAGTTGGGCAGTTCGAAATTTTATTTAAAACACACACACACACACACACAGAGCTCATGAGAGTACTTAAAAGTGAACCTTTAGAGAGAAGCGAAAAGAAAAAAAATAGAAGATATCACTTGTATCTATATATTAAAAACATCACATGAATCTATACATTGAAAAACATTCTCAAATTTGGGAAAAAATTACATAATTCTAGAATGCTGTAGCGCTGGAAACATCTGGAGAAGTGTCTGCATCTTATTCTCTTCCACTGGAAATATAGAATGTAGGTGCATGTCTTTCTGACGTTTCTTACTTTCTTACTATATAGCCATAGTAAAATTTAAAAAAATAAATAAATGTGAGGGGAGAAGGGGGAGGGAGGAGGGCATGGTTATTATTCTCAAAATGCAGAGCATGTTTTGTTCTCCTCCAGAATCTCTAGTGAGGCCAAGGTTGCCATCGAAGGGATGTGTCTCTCAGAAATTCCTTTAGCCAAATCCCCCTCTGGAAATTCAGCCACCTCCATTCCCTTAGAGACTTATAAAGCCCCACTATTTCAGCAAAGTGTCCTTCTGTGAATAGCCCATTCCTGTTATTTCTAAGAAAAGCCCCTCTCTTTGAAATGAGGCGAAAGAGTGACCTTGACCCAGAGTCTTCCCTCATATAAGAAAACTAATACGTTAGTACTGACAATGAAGGACAGAGTTTTATGGGCAGATGAATAATGGATTTGGTCTATCAACCCAGAGCAGGAACTGCCTTCTCAGCTGGTAACTATGAGGGCATGCTGACATGGAGACTTGAGAAAGGCATTCCTTGAATCCCAGCTGATCTTTCTAGTCTAAGAAAGTGGTTCCAACCAGTTTTCCCCACCTGATGGCACAGTCAGAGAGATAAGAGAAATCCTGGTTGGGGAAGGTAGCAAATGAAGGTCACATCCTTTGAGAGTATTGTGCCCTTGAGTATCCAGGTGGTACTGGCAGTTGTCCCTTCCTTCCATCTTCTGGCAAAGGAAGTTGGAGTACTAACATGTATGAAGTTATATTATGTGTTTGACACTATGCTCTCTGTGCTCTACATGTGCTAACTATTCATACTCATTACGACCTGCTAGAAAGATATTGTTCACCTCATTTCACAGGACATTGAAACCCAAAGAGCAAATCAGTCACAGTCACCATGTAAGTCAATGGTAGAGCTTGGATCTCGACCAAGATCCAACTGGCTTCAAAACCCACACCCTTTCCAGCATACCTTTCTGTAAAGGGAAAGTGAAATGGGAAACAAACATCTGAATTGAGCATTAGAAACTATAACTCTTAGTTTCAATATCGGGACAACAGGAATTACAAACTTGGGTCCCCATCCAGGCTTTGCTACCAACACACTATCACCTTGGGCTAGTGCTGATTTTCCCTGGGTCTCAGAAATGGAGGTTGGGTTTGCGTGAAGTCCACTGACTTCATGGGGAGTAATGGATACTTGTGGGATAATAATTACCGGATGATTCCTTTGCTAACACTCAGTGATGTTTTAATAACGGCAATTTTGGTATGCTTAAATCCAAACTAAAACGCATGTTATGCAACATGATGTATTGGAAAGTTCCTAGATTTTGTTGTAGAACATTTTTGGAAACACATTTTGTGCTGGACCACTTCCTAGCCTTTCTACAGCTTTCCCATCTGTAAAATGGTGTTTCTGGAACTGATCTCACATGTTAGTAGGTTAAATGGAATAGTATAAGTAAATGCTTATGGAAGTCTGGTAAAACGTAAGTGCCCAATAAAGATTAGCAAAGGGGAGGATATAGGAAAATTATAAAATTTGGGCAGCCATCTGATGTCATAGATGGAGAATCTTTTTAGGCCAGAGTTGTTGTTGTTGTTGTTTTAAGATTTTATTTATTTATTTGACAGAGGGAGAGAGACCACAAATAGGCAGAGAGGTGGGCAGAGAGAGAGGGGGAGGCAGGCTCCCTGCTGAGGAGAGAGGCTGATGTGGGGCTCAATCCCAGGACCCTGAGATCATGACCTGAGCCAATGGCAGAGGCTTTAACCCACTGAGCCACCCAGGCACCCCTAGGCCAGAATTTTGAAAAAAAATTGCAACAGATATTTAAGCGCAGAAAAATATGTGCATTCTTCTCTTGGTGCTTCAGAATTGATACTACAACCCACTTTCTCTAGGAGCTACTCTCCTCCTCTCCTTTCGCCTCCATCCTCAATGCCTCACACCATTGCTCAGTCTGTCACTACCAGGTTGCTGTGGGTATGCTGAGTGGGAGAGGACTTTGTGATTGCTCTCAGTCTTTTCATTTTTGCATCTGCATCTCAAAAGGCAAAGTAGAGGTCAGGGCCTGACTTCTGTTATGTATTTAATAAATTGCAGTGTTTGAGGAGGAGGGTATCTGTCTTATTAATTTCTAATTTCTACCCACATTCTTCAGTATAGTAGCATAGGGCATAGTGTGGTATCAATACCCAGCGAATATGTATTCAAAGAACAGATGAATGATTCAGTGTTCTTCCAGCTGTGCTTCACCATCGACATGTGTTTGCTATCGCCTACAGTAAGGAGTTCAAACCCCTAAGGCAAGCATGTAAACCACTTCGTGATGTAGCCCACTTCGAACCTCTGCAATTCCTTCCTGGCCAACTTTGCACTCTAGGCAAAGCAATCTGTTTACACTTGCCAAACACATAGGTTCATTCCTCCTTTTCTTTTTCCTCTGCTCATATTGTTCCCTACATGTGCATTTCCTTCCTCCTAACCACATCCAACCCTTTCATACCTGACAAAATCTTCCTCACCTTTGAAGGCTCTCATCAAGTTTCCTCTCTAGAAAACATTTCCCAAAAGCTATTTACCTATTTCAATTCTCTCTCTTTCTCAATCTTTCTTTCTAGTAGCACTTTTCCCCCCAAGTGACTGGGTTCCTTTAAAGCAGTGGCCATATATATACTTTCTCTGTATCCAGGGAGACCAGTATAGGGCCCAAAACACAGTAAGTTCACTATAAAAGGATCTAAGTCATTTGGTTATAACTCTACTTACTGGCAATCTTTTATGTGCCGGGGACTATTTAGGGGCTGGGGAAACATGGCGAATCCATTCCAGACATGTGTGTTGCCTCCAGATAGTTGTCGACTAATCACTCAAAAGCGCCCAGTTAGAATTATAAGAGGTACACAAGGAAGGTGAGATGGAAGCCCACAAGAGAGGATTTGACCCAGCAAGGGAAGTAAGGAGAACCCCATCTAAGAAAGTAACAATTGAAGCATTAGTAGAAGACATCAGTTAGGCATGGGATCAGAGAGTGAATAAATGAATGAAGTCTCCAGGTACCCAGGGCAGTGTGCTTTCTTCTAATACACCTTGAGATTTTGAGTTTCAATTTCCCCCATCAGCACCATGGGGAAACAGTCCTTATTTCAATGTGTGATTTCTGAGGATGAAATTAGAAAATATATTTGATGTGCTCTGCACAAGCCTTGGCATAGAGTTTCTACTTTATAAATACTAATGACCCTATTCATTCTCTCAATAATGGCAGGAGACAGGGCATGTGGCACTTGATAGGATAGCTGAAGGAATTTGCTTAAATGGAGACGTAAACGCAATACTCCCTCCAAGTATAAGGATAGTTGACCTCTTTCTGAATACTCTTTCTAGATTTATTGTGTTTGTCTGTTTATTTTATTGGATTGAGATTCAGGAGGTCTAGATTTTAACCTTCTCCATTCTCCTATTTACTTATACGTAACTCCAGAAGTTAAACCCAATGATTGATATTTTTTCTTTCTTTCTTTCTTTCTTTCTTTCTTTCTTTCTTTCTTTCATATTGTTTCTTTCATGTGGAGTTTTTTCCTCACTTCTTTCTTTCTCCCATCCTTTCTTTCCCTCCCCTACTTCTCCTCTGGCTCTTTCTCTCCACCATCACCTCCTATTTAGTATTACATTCAGTCATGGCTCTATGAGTCAGGTACTAGGCTAGGTTCTGATGGTACAGGGATGAACACTGCAGATACGTCCTAACCCTTGTATAGCTCACAGACTAAGGTATAAAACATAGCCATGGAATTGCAATTGGGATAACCACAGTGAAGAAGATCAGGCTACTATGGGAACTTGTAACAGCAATTTGACCTAGTCTGGGAGGTCAGGATGTTATGTTTCAGTTACATCCTAAAAATGAGTAGGAGTTACCCAGGAGAAGGATCAGAAGGCAAACCTTTTCAGGATAAGAGAATAGCATTTCCAAATACTTTGAGCATTAAAGGGACTAAAGATTGTGGTCCACCTGGCTGGAGAAGATAAGAGTAGTGAAGAAGGCTAACAAGACAAACCAGTTCATGCCCATTTTAATTTTATCTGAAGAGCAATGGGAGTGATATGATGCTGAGATTCCCTTTACCTCTTCCTCAAAACCAGGCTTTTATTTTTCTAAAAACCCTAGCAACAATTCATGGAAACAATTTCCTTCTTTTTCCTCTCCTCTCCCAATCATGCTTGGAGTGACCCACCCTAGTTTCCCCCCTCACCTCCGTTAACAGGGCATGATTATAAGAAGTCCCAGCCTGGAAAGTAGCCCTTTGGAGCCTGGGGCTGTAACTGATGCTGCCCACCACATCGTTGACCCAAATGTGAATCAACCAGGAATTATTAGATAAAGCCCATCCACTGGCAATGCCCCCAGCTATGTGGTCACAGTGAGAGAACTGGCCTCTTGAAAGCAATTGTGCCTGCCCATCGAGGAATAGCTAAGTCAATGGCCCCATTCATGGGCCTGCCCACGCCTCCCAGCTCTCCTGCTCTCCAGAGATATATGGCAGGATATCCATATAAGCAGCTGTCAGTGGAAAACCATGGAATGGGTGCGGTGTGTGGAAAATACCTTTCTTTTTGCAAATTTATGGAAAGCAAATATTGCAGTTCTCCTCCTTCATGATGCTAAATATAGAAGGTAACAGATCCTCCTTTTAAAACTTAAAACGGACATTGATTTTTTTCATAAAGAAGGAATAGCAAAAACACAGGAGACAGGCAAATCTGCTACAATCATTGAGTATTGATACAAAGGCCAATTCTTTCTAGTTAGACCCAAAAACCACCCATGCAAAGAATGGCTGGCATGAGTCTTAACTCAGAACTTAGTATTAACAATGGCATATTCCATGTTCAGCACATTCCTTCCAAGGCTTTAAGTCCCACCCCAAAATATATTCCTTTTCCCCTTCTTCCTGCATGGTGAACCCATTTCTTTGTGTTCTCATGGCCTCTAAGCTCAGTCCCTGCTACATGATGTTAAAGAGATAAAATACAGTTTTAATAAAGATTAGTAACTTCAGTCCATTCCACAATTTCTCAGGCTCAGCATTCTTGACATTTTGAGCCAAGTAATTATTTGTTGTAGGAGCTGTCTTGTGCACTGCAGGAAGTTTAGCAGCATCCGTGGCCTCTACCCACTAGATGCCAGCAGCATCCCTTTCCTCTTGCATTTAGTACCTGGACAACCACAGATGTCCCCAGACATTGCCAAATATCCCCTGGGGGACAAAATTGTTCCAGCTTGAAAACCACTGACCTGGTCTCAGATTAAAAGTGGTAATGTCTTCTAGCACCCCCAGTGAGGTGAAGACCACCGTTCTGCTCCATGCTGCTGAAACTTCCAACAGCTATTGCCTCCAGTTTCAACCTCCTCACTGAGCCCAGTAGTTTTGTATTTTCTTCGTTCTCTTCCATGTCAGAGACGTTTTGGGGTTTTGTTTATTTGTTTTTAGCATCTTGATTTAGATTCCTTCAGACTTAGGAGGCAATAAACCACAGTGGTTAAGGCACACTGGATTTTGAAATTAAAAAAACTCTAAGTTTGACTCTTCCCTCTGCAATCTAATCCCTATAAGACCTGTAGCAAGTGACTTAATATCTCTACATCTCAGTTTCCTCAGCAATATGAGGACAAGAATATTCACCTTTCGATGGTTTGTCTAGAAGTATATGATATAATGTGGGTAAAGAAGTTTTCAGAGCCTGAAATGTAGTCATTACTTAATAAATGGTAGTTGTCATTAACTAGAATGATTATTATTCATCTCTTGTTCAGATGCCTCCTTCCCCCTTTCCAAGGTTGGTGTTCCTTCTCTGCTTATCTTTCTTTCAGTATTTACACATTCTCTTAAAATGGATCCACCTCTAAGTTAAGAACATGCAAAAAGTTGTCCTATCATTAACATTTCCCCCTGAAGTCTAGTCCTCTGTTTCTAAATATCTAGAAAATGCTCTACTTGAATGTCATGGGATTATATCCAAAGTGGAATGTCAAAAAAAAAAAACAAGCCCAAATGTATCAGGGATGAATTAAAAGGTCACTAAGGGGAAGGCAGAAGCATGAACTGTTTAAATGATTCAAATGAGTCCACAGTTCGCAGCAAAACAAAATAGATCTCAAATCCCTTTGGGACAATGTCAAAATTTAATTTGATCAGAGTGACTTAGAAATACATTAACAAACTTTGGGGAATCTAGATTAAAGAATCCAGATTGAAGAAGGATCTGATGAGGAATCATCAATCCAACGAACTGACAAGCATTTATTATTAACACCTAATTGCATATGGGATGTTTAAATTGCCTACAGTGCAGTGTAGTGAGTAAAGTATTATATCTTGTAGTGGAAAGAAGTGTCAGGGAAGCCATATTTAACTCATATCAAGTAAGGACAAGTTAAAGAATGACACATGTTAGAAATTACCAAGATGGTTCAATTGGAAAAAAAGAGATTTAAAGGAGATATGGTCATTATAGCACACAGATTCTCCTGTATTAAAGTAATTAAACTTATTTCATGTGGTACTATAAGGCAGAACTAATGGCAATGAGCAGGAATTTCGGGAGTGGATTTCTTCCATTTCCCTGTAGCAATGGCATAATGGCATAAATAAGTTGCAATGAGTTGGTTACAGTTAGTTCTTTCCCAAGCATCAGAGTTTAATTAGAGACTAACAAAGTTTTGATCACAAGTGTCCTCTTAACATCTACTTAAGAGATGGGAAGTAGAGTCTTGGTTAGTAGATGAATCTTGGAGTTGGCTAGATTTTCACTGAAACCTAGACTCTGCCACTCACTAGTCATGCGGTGTTGGTTACAGGTGCTTCCTCAATCATAGCCCCAGTTTGTTAGTCTGTAATAAGAGGCTTGAGATGGTGAATAACAAAATCAACTTAATTCATTTTCAAGAAACACTTAGAATAGTGTATGGAATGAAGCAAACACTCTATAATTAATACTAGTTATTTTAATTATATTAGAGGGAATCTTGCATAGAGTAGGGTTGGACTGAGAAAATAGATGAAATTCAAATCATAGTGAGTTTTGTATCCACTAGTTCCCTCTGCAAACAATAAAAGCATTTCAACCAAGATGTTGAAAGATCAGGACTCTGAATGGCATGGCAAGGTGGGGTCAGTGGGGAGGGCAGCATTCTACTCTTTTCCCCATTGCCCATTCAGACATATTCTGGATGTCAGTTCTCCTGTGATTGGATATAATATTGAGTTGGCTCAATGGTTTTTCTGATTGCTCTTTGATAATAAAAAACATTCCCCCAAACAATTCACATCAATGATTCAGTTCAATTCAGTTTAATGATGATCAATCCTGTGAAATTATCACAATTATAACTTCTTTTTCACTTACATTTCTTCCTTCCCCCACATCAGGCCTACATGAAGTATGGTGCTCACAGTTTCCTTTCTCTTTTTCCTTCATCCCCTCATGAGGATTGAAGTGGAAGGTTGAGGAGAGACAAAGGCTAGGAATAGTCTTCCTTTATCAATGCTACTATAATCTGACATTGGTTTCCTCTGGGTATAATGGGAAATAAAAACTGAGACTAGGTTCAGTGGATGTTCAAAGCTGATTCTTTTTTTTTAATATTTATTTATCTATTTTAGAGAGAGAGAGAGAGAGAGAGAGAGAGAGCATACATATCCAAGTAGAGGGAGGGGCAGAGGAAAAGGGAGAGAATCTCCATCAGACTCCCTGCTGAGCATGGAGCCCAAAGCAGGGCTCCATCCCAGTACCCTGAGACCATGACCTGAGCCAAAACCATGATGCTCAACCTACTGAGCCACCCAGGTGATATACTGATATGTTGTGGCGTACTTGTGAGATCTTTATAAACAGTCCTCCAGTGCATTTGGATATCCCACATTCATTCGGTTCCTTAACATGGGCCATCTGCAAATTCCCCTTTGGCCTCTGGCAGTCCCACAGGGACTCTCTTTACTAGGGTCCTAACACTCATCCAGAAGTCTCTTTAGGAAAAGTCTTTCTAGGATGACTCCTAGCTTCCTCTTTTCTGGTGACCACCATATGATCCATTAGAAGCATCTCTATTCTTTGCATCAGTGAACTCTGAGTGGGAAAGACTTTCCCAACAAAATTGCCTCTCTTCATCTACTACCGGAACAGATACCAGGCACCATTTTCCTCCATTAGGCTTCAGCACTGTCAACCTACAGATTTCAGTCTTCTTAAAATTCCTTATAACTCATTCTCCCAAAGTGAAGTAGAATGAGCTCTTATCTCCCCTCCATGTTGAAGAAGCCACATATCTAACAACTTTTTCCATTAAAACTTTTAAAATCTTCTCTTCACTAATTTTTATACCCTCCAGGTAAATATTGGGCTAGCAGTCACATAACCTTTGACCCCATTTTGTACAAGTTCTGCATGTGTCAGCTAACACCACACTCTAGAAGGTAGAAGTAGTTGGCAGTGTATATGCTGAAAGCAAATCATGAAAGGTCCTATTTTAACATCTCATTATAGAAAGCAATCTTCCAAGATACCAAAGTCACCATTGCATTGAAGTCTTATAGTGCCCCTTGGAATTGTGTGATGAGGCAGTACCATCAGGGAGATAGAATCCTAACACTCCCACCCATTGGCAGACAAAAGCTGAGAACTGAGTAGAAAGTATATGGAGAGCTCTTTCCAACCCATGAGCCCTTTATCAAAGTGGTGTTAGTGGCCAAGGAACTTGGATTATAATCTTTTATGTTTTCGTATCTGCAGACATAATCCCTTCTAATATTTTTCCTTTTTTTCCTTAAACTCATAACATATCAGAAGGATAATCCATCCATGGTAGGTCCACGTTCAATGTGGACTGTCAAAGTGTCACTTGACATTGACAAAATGTATCATAATTAGAATTTCTATTGTTCATTTCTCCAGAACTTAGGAAAGCAAGTATGGTGTAGCAGGGAGCAGAGGAAGTCTGGAGTTAGGGAACCTAAGGATCAAGTTCCAGTTCTATAACTCTCTTGCTACGTAACCTTGAGAATAGGGCTTAATATCCATGTATACATCATTTGTTAATTTATTCTATTAACAAAGATATATTAAGTACTACTGTATACCAGGTATGTTGCCAGATTCTAAAGGATGATGAATAAACACAATCCCTCTCCTCACAGAGCTTATGGTCATCAGAGAGACAGATATCAGAGTCTAAGAATAGAACTCTTGAAAAAATCAGTATAGCTCTCTTTAGTTACAGATTGCAGAAGACAGAAGATAGTTTCCATCAAATGTAAGTCTTGATGACTTGTTGATTACCTTTGCAAAGGTAAAAAATATATAAGAAACTGAATTTTGAGTACAATGGGCATATGTAGGAGGCCTATAAAGAGATGTCTAGCTCTGTGGAACTCACAATTGCGACAGGTATTTACTACAATATTCTCCTTTGCTATGGGCATTGATTTACTCTTGTATTGAATAATCCAAAGGCATATAGTTCATGTTTCCTAATTTCGAATCAGCATCTCTTTCTTCTTTTTCCTTCTCACTTTCATAGATGTTCATTTCAACCTAATTCTACTCGATTGTTTTTCTCCTTTGTCAGTATGTCTGCTTTGGTTAAGAAAACAGGCACAGATAAATACATTTTTGAAACCAGACATCACCCATATGTCACCTCTCTGTGAAATTATAATCATCCAATTTTAAAATATAGAGAATCATTCTCTCTCTCTCTATCTCTTTTAAAGATTTTATTTTTTATTTGAGAAAGAGAAAGAGAGCACGAGTAGGAGGCAGAGACAAAGGGAGAAGGAGAAGCAGACTCCCCACTGAGCAGGGAGCCTGATGGGGGGCTCTCAATCCCAGGACGCCGAGATCATGACTTAAACTGAAGGCAGATGCTTAACTGACTGAGCCACCCTGGTGCCCCTAGAGGATTATTTTCAAGTTTCTTGAATGTAGCAGAAACTAAAGGAGTTCCTGAATTTTAAATTAAAGTTTCTTTACAAAAATAGATTCCATTTATTAAAACCCCCTGAAGGATACGGGACATTATTTAAAACATTGACAGTGGGGACATTTTTAAAAATTATATGCTTCTACCCCTAAATAGTATCTCTTGAATCCTTGGTTTCCCCCTTACCTGACTTTAAATATTTTTTTTTATTATCAAAGCTTATAAAAGTTTTATTCTTCCAGGTACATTAACACTTAAGGTCATTAATTTCAGTTATATATTTAAATGGATTAATGATCACCACCAACTTTTTACTATGACTTCTCTACTCTTGAATTCTTATCTTATCTCTCTGTTGCATGCATTTCTTTGTCTAGTGTCTGTTCCTTTAAAATCAAGGAAGGTTTTGCATGCTGTAGATTGAATTCTGCATGTTTGAGGATGTAGATTTATTAGACAAACTATTGCCGGATATAAAATTAATGAAACCAATTTCTTTTCCTTCATAAATAAAGACCCTATTCCACTGTCTTCTACTATTACATATGGTCCTGGAAAAGCATCAGGCAAGCCTGAACTTTTCTTTCCATATTAGTTTTATCATTACTGTTATTAGTAGTAGCACTAATATTGGAATATATAAATTTACTCATATTTGTGCTCATTATTCTGTATAAAAATTTCTTGCTATAGGATACAATAATTTTCTTTTTATTAAATCATCTTTATTGGGCACCTGGGTGGCTCTCTGTCAAATAAATAAATAAAATCTTTAAGAAAAAATAAATCGTCTTTATTTTGTGAAACATTTTCTAACCAGCTAGGGAAAAGCCGGAATGAGCATGTGAGGCAGATACAATCTACATCTGTGACAAGAGAAGAGACGATGGAAGCTTGAACTTACCAACATGGTTCTTAAGAAACCAATGAATTTGCTATGAATCTTTGTATTCGCTCACTTCGTTCAGTGAAATAAGGTCATGTTGAAGGACACATTTCCCTGGTATGTTTAATATAAGATGAGGAGAACTTTACCCAAGATTTAGGTCATCATGTCCTTCTCTGTGCCGGTTCTGTGTTGTGGACAAACTCCCCTATCATATGGCTTTGAGTCCATCACTTTTCCTCCAGTGCAGGGGCCCCTGCAGAGCCTAGCAAAAGGCATAGCACCCAGTGCCACTCAAACATTGGGAAATTAAGCAAAATAATTTTAAAAACTCATTGTGCAAAGCAAACCCGACTGTTTGAGAGCTGAGGCCCATCTTTCCCCGAACCTCTCCCTCACCCCTTTAGCTTCCACACAGAGAGTCCCCTTTCCAGAGATAACCAGACCAGTAAACTGTGGCCTGCTGTCTACATGCAGGCCACATCATGTGACTTGGCACAGGGAAAGGGTTTTCCTTAGACTTGCAGTTTAAAGCCTTCTCTTTTCCTTCCATTTTTGTGCAAGATCCAGTAGTGCACCCTTGCCCAAGCCTGAAGCAACAATGAAAAACTGAATAAAAAGTTTAAAACCACTATGCTCATTCTCTCCATCACCTCTCTGGCCCCTGGAAAAACGTATCACCTTTTTGAGTAAAACCATCGCTCCTTCCTTCTTTTCCTTTCCTCTAAGACTTTCGAGCAAGCTTTGAGTGGGGCCCTTCATCCCCCAAGAGATGAAACTTGTTATTTTTCTTGGGACTTTATGATTCAAGGAGTCTAATTCTGATTGGCCACATGTTAATTGGATAGCCACAAGGCATGACTCAAGACCAAGAGGGACAGCTTACACTTGATGAGGTCTCAGAAGGATAACTACTATATAAGTGTTTCTATACCAAGCAATCTGGTTCAGTTCTCAAATTCTGGCTCTCCTGCTTTCTAGCCATGTGGCCTAAAACAAATTACTTAGCCTCTCTGAAAATTCATTTTTCTCATCTGTGAAATGGGATTAATAGAACCATCTCACATGATCATGTATGCATAATAATTAGCTTAGTTTCTACCATGGAGAGTAAGTACTCGGAAATGCTGACTCATATGCATAAACTGTCTCTTTTTTCCTCCCTCCTATTCTCTCTCTCTGTCACACACACACACACACACACACACACACACACACTCAGTGATCACTCACTGGGTACCAGCTGCTTGACTAAGTATTGTACCCATATCCTTGGACCAGCTCTATGAAGGTGGTATCTGGTATCATTTTTCTATAGACAACAAAAGGGAGACCCAGAGATACTTAAGATGCCTGGGGTGGCACAACTTGTAAGTAAAGTGATGAAGTATATTTGGACCCAGATAGCTGACTTCAAAGCCCATGATCTTAAATGTTCTGACTGCTCCATTTCTTTCTTTTTTTTTTTTTAATTTATTTATTTGACAGAGAGAGAGAGAGATCACAAGCAGGCAGAGAGGCAGGCAGAGAGAGAGGGAAACAGGCTCCCCACTGAGCAGAGAGCCTGATGTGGGGCCTGATCCCAGGACCCTGAGATCATGACCCGAGCCGAAGGCAGAGGCTTTAACCCACTGAGCCACCCAGGTGCCCCTGACTGCTCCATTTCTTAACACCCAACATACCACAAACTCTCTCCCCAGCCCGAACCAAAGTCCACAAAATACCTTCACATCAGGTTTGTAAATGGGCATTGAAAGAAACCCTCATATTGACCAAATCCCTGGATATCTCTGTGGCCTTATATAGGAGGGTCCCTTTCCTTGGATGTCCCTAGCAGGGGGGACAGTTGCTTCCTCTATTCTCTTCTGTGGTCGCAAGGTTTTTTGTCATTTTTCTACCTCAATTAGTCCTTCTCACCCATTGGATACTGTTTTCATATACCTGTGTCCTCTTCTAAACTAGGTCCTGAGAGCAAGCTCAGTGTCTTATGTGTATGTTCTCCACCTGGTATCCGGTAGATCAGAGTAAATGTGTGTCAAATAAAAGATCATACAAGCAGCTCTGTTTTAGCAAAAGGCAGTCCTATAACAAATGCTCGGTCAACCACTTTCCATATGTTCTCTGATTGAATTCATACAGTCATCCTGTAGGACAGGTACTGTTGTTATCCTCACTGTAATGTCAGGTGGAAGCTGAGCCTCAAGGTGATAAAGCAATTTTCCATGGTTGCCTTTAAATGGTAGAATACAGGGGCACGTGGGTGGCTCAGTTGGTTGAACGACTGCCTTCAGCTCAGGTCATGATCCTTGAGTTCCCGGATCGAGTCCCACATTGGGTTCCCAGCTCCACAGGGAGTCTGCTTCTTCCTCTGACCTTCTCTCTTCTCATGCTCTCTCTCACTGTCTCTATCTCAAATAAATAAATAAAATCTTTAAAAAAATAAAATAAAAAAATAAATGGTAGAATACAGAAATACACCAAATCCTGGGCCCCTCCAAAGACATAGTCTTTCCCCTACTCCAAAATGAATGAAGAAGTTATTTTTCTCTGTGACGTAGCTCATCACTTCACCCCAAATATCCGCACTTCATAAAAACACCACCACACTGAATGGCACCCCACAAGCAGGGCTTCACCTCTCAGGGTCAATGTTCTATGCAACATAATCTCTTCTTAACACACACTATCCCCTTCTCTTCTCTGCAGGAGCATCCCTGTCAAACCTTGTCAGTTATTTCTTTAATCAGAGCAGGGGACCAAGAATGAGGCCTGATGGGTGTCCAGGAAGAGAAGGTGCTAGAAAACAGGAGAGGACTGGAAGGAAGGCAAAGGTCATGGAAAGATTGAGGATGGAGGGCAGCTCTGACCCTCCTCCACTGTTAGAGGGCAGGCCAGGAGCTGTGACTGTCAGCAGTGAGCGAGCAAGGCCACGGCCCTCCCAGTCTGTCTCTGAGATCATTCCCCAAGTACTCCGCCACCCTGGCATGCCAGGGATTAGGCCTGTCTCTCAGGAAGGCACTGCCCCTGCTGGCTCCATGTCCTGGTGCCAGATGCCGAGCCAACCCCGGAGCTGACTCAGTCGTCCCCTCCTTGCACACTGGCTATGAGCCTGTCCTGTCTACTTGTCCATTTACGTCTCACCACGAGGAGGCAGGTGTATCTCCGCAGCCCAAGTGCAGAGCCAGGGCCTGACACACAGTTGGTGCTCCGTCATCATCTGTTTGCTTAAGAAGCACCAAGGTGTGGAGAAGAAAGCACAGGCTTCAGAGTCAAACACACCTGGCTTTCAGTACCGGTCCTGCCCCTTCATCTCTGTGACGCCATCTCCCCAAGACTCCTTTTCTCATTTGCAGTTGAGAATAGTAATTCCTCTGATTCAGCTTTGCTTGTGGAGCGTATGAGGTAATCCAAGTGAAGACAGTTTATAACCTGTAAACTGTTGACCAGTAAGTAATTCTCATTATAATCAGGTAGTACAATATTCCACTATTAGAGCTGCTGTTCTTAGGTCTTTGTAACCAGAGACTCATCTTACATGCTTTGAATATACATGCCCCTCCAAAGATTTGCCTTATGCCTCTGTGTGCTTAGAGGTGTGTCTTTATGCATCGACTGCATTCATTCATTATTCATTCATTCATTTGTAGTACTTCCTTTAGCAAATATTCATTTATCACTTATTTTATAGGCTCTGACAAGTTCAAGAGATGCCACAGTGAGCAAAGGACTCATGGTTCTTGTGTCTTGGTGCTTATAGATTAATGGGAGAGAAGGGCATTACACAAATAATCATGAAAATATTTTATTGTAGGGGCACCTGGGTGGCTCAGTGGGTTAAGCCTCTGCCTTCCACTCAGGTCATGATCTCAGGGTCCTGGGATCGAGCCCCGCATAGGGCTCTCTGCTCAGCAGGGAGCCTGCTTCCCCCTCTCCCTCTGCCTGCCTCTCTGCCTACTTGTGATCTCTCTCTCTGTCAAATAAATAAATAAAATATTTAAAAAATATTTTATTGTAGTCATGATAGTGCTGAAAAGGTGGACAAGACAGGAATCAGTGAAGTATATAATGGAGAATGCACTGCACACATGTGTGTGTGTGTGTGTGTGTGTGTGTGTGTGTATGTTTCTCCATGCCCCTGGGATTGGGAGGCAATGGTGGGTGAAGACTTTCCTGACATGAATTAAAGAGCCTGAAGAAGGAGGAGGACAAAAGTGGGTTAAGTGTGTGTGTGTGTGTGTGTGTGTGTGTGTGTAAAGACACGGGTGTGAGGAAGCAAGTAAGGATAGTTAGACAAAAACCTTCCAGAAAGAGGGATCAGGTTGGCAGGAAAAAGACCGCCTAGGTAGGAGAGCTTTTGGCACCTTGAAAGCTGTTTGGGGAACAGACAGGAAAAGACAATTTCTGTAAAGTCTGAAATCTGCCTCACTTTTTCCTATTGGGTTGTAACCCGTGTTCCCAGGTCCATGAATAGGAAGAAAAGGAAGGGGGGTGGCGGTAGAAGGGGAAAAGACAAGGAGAAGGGAGGTGAGGGAGAGGAGGAAGAGGAGAATTTTGCAATCCCTTCCAACTCAATAGCATTATTCTTTGTGGCACATTTGTGCCATATTCTATGGCAAATAGAATTTGCCACCACTCGCTGCCTGGGTTCCTTGTCTCATCAGTGGCTTTGCTTCTCTCCATCATTTGGGATAAAAATCTGGAGTTATTCTGATCTTCTCTCTCCTCTTTACATTTGGCATCCAACTACCACTGCTTCTTGACACTAAATATATCACATCTGATGTCGCCTCCTTCCTATAACTCTCTCTCCTTTCTGCTGCAGATCAGACCCTTCGACCTCAGTTGTTACAATACCTTTTCCGCTGACGTCCCATCCACCAGTCTCTCCAGAAACAACTTGTGACTGATGCTTCTAAAACTCAAGTCTGATCATGTTTGCCTCTGTTCAAAAGCTTTTAATAGGAAGCTCTTGTCCTTAAGAAAAAGCCTAAACTTGTTTCCTTGGCACTGGGACTGGCTACAAGATTTGCAGGGCGTGGTGCAAAATGAATATGCAGAACTCCTTGTTAAAAAAAAAATTATTAGGAATTTTAAGACAGCAGCAGCAAGGCGTTCAAGAAGGCACAAAGCGTTCCTGAGTGTAGTGCGTGTGCAAGTGCACAGGGTCCGTGCCCGGGAAACAGATCCTTCCTGGCACCAGCGGCCCTATGTGGACAAGCCACTGGCAACTCTCAGGTGCTGCCCACACTGTATGTTACTCCTTAGTAAGCCTTGTGCTCTATCTTGCCTCTTTTTATTGTAAACACGTACTCTTTCTGGGCTCTTTTCCTTCGAGTTAACTACTTCTTATCCGCCAAGATTCCCAGACACTATCTACTTCTTTTCTTTCAGGTTATAAGACCCAATCCTGGGTTCCCACAGCCTTGACCTCCCCTTGCTTATAGCAGCTACTAAACTTCATTGAAACTGTGTATTTCACATTTTCTCTGCCAGATCTTGAGTTTTCTAAGGGAAGAAACAAGAACTTGCAACTCTAGGCCATGAATGGCTCATATTGATCATTGCTGACTTCTGTTGAGTACTTACTCAATACCCTGAACTAACTGTGCTAAATAATTTATATAAATAATCTAATGTGAAACATATTATTATAGAAGTTGCTTACTCAAGGTCATAACTAGGAAATGGCAGAGACAGTACTCAGGAATAGGTCTGTCTGACTCCAGATCCCATATTCTTAATCCATATATTTCATCAACTCTCAAAGTGCCAGATAAACACATGAATGTAGGATGCGGTAATCTGAATAATGGCCCTGTTCAAGATTTCCTAATACTTGGAACCTGTAAATGTTACCTAATATGGCAAAAATAAGTTTTGCAAATGTGATTAAGTTAAGGGCCTTGAGATGGAGAAATTATCCTGTATTATTTGGGTGGGCCCTAAATGCAATCACAAGTGTCCCTGTAGGAGGGAGGCTAAAGATTACAAACAGAAGCAATGTGACTGGAAGCATAGCTTGGAGTGTGATGTGGCCACAAGCCAAGGAATGCCAGTGGCTACCAGAAGTTAGGAGAGGCCAGGGGCAGATTGTCCCCCAGAGCCTCCAGAATGCTGTTGCAGTCCGGTGATACAATTTTTAGACTTCCAGCCTCCAGAACTGTGAGAGAATAATTTTCCATTAGTTCACCGTGTTTGTGGTAATTTGTTATAGCAGCCACTAAAAAAAACCCAAAAAACCAAAAAACCATTAATTTATTGTATGGGATAAATATTTAGAAGAAGGTTGAATGTGTAGAAGAATGAATTATACAGTGGATGGTTCTTACAAAATACACACACACACTTCAATTCGCAAGGTAAATATTGTCCCCATTGTACGTATAAAGAAATTATAGCTAACCATTTAAATGACTTTTATAAAATTGCCAGTTAATGGACAGAAGATCTGGGAGTAGACACTAGATCTCCTGACTCCTAGTTCTGAACCTTTTCTACAATAACCCATTTTTTCCTTTCTCAGTAAGGAAAAAAAAATCATCTTAGGATAGAACCCATAAATAAATTTTTGACCTCAAACTTTGAATCTCTGTTTCACTCCACACCTATATCCACCTAGTGGGCAACTGGTGGGAGCACAATCCACAGATCCTTAGCTACCACAGCTATGAACCCTCGAGGGCAAGGATTACCTTTTCTTTATGGCATTATTCCTGGTCCCCGGCACAGTGTCTGGCACCTAGCAATACTTGGTGAATGTTTGAAGAAAAGAAGGAATGATTGATATGATGAATGAATTGAAATGATACAGTACCAGACTTAGTAAAAATTGTGATTTAGTGCCTTTTTTCCATTCTATTATAACTTTAGATGCCTAAGTCACTAAAATATTGGTAAAAATAATCTCTAAACAGGTGGAACATATTAGCTTGTAGTATAGTTATAGATGTATCTGTCTTCACCACTAGGTGGGAATGCTTTGAGAGGAGACAGTGTGTTCCCATGGCCCTATATCTGTATCTCATCAGAGGTGTTTAATAAGCCAATATTTACTGTAGCTAAAGACATGATAAGACCCCTTTCTCTGCCCAGAGCAGGCAAAACTTTCATACTTCTGGGACACAAATCCAACTGTTCTCTTCCTGTGACTTGGTATGGCATTTCCAACTTGAATATAAGTAGCATTCATATCATTTCAGCCATAATGCATCTTCATCACAGTATGTAATTGAGAGTTAACTCTGGATTCCTCAGGGATGAATTACTTATGGAAGATTCATGCCTTTGGGATGTGGGATTCCCAGTTGAAAGGTCTCTGTTAATTTATAGGAGGTCATAAATCAGCAGGAAAAAAAACATTGGCTCACAACCCATGGAAGGAAAAGATATCCTCCAGGTCCAAATGAAAACCAGGCCACAGGCCTAAGGATTATTTAGGACCCTGAGCTCAATTATCTGTCCCTGGCTGATTTGGATTCTTTGGAACTTCTCTGCTTAGACCAGGAGAAAAGAGGGTTTTGCACTGACGACTGACCATGAATGAGAGGGACATAAAATGTTATTCAGCTAACTATATATCACCCAACAGTGCCATTTCTGTTCAGAAGAGTAATGACATGCGTTGCATCATTCACCATGACCCTGCCAATTGACTCCAGTCATCATGGTCCCTTAGGCCAAGGTTTGTACTTGTAGAGGACAGCTCACATTCAGATATTGATTTAAAACTGGGATTCTTAGCCTTGGCCAAGGTGTTTAGGAAACTGTTTCTGTGGGCTGGAATCAAGGAAGAAAACAGGCGGGAAATAGTCTATAATTTGTTTGAGGTGGTGGTTACTCAGGTATATACAAAAGTCAAAACTCATCTAACTCAATACTCTAGAGCTGTATATTTTATTATATGTAAAACTATAAGAAAACGCCAATGAAGTTATTTCTGGAAACAAGAAAATGGTTGTTTAATTATCAAAACTAATTGCCTGGAAATGTAACTATATGTAGTTTGTGATTTCTGATCAGGGTAAAAATATTTCCCTGAGTACCTGCTCTGATGGGTTACAATCTGTGTTAATTGCTGAAGATAGGGAGTCCTTGTCCTCAAGGGGCTTCTGGGCCAGAGGCAAAGGCAAGACATATGAATTGGCATTAATAACATAATCTGGTAAGTGCTGCAGTGGGGGAAACAGAAAGAGAGCAGCTGTGGGAATGGAGATGACCCATTCATCCCAATTGGAAATCAAAGGTACATTCCTGAGGTTTGAAGGACATTTCCTGAAGGATGTTTCCTGTTTCCAGAAGTTTCCCTGTCAAAGTTTGGGGAGAACAATTGGAATAGGGAAAAGAGTATGAGCAAAGGAACAGAGAGTAGTGTGAAATAATAATTTTGTGGGGTTTTTTTAATCATTATGAGTAGTTGGGATGCGAGAGAGTTTTTGGAACAAAAAGTATGAGGTTGGAAGGGGCAGTCAATGAGACTGGAAATGTCAAGAAATAAATTTTTTCCAGATGAGAGTTCGTCTCAGTTGAGCTAAAGGAAAGTAGACTAGAGGCTGTATCCATGTGTGTGTGGATATGGGAATAGGGAATATTATTCTGTTCTATTTTACCCATTGACATGGCAGAATAAGAAAAGAAGATAGTGAAGACAGCATTGCATAGAAATGTGATCAAGGTGGAGATTAGGAGACCCAGGTTCCAGATCCTTCTTTTCCATGAAACTTACCACATGATTTTGAGTAGATCTCTCCCTTCCGAGTCCATTTTCTCACCAGTCACCTGGGGATAATGATAGCTACTTCACAAAATGAGAGTGAAATGCAGTTATAATGAGTAAAGCACATTGGATAGTGTAAAGAGATTTTTTTTAATGAAATTGATGAGAGGAGTAGGAAGGAGTTTACATATGGAAAGGCATCCATAATACCAAGTTCTTCCCAACTTTTAATTTCAACAACCCTGACAGACAACCCTGTGAGGGGCCTATAGGAAGACATTCGTGGAGATTTGACTGCCTGAGTGAAGGCACAAATATCTCAAACTTGACTTTCAGAGAAGAGTACTATGAACATCCAAGAGAGGAAGGAGGCAGCACTAGGAGATGTGGGCTGCTCAAGAATAAGGACAGGGAATGTTTAGTGAGTTGATGGATTTTGTGAACTCTCTACAAGGTTCTCACAAATTTCCCCAGTGTGGTGGGACATTGGAATCATGTCACGTTCCCTGCTGCTGGGCCTTCACACGAACTGAGAGGCAGGGCTATAATTCCCTGGGCGCAGTCCAGGAATGGGCATAGCATTTGGCACTGCTGAGTCACCCACAGGATATTAAGGAACTTTGAGTGCCTCCCCTATGTCTTCACTGACCCGTCTTAATGCTCTGTTGAGACTCAAATCCTGTTTGTAAGAGGAAGACCCCCAACCCTCACAGGGGTCCCCCACTGCTGTTCTGTGGGAGCCATCCAGTCCCGTCCATTTGATTGATTTCTCCGGATACGCCGAGGGTGGTCCTGGGGGGAATGGGGTCTTGGCAGAATATCTCCCCATATTCTCAGCTCATTTGCCACTGTGCCCCTGCCAAGTTTTGCTTCCCGTTGCATTTCATCAGGTCATTCCTTAGTCTGTCTCCTTAAGGCACATTCAAAGAATCTGAATTAAGCTTCAATCAACCCCTGCCTTCCCCCAGAACGCGTTGTTAGGGAACTTGCCTACAAAGACAGCCCGGGCGCTGTCCCAGACTCCAATCTCCCTTTCCTCTCCTCCTCATCCTCCTCCTCCTCATTCAATTAATCCTCAGCCAGTTTTCCTCAGTGGCCCCTACTCTCCTGGTCATTGGGCAAGCCCTTGTGTATCCTGAACAGCAATGCCAAGAATCTGCCCATCATAGCCCTTCTTTTCTGTTCACTGCAGCCGTGAGACTTTTGTCTAATTATCTCTGGACTGGGAAGCAGTTTCATTTTCTGAAGAAGAGCATATGAGCTCTGGTGTCTAGCTTTCCCTATACCAAAGACAGGACCCTTAACTAAGAGGGCTGCTATAGATGGCTTCCGTCAAATGTTGCCATCACCCAAAGCAAATCCTGCTCTGAGACAAAAGAGAGAATTAACTTGTAATTACATCTTACTCATAAGTGATACATCAAGGGAAGTGAGTACAACCCTTGTTAGTGTCCACATCTTCCTCCAAGTTAAGAGATTGCTAGCAAATGTTCTCTGAAACATCAATAAGAGCTTTTGTAATGTGGTTCTTGGGAGCAAGGAGAACATCTTATCAGAAGCAACCAAAAGAAATCCCACATCCAAATAATTATCTCCATGCTCAGAGCTGTCACTCCAGTCTAGGCCACTATTAGCTCTTACCTGACCATTATAGGAGCATCACATGATATCCCCCTGTCATCACTGTTATGCCCCTAACAACCCTTTTTTCACTTGGCAGCCAGAGAGACTCATTAACAATGTAAATCACATCTCATTTCCCCCTCTCCTACTCCAAGTCAAAACCCATTTAAGATAAAAAATGAAGCTCTTTAGTCCTGCCTACAAAGCCCAATGGTTTGGTTCCTGCCAACTTGTCCAAATTTGACTTCTGTCCCTCTTTGTCTCATTCACTCTGCCCCAGCCATAACAATACTCTTCCAGTTTCTCAAGTTCCCAAACTGGTTCCCTCCTAGGAGGCTTACAGTAGAAATTTCCCTTTTCATTCAGTAGTCTCCCTATAGTATATACTAGGCTCCCACTTGTCATTCTTCTCAAAGATTTTCAGAGAGGCTTCCCTTGACCATCTAATTTGGATTACCTGGCATGCAGTATTAGGTCGAGCCATACAAACTGGCTATTTTATAGGTTTAATATTAAAAGTTTCATAAGGTGCAACCTAATACAAGATCTATACATATTTGTCTTGAATAAATAGTGAATGTTTATACATATTTGTGTTGTTATATAGGACATAGGACATATAGGGTATTATGTCTTACATATAGTAGCTATTTAATAAAAGGTAGTTGCTAGTGCTATCATTGTCTTTGTCGTCGTCATCGTCATCATCAACATCCTAAACCACGAAAGAAGATGTAGAAGATGAGGAAAATGTAGGAACAAAGGAAACTTCAACATTAAACTGATTTGGGATCTAGGAGACAGGAGATTTGAGATTGGATCGTCTGTTGCCAAACCATGTGATCTTAGAGCAGTATCCTCTGGAGATGACACAAGCATTGGATTCTCAAATTAGACCTACAAGAATCAAATATGGTACCAAGTATCAACCTTTATGAGTAATTTCAAAGCTATAAGTAATCTCAAGGCACAGGGGAAGCAGGGAGAAGCTCAGGACTTCCCATGCTACTTCCTGGACCCTTTCTTGTCATATTAAAACTTGCTCTGACTCAGATGTCACATATAAGTCTCTAAAAGAAGTATAAAAGCACATCACCTATATGAAAGCCAAACCTTTCGATCATGAAACATCTCCATTTTATACTCCAGTAATTGCATGGATTATATGACATTTTTCAGAAAGCCATGCTCCATGAATCTGTAGATTCTGGGTTTATTGACCATAAGCAATCCTGGAATGCTAAGGTACATGCAGTTAAAGTTACTCTAAAGGTGAAGACTGCCTCTCAGAAATACCACCTGTGGTTTTCCCTGGAATCCTTCCAGCATGTTTATATGGAGATCTGACCATCTCACATTTCTTCCCCCCAGGGCATCCCCAAGAAAAAGAAACAATGTATTGCGGGCCCAATAATCCTTCCCATTCTCTAGACTACACTTCCCTCATGTGTAAAATGAAAGCCTTTCTCACCATATCTGAGGACTCAAAAGGTTCTAAGTCTCATTGAACCCGTGAAAATTGAGGCTATTTCCTGTCACTACATAGACCAGGCAGAATCCACATAAATAGCATGTGATGAAAGGGATTCTCTTCCAGAAGGATTGTTAAACTCAACCCCAAAACCTCCTCCCTACTTGAACATGACTGGACAAGCAGGGTGCAATGAAAGGATTGTGAACTCTGGAGACAGAGAGTCCTGGGTCCAAGTCTCAGATCTAGAATTTAGTGGCTTTAGGTCTTTGGGAAAGTAGCATAAAGTGTCTCAGTCTCTGTTTCCTCACCCATTAGATGGCAGATGGCAATCATGAATTTAAATGAGATGACGCATATCAACACCAACCATGGGGACTGGCACAAAGTAATTGGGAGTGATGAAGTCATTCATTCATTTATAACATTGCATGAATCTCTGTTACAGGCTTTCTATGTGCAACGTCCACAGTGTACAAAAGTAGAATAAAATGATATAAGATAGGTCCACTCTAGTGGACTGCACAAATAGACCACTAGCCATGCACACCTCTTCCCATTCCTTCCATCTTGCCTCTAGTCCAACTCATTGAATATGCAGCATCCAGAACAAACTTCCTAAACTACAGATCTGAGCCACTCCTTTGCTTAAAATTTTCAGTACCTCCCAATCATGTTAAAGGCAAATCCTAAGCTCTTCATCCCTGTGAACAAGGCTTTCTGTGACTAGGCTGATATTCTGCTCTGACTGACCTCCAGGATTAGTCAGGGTAGTCCAAGTGCTGGGACAAATAATCCTAGAATTTTAGCAGAACAATACAGTGAGTTTGTTTCTTATCCATGCCTCCATGTGATGTGGGTCAGCTGAGAGAGGGGTGATTGCTCTAGGCTATAATTCAGAACCCTCTTTTCCTTTGGTCTTATGGATTACCCTCCTTCTCTGGGTTCTCAGAGGTTTTTTTTCCTGACTGCCATATTATAGAGAGAGAAAGGATCGCCTATGGAAAGGGTTATGCTCCAGACCTGGAAGATATGCATTATCACTTCTTATTCTGTTGGCCAGAAATGAAATCACAGTATTGTTCTACCTTAACTACAAAGGAAGCTATAAAATTAGATATTGGTGATCATTAGCATTCTCTGCCTTATTCCCTTCCAGCTGACCCCTAGAGCAACTCTAGAGTGTACATAACTGCCACACCATTTAGGTCTACACCTCTGTGCTTTTGGCCCTACTGGTCTCTCCTTTTTATCCTTTAGTTCTTGTCTAAGCATTACCTTTTCTTCAGATCTTCCTTTATTAGGCCCCTTCTTTACCCTCAGATAAAGCTAATTTTTCATTCCTCTCTGTACCTCTAGGCTTTGCTCACATAGTCACTGTGGTTTGTTCATATGCTTGCTTTTTCTCTAGAATTGCATCTTGTTCTGAGCAAAGGCCTATGCCAATGCATCACTGTGTCCCCACCATCCTGCACAGACCCCAGTACTAAGTGCACTGCTCAGTGGAAAATTGCAATGTTACTCAGTGTTCTTATAATGAATATTACAAGTCAAGTTTAAAGACAGATCACCTGGTTTTGAAGCTTGACATTGTGGTATAACCTTGATCAGGTTGCTTACTTTCTGAACCTCAGGTACCTTATCTGTAAAGCCAGAAGAATATTAGCTCTCCATATCCATGAGGGTGAAGAATTCATGAATGAATGGGTTTAGAGCTTTCAATATGCTGCTTGCTATACACAAAGAATGTTCAATAAAGTATTAGCTTTTGGTATTATCCTATACTTCTGACCTACTTTGTGGATGGAAGCAGAAACACTCTCCCCTGACTTTGAGCAGCTTTGAATTAAGACAGAGAACTTTGCACTGTGGACACGTGGCCCCCAGGGAGTGACTCAGGCAGGCCAAGGCTTTGGTGAGCTCCCATGGCCCTGGAAGCGTTCCTTGAGTGAGGTCTGGCAGGGGGAAGGAAAAGCTGACAAATTAAATGATTTAGTCTGTTCAGCAAAGTAAACGTGGCTCCAGGACATTAGAAGTAACTCAGAATGGAAGCTCCAACTGCCACTGGGTGGAGTAAAATTTTTTTCCAAATTCAATTTGTTTTCACTTGAGCTGCTTCATTTCATCAACACAGCTCTTTGGAACTTTGGCTAAATTCCCTGAAAAAGTCTCCCTTTTTAAAGTGTTTTTTTAGTGTGTGTGTGTGTGTGTGTGTGTGTGTGTTTCTATGTGTGTGTTACCTTCTCTCTTCCCCAATTCCTCAAATGCAAATAAAAATGAAACACTTGGAAACCTAGAGAAAGCCCTCAAAGCACCAGGTCAGCATAGGTGTGCACCAAGTATGTGCTTACAGATTGCTTGGTGAAGGTGGGACTGTGGGTTTTGATGTAAAGTTGCTATCAGCAGCATAGTGACTATAGTTAAATCATTCACCAAAATGGCCCTGGAGTTGACAAATGGCCTCTCTTCACAAAGATCCTTTCATCCAAATCAGTCTTGTGTGAGGCCCTCAGTGCCTCCCCATTTCAGCCTCAGGAGGAAGGAAGAGGAAAAAGTAGACCCTCATCTGCAGCAGCACAGAAGGTTTCTCAATCAAGAGTCCAAGTTGCAATCCATCCTTTGCATATGCATCCGGGCAACGGACACTTACTCCATTGCTCACCAACCTGACCGGGGCATAGGCCCCAAGCCAGAACATGTTAGGGGAGTTTCCTTCTTTATTATCTGGAACTTTAAAAAGAGAATAATAAACCAGAGGACCCTGCTTGTACTGGCCCATACAAAACTCTGCAATGGCCTAACCCTTGCCGTTCAGAACCAGCTAATTCCAGACTAACTCTGGTTCCTTCAGAGTATGAACCATCCAGTTTTAAGGTTTTAGTTCTCTCTGTTGGAGAGGAAATATATAATGTCAAAAGTAAAAGACTACATAAAGGATATTTTTCTTTCTTTCCTTTTTTTTTTCCTGCTACCTCTTCCACCTTTTTTGTTTGTTTTCATAAGAACTTGGCAGAGCTGATAAATTAAAAAGATTTTTCCATATGGAGCATAAGAATTCACTGCAAACTATATGCAAGAGTTAACATGATTATGGTGGCTTAGTTTAAGAACATAATTTACTTAATTTTTGTCTCTAAATCATTAGGTACTTAATGTCCACAGATGTGAAAAATTGTCTACAAAAGAGTAACCGAAGAACAACATACTGTTTTATTGGTATTTTCTAAGAGATCAGTATTTTGTTATAATCCTTACATGATCCTGTAAAATCTCTTTGTTTAAGGCAAATTGAAGCTCCTAGAGCTTAAGTTCTCTCAAGGTCCTACAAGTAGAACGTGACAAAGCTATCAATCAAATTTTGACATATCAGTTTTCGAATCCTGTTCACACCTGTAACTACAAATCTTTCTTCACTATCCCTTTTTTCAAAATGGCAGTATTATCTGCCTGTTGGGGTTGTTAGAAAGACTAAATGAAATCTACTTAAAGGAATCTATCTGTATCATTTTTTTTTTAATTTATTAGAGAGAGAGAGAGCATGAGTGGGGGCAGGATGGGAGGGCAGAGAGATGGGGAGAAGCAGACTCCCTGCAAAACAGGGAGCCAGACATGGGGCTCGATCCCAGGACCCTGAGATCATGACCTGAGCATGAAGGCAGACACTTAACCAACTGAGTCACCTAGGTGCCCCATCTGTATCTTTTATATGGTTGTATTTGAAATGCTACTAGCCATAGGATCTCAGAGGAGCCTCAGTATGTGGGAGCAGTTCAGGGCAACAAGAGTGTTGGGGGGTACAGTTCAAGGAGGGAAGCAGGGTCCCCCACACTTCCTCACATACCATGCTCACCTCCTGGGCTGGAATCTTAGCTCTGCTACTGCACTTAACCACGTCACAGGACTAGTGATAGGGTTTCATTTGTGGACCTCTCTCAATGGCTATCACATAACGTTTCTCAGTAAATGTTGGTTGAGATGTCAATAGGGGTCTTCCTTACCTCTGAGAGCTCAGCAAAATTTTCTTCATACCTTCCCCCATTCTGCAGCCTATAGACACCCAAAACCTTCTCTGATACTTCAGCAAATTCCCAGGAACCCTGGAGCCTTTTGCCTCTGAGGATCTGTTTCTAGATGGGTGTCTCCGTCCTATTCTGTAAAGACCCAGCTTGGAGAGGGGTGGAGCACAGGACAAAACTATTTCTTTGAGTATCTAAAGTATCCACTTACACATGTATAAGAAAAATAGACCATACTCAATACCAGGCAGAGAGGCCCCAGAGGACAAATCTCTGTCACCACCATGAAAACAACTGTCAGTAGAACAGAATATCACATCAAGAAATTTCTTCCAGCCATCTCACTAACAAGGCATTTTGCAAACCCTTCATCACACCGAGTGTCAACCTCTCTCCAGATCACTGACTTCTCCCTCCCGTTCCTCCTTTCTTTCATCTCATTACTCATTCCATTTAAGGAGCAAAATTGATAAATCATGTTCCTATCTCACGGAAAGCTGACACTCTCATTCATGATAGTTTGGCATTTATGAACACCCACAGCTTGACAATCTCATCTACCTCAAAAGAATTTATTAAGCTCCACCTGCCCCCTCTCCCAGGAGGCATTCCAGTGCTGGATGCTGAGATAAATAATACAAAAATGTCTATAATTCCAGGGGTGCCTGGGTGGTGCAGTCAGTTAAGCATCTGACTGTTGGTCTTGGCTCAGGTCATGATCTCAGGGTCCTGAGATCAAGCCTCCCATTGGGCTCATGCTGAGCATGGAATCTGCTCAAGTTTCTTTCTCCTTCTTTTGGAGTTCCCCCTCCCTCCCACATGCTTGAGCTCTCTCTAAGATAAATAAATCTTAAAAAAAAATGTCTATGTTCTTACGTTCTTATGCACTAGACACTGTTTTAAGCACATTGTATTATTGAACTAATTTAATCCTCAAAACAACTCCATGAAATTGTTGTTACTATATTCCCATTTCACAGATGGTGACTGAGGTACGGAGACATTAAGCAACTTGCTTAAGGTCACAGAAGAAGTAGTAGACCTATGATTCAGTCTCTGACAGTTTGGTTCCAGAGTCTGGGCTATTAACTTCTACATACTCATCAGATACGTAGAGAAGTGGAGAGCCAGATGCTCCCCCCTCCCAACTCACTGCAAATTAAAGGAATGCATTTATTTATAAAATTAATGAATAAGTAGCATGTGAAGGAAAACTTTGGGGTTTTGGAAAATGTATAAAATGTAAACAACAAAAAGTAGGCCAAAAGCTCTCAGGGTTAAAAAAAATAGTAATATCGAAGAGGACAATTTCAGAAGGAACAGATTGCTGGGGCCAGCAATCATCAGGAGCCTTGATCAGGCTCCAGGAAATTATGTGCGGGGATTAAGTTGGGTCAGGGAAGGACTGTGTTTTAAATCATATAATCTATCCTCCATACCCACAGGAAAAGCACCACAACCACGGAGCAGTCTCCTTCCTTCTGAAGGCCCTTGGGGGGGGGCTGGGATAGAGGTCATAAAGAGACAGAAGGAGAGAGCCCCCTCTCTTGCATGGAGACTCACATGGAGGCTGCAAAGGAAGGGCCCTTCATCAGAGGAGTAAACTCAAGAAAGTTTCCACTTCCAAGTGATCTTTGTCTCCTACTTGGAAACTACTGTAGTGTGTCTACATCTGGACAATGGTGTGTGTTGTAAGAATACAACTCTCTCATCAGAATTCAGCAGACTGGGTAAGCAGGGCTGAGGTGTCTAAATGAGGTGTGGAAGGGACAGCTCTTACCCCCAGCTCCTCTTTCTAAACACTTTGCTCCTGTCAACAAAGGAAAAGTTAAGTCATCCTGTATCTCCAGATCCACCATTATAAGAGAGTAGGAAAATCAACCTGATAATCAGATTCTTTTATATTGTACATTGTTTAATGATCTCTCTTGAGAAATAAAGGTCTCATCCACTGAACAATTTCATCTTTTCCATTTGGCAAACTCTCATACCCCCCACCTTTCCTTCCATAGAGATTCACTGAGAGGTTATCTCATTAAGCATAGTCCTTTCTTTTTGGGCTCTGACACTGCATATACCCAGAATTGTAATAAAAATAACAGTGGTCTTTATTAAGTGCTTACTGTTTGACTGCACCATGCTGTTTGACAAGCATCATGTTGTGGAAGTTTTTAGACAACTCTGATGTAAATAATATGCTCATTTTATAGTGGAAGAAACAGATGTTCAGAGAAGCTCCCATGGTCAGTGAGTGATAGAACTTGGACCCAGCCCAGGTCTGGCTGATTCCGGAGCTTTAATTACTTCACTAATCATCCTAGTTGAGACATAGCCACTACCATTGATGCAGAATACAACAGAGGCCACTGCCTCCACCACCAGGATGTCTGCTCATTCATCCACCCTGCAAGGCTTCCCATCACCAAAAAGCCTCTGTTTATCCATGTCAGTTGCACTGAGCCCAGAAACTTCATGGACCTTACCCATTCTAGCCACACAAGACACCTTAAGTGGAGGCTGTTCTTTCTCCACCTTGCATGTCATTAAAGGTTGGAAATTAGTCCTCCTTGCTTATAACAACTAATTTTGGATTAAGTTTTCTCAGACCTATATAGTTCTCTCTCATTTAAGGAGTTTGCCTTATGGCTCTGTCTTGCTGTACTCCTTCTTAGCACTCTTTTTTTTTTCTCCCCAAATTTGTTTATTTTAATTTTTCAGTGTTACAAGATTGATTGTTCATGCACCACACCCAGTGCTCCATGCAGTACGTGCCCCTCTCGATACCCACCACCAGGCTCACCCCCCC
>CM052813.1:64595846-64621367 GCA_028533885.1 Nasua narica | reverse complement strand
TCCACTGTTGGTGGGAATGCAAGTTGGTGCAGCCACTTTGGAAAACAGTGTGGAGATTCCTCAAGAAATTAAAAATAGAGCTACCCTATGACCCTGCAATTGCACTACTGGGTATTTACCCCAAAGAAGCAGATGCAGTACAAAGAAGGGCCACATGTACCCCAATGTTCATAGCAGCAATGGCCACAATCGCTAAACTGTGGAAAGAGCCAAGATGCCCTTCAACAGATGAATGGATAAAGAAGATATGGTCCATATATACAATGAAATATTATGCCTCCATCAGAAAGTATGAATACCCAACTTTTGTATCAACACGGATGGGACTGGAAGAGATTATGCTGAATGAAATAAGTCAAGGAGAGAGAGTCAGTTATCATATGGTTTCACTTACGTGTGGAGCGTAAGGAAAAACATGGAGGACATTATGAGAAGGAAAGGAAGGGTGAATTGGAGGAAATCAGAGGGAGAGATGAACCATGAGAGACTGTGGACTTTGAGCAACAAACTGAGGAATTTGGAGGGGAGAAGGGTAGGGGGTTGGGTGAGCCTGGTAGTGGGTATTGAGGAGGGCACATACTATACTGCATGGAGCACTGGGTGTGGTACATGAACAATGAATTATGGAACACTGAAAAAATAAAATTAATTGGGGGAAAAAAGCTTTATTGAGTTATAATTTACATACAATAAAATTCACTGATACAAAGTGCAAATTTCAATGAGTTTTGATAAATATATACAACTGTATAACCGACACCACAATCTAATATAGGAAATTTCTTTTTTTTTTTTTAAGATTTTATTTTTTATTTGACAGAGAGAGAGAGATCACAAGTAGGCAGAGAGGCAGGCAGAGAGAGCAGGGGGGCGGAGGAAGCAGGCTCCCTGCTGAGCAAACAGCCTGATGCGGGCTCTATCCCAGGACCCTGAAATCATGACCTGAGCGAAAGGCAGAGGCTTTAACCCACTGAGCCACCCAGGCGCCCCTAATATAGGAAACTTCTGTTGCTGCAAAGAGAACCTTTGTGCCCCTCTGTAATAATTCACTTCCCCTCCCCAAAAACTCCTGGCAGTGACTTCTATGTTTCCATCACTATAGTTTTGCATTGTGTAAATTTCATAAAATTTGAATCATGTACTATATGGGCTTCTGAGTCTGATTTCTTTCACTTAGCATAATGTTTTTAAGATGCATATCATGATGCAGAGCATATCAGTAGTTTATTCATTTTTATTGTGGAATAGTGTTCCATTATGTGCATACACCACAATTTGCTTTCCATTCACCAGATAATGAATATTTATATCATTCCCATTTGAAGCTATTATGAAGGAAGCTGCTATAAACATTCAAGTACAAATCTTCATATAAACATATTTACATTTCTTTAGGGTAAACGCATAGTAGTGGAAGTGCTGGATCATATGGGAGATGTATGTTTAACTTTGTAAGAAACTACCAAACTGTTTTCCAAAATATAATGTCTTCTCCCTAGGCACAGGAAAGATTCCAGTTGTTACACTTCTCACTAAGACTTGATGTTTGTCTTTTCAACTATAGCCTCTATAATGGTCGTGTAGTGATTATCTCTCTGTGGTTTTAATTTGTCTTTGTCTGATGACTAATGACATTGACCATATTTCCGTAAGCTTATTGTCCATTTGTGTCTTTTTCTGTGAAGTGTGTGTTAAATTTTTTTTCTATTTTATTGAGCTATTTATCTTCTTATTTTTCAGTTATAAAAGTTATATATTCCAGATAAAGTCCTTTGTTGGACATACATATTAAAAATATTTTCTCTCAGGCTATAGTTTGCCTTTCTATTTTATTCAACAGTTCCTTTTAAAGAACCAAAATGTTTAAGTCAGATAAAGTATGATTTATTGAATTTGTTTGTATTTCAAACCTTTTGTGCCCTAAGGTCTAAAAAAAAGGGTCCTACTTCATGTAGTAGAATTTAATTCCTATATTTTCTTCTAAAAATTTTATACATTTAGGTCTGGTTAGTTTTTGTGTAATGTGTGAGAAGAACTTTAATTCATTGTTTCCTATCTGAATATGTTTTTGATCCCTTTTTGATTCTTTCCTTCAGTAATTACCTTGGCACTTTTTTGAAAAAGCAATTAAAAGGCATATTTATTTAGTTTGGGTTTGTTTGGGGGTGTGATTCTGTTCCATTGACCTCTGTGCCTCTCTCTTCCTGCCGGTAATATACTGTATTAATTCATGTTTTTGATAGTAAGTATTCAAATCAGGCAAGATAGCTCTATCACCATTGTTCTTTTTCAGAATTATTTCCATTTTTTATATAAAGTTTAGAATTTTCATGTAAGATTCTACAAAAAATCCCTGGGATACTGATTGAGACTGTATTGAATCTATTGGTCAATTTCAGGAGAATTGGCATCTTATGAAAATATCTGATCATTAACATACCATTCTTCTCCATTTACTAGTTAGTGTCCTTTCATGTACAATGCTCTGTAACTTTAGTATACAAGTCTTACACATATTAGGTTACATTTATCCTTAAGTATTTTGTGGTTTTGATCCTATCATAAATCGTAGCTTTTGAATTTCAAATTCTAACCGTTCATTGTTATTACAAAGACGTACCATTTATTTGTTATAACATTACTAGATTTGCTTTTTAGTTTTAGCACCATTTGTTACAGATTTGTTAATATAGTCTGTGCACTCAAGAATATTGCCTAAAAATAAATACAAATTTTTTCTTCTTTTTTTGTTAAGTTCACTTTTGTGTTGTAAAGAATAATTCTGTTACTAAAATGGGGTTTTTTGATGTTCAGTCAGATACAGACACAAAAGAACACCACACAGAGAGACATGTGAAATTAAAGGATTTATTATACTTACAAATCCCAAAAGAGGAAGGCATAGCTCATCCCTCAGGGGCCGTATGGAAGGAATTCCAAGGGAGCAGGCTCTACCAAGCAGGTGGGGATCAGAACCCATGAGCAAGTGCCTTTATTGAGGGTCAGTGTGGAAGAAGCAAAAGGCACAAGGAGGTTTTAATGCTTTTGAATGTCACTAGCTCATAGACAGGGGAAAGCAAGAAAGATACCCTGTAACTGGTATCACACCAGTGCACTGGTCACATGTATGGGGTGCTCATAGCCTGTTTGTGGGGATGTTGAACATCTGGAGAATATAAAGTTTTAAAATTTTACACTACAACCTTCTATATTTTTTTTTTCTTGCCTTATTTCATTGCCTGGGACTTCCAGTACAATTTGAAGTTATATAATATAAGTCATCAAAGTACATAATCCTTCCTTTTCTTTGATCTTATGAAAAAGCCATTCAGTCTTTTGCCATTAAATATGAAGTTAGCTGTAGGTTTTTCTTATAAATTGACTTTATCAGGTTGAGAAAACTATCTTCTGTTTCTAGTGTTCTGAGTTGGTTTTTTTTTATCAAAAATACATATTGAGTTTTTTCAAGGCCTTCTTCTACATCAGTTGAGTTAATCTTTGGAGTTTCTTTTTATGTTTACTCTGTAAATACAGTAAAGTTTGTTGTTATTTTGATCAAAAAATAAACATGGAATTTCTGGGTTAAATATCACTTAATCAGGCTATAATCCTTTTTATATATTGCTCTATTAAATTTGTTAATATCTATCAGAGATTTTTGCATATTTGTTTATAAGGAATATTGGTTTGTTTGGTTTTTTTTAAATCACAAAATGCTGGTGTATTAGCATTAGTTGGGAAGTGTACTAGTTATCTATTGCTGCATAACAAATTGCTCCAAAACTTAACAACTTAAAGCAACAAATATTTATTATCTCACAGTTCCTGTCATTTAGGAATCCAGGAGTAACTTATGTGGTTCTGCCAGGATCTCTCAAGAAGTTGTAGTCACACTGTCTTCCAGGGATGAAGTCATCTGGGGCTAAAGATCCTAGCTCATTCACATTCTCAGCTTATTCACAACTGAGACTGGCTGAAATCTCAGTTCGCCCCATGTAGGCCTTTTCGTAAGCTACCTGTGTATTCTCAGAATATGGAATTTGGCTTCCTACGGAGTGATGGATGGGGGTGGTTGGCATTGGAGGGAGATAAATTTGTCTTTTATAACCTAATCTCCAAAAAGACATTAAAATAACATCACATTGACCCTATTAGTTATACAGACCAAAAAATGCAATGTGGGAGGAAATTATCCAAAGCGTGAATATTAAGAGATGGGACTATTTTGCTTCTTCCTGAAGAACTTCCTGTAACATTTATTATAGTATAGGTTTTCCAGTAACAAATATTCTTGACTTTTTTTTTCTCTACAGATGTTTTATTTCACCTTCATTTTTGAAGCATAGTCTATCTGGGTATAAAAGAATATACCGTTACTGTCTTTTCTTTCAGCCTTCTAAAGATGGTGCTCCACTAGTTCCTGTTGCTCACATAATTTCTCATTGGATGTCTGCAGTTAGTTCTATCTTTGTTCTGTCCACACGATACATTTTTTTTCCTGCTTCATACTTTATGTTCATAAATTTGATTATGATATTCCCTTATGTGGCTTTTTTCTGTTTATCTTGTTTTGGGTTTGCTGAATTTCTTACATCAATAGGTTGGTAGTTTTTTTCAAACTTGGAAATTTTTCAGACCTTGCTACTTCAGATCCCTTTCTTAGATCTTACTCACATGTATTTTAAGTCATTTGATATTTACCAGCAGGTCAGTGGAGTTCTGTTCATTGTTTTCACTTTTTTTTCTTTTGGTACTTCATTTTCAGTAGTTTCTGTTGTTATGTTTCCATGCTAACTATTTTTTTTAGCAGTTTTTAATCTTCCGCTTATCCCATTCTGTGAAACTTTAATTTTAGACATGCATGTTTTACTACTAGAAGTTCCAATTGATTTTCTTTTATGCCTTATATTTCTCTCCTCATTATATTTATGCTTTTTTTCAATATTTGAGCATGTGATGCATATTTATGAAAATGTGTTTAATGTGCTTATCTGCACATCATCTTTGTCATCTCTGAATCTGTTTCCATAGATTGATTTTTCAGTGGATTATGGGTCCCAGTTAGCCTTTTCTCTGTAAGTATAGTGTATCAGATATCTTACATTTTTGAGTACTGTATTTTTTATGTTTCTTTCAAGAGTGCTAGATATTCTTATGGCAAGTAGTTAAGCTACTGGCAGATTAGTTTGATTCTTTTGAGGTTTGTTTTATACTCTTTTAGGGTGACTCTAGACTAGTCTTTACTTTAGAGTTAATTTAACTTAACTTCTATGATGTGACAATTCTGGGATCTCTAATGAATGCCTCATGCATCCAACAAGGCCCCTCCTCTATGGCTTGTGGGAACTCGAATGATGTATTCAGGAATCTTTTGGCTTGAAATTCCACAGTAAGTTCTTTGCCCAGAAGTTGTTCTTTGTCTAAACTTGAAGCTTTTACCCTAAGCCTAGACAGGTTGGTATTCAGGCCAGGATTCCATGGGACCCCTTTGCAGCTTTCTCATATTTTTTTCTTAGCTAAGCTACCTCCTCTCTGGAACACTTACCTATAAAGTTTAACCACTTTGGCCTCCCCAGACTCCAGTCTCTGTCTTATCTACTCAGCAAGACCATTCTTGCTCTCTGGGTTTCCCCTCCTTATGATACATTCTTGAAATTTCCTCCAGGCAGAAAGCCTAGGTGATTTCAGGGCTTACGTCATCTGGTTCCCTTCTTGCAGGAACCGCAGTTTTGCATTGAATGTCTAAAAGTTGTTGTTTTCTACATTTGTCTAGTAGTCTTGTTATTTATGATAGCAGAGTAATTCTTGACCCCACTACTCTCACCGAAGTACTAGTATATTTTTAACTACTTCCAAATTTAAGTAAGTTCCCTGAGAGTAAGACCTTTCCTTCCAGATCAAGAAAATGGGGGTCAGAGGAATTGGGGGAAAAAATAAGAATATAAGATAAGAAGGCATTCTATTTAGATCAGAGGAGAAAGGGAAATCCTTCTTCTGGACCAAAGGGTAGTGAGAAAAAAGGAGAGAGAAGGGGTGAGAAAGAAGAATGAGTGTATGGGTGTCCCAGAGTCCTTGCTCTGTAGGATGAAAAGTTATCTAGGATGCACTGTCCAATTCCTCTCTTTTCTATGTGGTGTGAACACTGAAGTGAAAGTCAATAGACTTGTCATGATACAAAGATACAGAATAATATGCCCCCAAAGCAGAGACTGTAGAGTAAATAGTGTAAATCATGATCCAAATGAAAGCCATGAGAGAGTCTCAGAGGTGTATTTGTACCAGTGAGAGATAACAAGAAGCTCAGGCAGCAGGGGGGATAGATCTGTGTCAAGAATGAGATCATTAGACATAAGAATAAGTCAGAAACAAGCATACCCACTAGAAGACCCCAAAACATAATGGAAAAATTCTACCTCAGTGAAAACTAGTCCAGATACTACTAAAATGTACTGTGAGGCCAGGAGAATCTATTCCTTCAGAGCCATTAGGTTTTCCTTTATGAACTGAAATAAAAGAGGAATGTTGGGGGGAATGGGGGAATCTAAAGGACAGTAAATATCATAGAGTGACTGAAAAAATACCAGAAGGTATTTTTTTAAACTAAGTTTTAAATTAATGTGGATTAGATTCAGTTAATCTTTTTTATTTGGAAAACAACAGGAAGCAGGATCAGTATGATGAATTTAGCTGTATATCTTCTTTGCTACACACACACACACACACACACACACACATTTATAAAAATGTATATATATGTATTCCTTAAATATAATATAATGTATTCCTTGTAACTATATATTCATCCAGGAAGGCCGTATTATGATTCATATTTTACAAATGAGGAAATTAAAGCTCAGAGAAGTTAGCTGACTCAATGTAAATTTACACAATGTTTTGTAAACTGTTTCAGTGTCCTTATGAAAAACCCCTGTGGCTCCATTCCTAAGATCCTGAAATTTCTTGTCTCCTTCTCTCATTCCTTTTTCTACATGCTCTTGCTCTGGGCCAGAGTTTCTGTCCCATTGACTCAATTAAATTCAGATATTCAATGCCCTTCAGACTGATGCTGTGGCTTGAATGTCTTTGTTGTCTTGTGATTTTATCTCTGAAGGCTATATTTGGGATTATACTCAGAACCTTGACCTACATCCCGCTGCTGAAAATTGTTCTTCTAACTCCAGTCTCCACAGTACTCAGCCCCTCAGCATTCAGCTCTCAGCCCTGGCCCGGTCCACCTCCAGAACCTACCACTCAGAGTATCACAACTGTGAGAACCCAGAAATCAAGCCAAGAGACCCTGGAACTAAAGCCCATCATTCCCCCCTCTCTTCACTTTGTTTCAAAGAGCTCTTTTCAGAAATCAGCCAAGAGACACCTAGAACTAAAGCCCATTATTCCCCCTCTCTTCACTTTGTTTCACAGAGCTCTTTTCTGTCCCCAGTATGTTGTATTCATTTAAGCATACTAAGTTCACCTCTTAGGGCCTCATATGTTTTGATATACATGTCATTTCAACCTAAAAGCACAAGGCAAGAGGAATAATAAAGTTCTTTGTCTTAAACCTCAGACTCCAGTTTGGGAGATTTGTACATTCAGTTTGTACCAGATAAAACCTCAAGGTCTGCCAATGCCAAGGGAAGGATGTCCGCCAGCCTGTCACAAGAGCACAAAGAAGACAAAAGTTCTCAGATTTCCTAAGCCGACCACAGGATCTATCCCTTCCCAGGTTTCCCTGGTAGCTGCCTTATAAACAACTCCTAAATCACAGACAACTGCTTAATGCAGTCATATTTAGAACTGTTCTCACCTATGCAGTACCCCTATATGACATTATGATTTATAAGCAATACATCTATTTAGTCATTCAGATATTTCTCATAGATATTTGGTCTTATTCCCCAGTTCTTGCCTCACAGGTCACAAAAGTCTCAGAATTTCCTGTGGGATAAGAGCAATGGGAACATCTTTTATTTTATTTGGTCTCTTGTCCTCAGTTCCTAAAATGCTTCCCAGCCATAAAGGTGAAATGGGTGTCTTATTATTTATGAGGAGCCTCATTCCACCACAACTGAGTTTATGTTAATAAGGGGACTTTTGGAAAGCCCTTATGAATGAGGACTGGTTGCCAAGGGAACCAACCACAAATAGCAAGTTAGAACTTCCAGTTCCATCCCCTGATTTCCAGGAAGGGGAGAGGGGCTAGACATTGAATCAATCATCAATGGCCAGTAAGTTAACCCATCAAACTTACATAATGAAGCCTCCATAAAAACCCAAAAGGAGGAGCTCCAGATAGCTTTCAGGCTGTGGAAACAAAACACTTTGACATGCCACTTACTAGGCTCCAAACTCTGTAAGGATAGGCTCCTTTGTTTGGGACTTTGCCCTATATATCTCTTCAACCGGCTGTGGATTCATATGCTTTAATATCCTTTGTAATAAATCAATAATCTAGTGAGTAAATGGGTTTCCTGAGTTCTGTGAGCCATTCTAGCACCTTAATCAAACCCAAGGAGGTGGTCATAGGAATCTTTGATTTATAGCTGGATGGTCAGAAGTACAAATACCAGTCTGCTTGCAATTGGCATCTTGAGTTGGAGGAGTTTGTTGGAACCTCCAGTTTGTAGCTGGTCAGCCACAAGCACAACCCAGACTCATGGTGGCATCTAAAGTGGAGGGCAGTCTTGTGGGACTGAGCCCTTACCTGTGAAATCTGATGCCACCTATGGGTAAAAAGTGTCAGAGCTGAGTTGGGTTAAGTTAAATTCTCTGGCACTCTGCTAATATCCAAGAATTGCTTGTTGGTGTGGGGAAGCCTCCACATGCTCACATTGGAATCAGGTCCAGGAACCCCAAAAGACCACCAGTTAAGGGTAAGACCAGAACCAATCAAAAACAGTGGGGTTTTTTTTGTGTGTTGTTGCTTTTGATGCCAACAACCAGATTTCTGTTCAGCTCAGTTAATTTCTTTAAGGGCTGTTTCCATACACAAAGGAGTATGCCAAAGATAAAGTGAGACTGTGTATGTAAAAAAAAAAAAAAAAAAAACAAAACCAGAGCACAGCTTTGTCACAATTGAATGCTCTGAATATGGAAGTTTCTTTTCCTCTGTATCTGTGTCTGTTTAAGTTGTGGGCTGCTTTCATTCTACACTAAAATGGAAAGGACAGACAACACTAGATCAATCTGTCATAGCAGCCAATGAGGGGAAGTCAGCTGAGCTCCTAGCTTAACAAGCCATTTCGAGGCACATGCATGACTTGCATTGGAAATACTGACATGACCTGTGCTCTCAAGAGAAAACTTTGAAAAGACTCTCACTTCACACGAAAAGAGCATCTGCTCTGCCCAGATCCTCCACAAATACCCTTAGTTCCTGCCTCTCTAACACTGAAGCAGACCCCCAATACATCCTACTAATGTAGGATGTTGCCTTTCACAGCTTTGTAGTATTAATACTCTGAATATAAATATCACCTTAAATCTCTTGTCTAGTCACAACTTTCAAGGAGACTTCACTGATTCTGAACCTGGACCATGTGCCCTACCTTTATAATCCCATAGTGCATGTCTTCATCACAACACCAAAACACTGTACTATATATAGTTACTTATTTCTTTTTCTCACTGGATCATGAACACCAGGAATACAGGGACTAGATTTTGCTTGTTTCTGGATTCCTGGTTCCCAGGAGAATGGCATAGTTTCAGTGATCAGAACATGAATTAGGAAAACCAAAGTGAAAAAAATAATATAGCAGATAGGAAAAGATATGAAGATGAAAGGAGGTCAGGAGAGGGAAAGAAAATATAAAAGTAGGAAGAAAGAAAGCAAGGAAGGAAGGGACAAAAAGGAAAGGAGGGAGGTAAGGAAGAGAGAATAAGAAAGGAAGAAAGGAAGATTGATCTTTATTTTTCTATTTAGAAGAAGCCAACTTTAAGAGTCTATAGTTCTGGAAATTTAGTCCTTCTTTATGAGTTGAAAATAATATTAGATGAGTTTCTTGGCATTGGATAATTCTTTTGAAAGCCGGAAATGCAGAGTTGGAATAAAAAATAATAATGGTAGGTATAGAGGAATGAAATAATAAATTTAGAATGTTCCACCATTTCAGAGAGAGAAGTTTTATGCTATTTCACTAATCTCGTCTATGGAAGTGGGACATGGGAAGGTGGATTTACCTAAGGTTCAAAGGCTAGATTTTCTACCCAAACATTTGTCAAAGACTGATTTCCTCAACTAATTTTCATCAATTTCATGTTGACACCACTCAGTACAGTATGTTTTTGGCCTCTGGGTGCTATCTGTTAATACTGACCAACATGGGAAGGAATTCAAACCATAGATTTAAAGAATCCCAGAGAATGTTGTGTGATAGAAGGTATTTGCCTGTATTTGTGAACTATGTGGGTTTTCAGAAATAAAGGGCAATTCTTTTCAAATCAAATTTTCAAAAACTCTGCATAATCCAAGCAGGGTTTGAGTTTCCCAGTCATACCAGGGAGTTTTATTTATATTTTGTTGCACCTGCAGTTTTCTTTTAAATCACAGGTTTGGATCTTTTTTCCCCTTGCTTAGGGAATCTATCTTTGGATCCCTAGCTATAAAATAAAGTGTAAATGCAAACTCTCTTATAATTTGACATTAATCTATATTTTGGGCTTTATCACTTGTTTTCCTTCTTGTGCAATACATTTTCACAAAGTGACCTATCTAATATATTATTTAAAAATATCTGTATGCTTTTTTTCATACAATTTCCTCTTCCTGAAATACACTCCTTTTCCTTTTCTATCTACCTAGTACCCTGTTCTGTTTACTCTTCTCAGAAAATAGTCTGGCTTCGTATATTGGGAATATCAACTGTGGAGTCAGTTAGCCTAGGTTTTGAACCTTCTACCTAACCATTTTATGTTCTTGTGGAATTTTTGGAGACTGCTTTAGCATCAGACTGTTGGTCTCCAAAATGGTGATATAGTACTGATCCCAGAGTTGCAGGCATGATCCAATAAAATATCTTAAAGGCTCAACCTAGTATCTTGAAATTATTATTTATTATTACTTTTTTATCATATAATTTTCCTTATTACCATCATAATTATGAGTATCTCAAGGTTGTTGGGTTGAATAGAATAATTCAGGTGCAGATGTTACTACTGGGATTAGCTCAAAGAGATCAATGAATGGTGATAGTTATAATTACCATTATAATATTCATTATACTTAAACTCCATTTATTACTAATCAATATTAATCTAATCAACACTAACTCTGTTAGTCTTGCAGATTTGATTTATACCTACCTTTACCATGGTACTTATTGTAATATTGCATAATTATTTATGTATTCCCCCTTAGTCTATGATTTACTCAGTGGCTTAGTATCAAATGAGCTCTTAACAAATTCATGTTGAATGAGTAAACAGAATTAATGTACATACTGTGCTATCTCCATGGTTTTGTTTTGTTTTATTTTGCCTATTTACAACATACATCATTTATTTGCTAAATGATTGTCCAGAGTGAGGAATATAGTCTAGGAGCACTAGAATGGAACAGAGAGCTCAGATCATTGGCCTTAATAACACCCTATTCTCAAACTGAACTAAATAGGCTTCCTTAAAGGTCATCAAGAACTTCCAAATACCCCCAGAAAGTTCTTAATTGCAACTAACAGGATCATTTTGGAGACTCTTGGAGCCTACCCATGTGTCCTCTTCAATCTCTCATTACCAATTCTAGGATGAGTTCATAGAAACTCACCACTGGTCATTAAATGGTTCCTTCAGTGTTTCAGGGTTTGGAACCACCATCCTGCTCCATGGAAAGTTTTAGAGGAAATTAGATTATGGTTGGGAACATTGGCCAACTAGATGAAAGGGAAATAAGTGTATTTAATAAATACTCCACTTTGTGGCTTCTAGCTTCAGTCCATGTTTCATCTTCTATAAAGAAAGGGAAAATATTAACTCCTTCAAAACCCCACTGAAACTTACCTCAGCTGAGGTTTACACCCATGTTTCGTACCCAAATAAAAAATGAGGTCCCAAGATAATGCATAGTAAGATATTTTTAAGTACCCTCAAATTAAGGTAAATGGCCATACAAATCTTAAATTTTACTTCCTACCTCACTTAGTGTGTTGTTCTCAAGAAGCAATTACTTTATTGGCAAGCAATTGGAAAGGGATTTGGTGTCAAGATTTCAAATATTGACTTTGATACTTGCCTAGATTACTTAGCGTATTTGAGCCTAATTTTTCTGACCAATGAAACTAGAACAATGCTTTTCATAATATTGTGATGAATAATTGTGATATGTTGGTGAAAATGCTTACCATAATGCTTACATACAGATACTCAATAAATACTGTTTTGTTTCTCATTTTCCCTTGGCTCTATGAGTAGTCCTAAAAGTCAAGTCTTAAGAGTTTGTGCTCTGGAGGATTCATATGTGTACTAACCCATTTCTACATTAAATCAGAACAATGTAGAGACAAATTCTACAAAATGGAAGAATATTATCCACATACTGCCATCCTTGGCTTTTGTGGCAATTTTTTTTTCAAAAGTATAAGATTGTACTGAATACTTGATACACATGGTACCTGAATATAAGCATGATCAATTACAAAGAATGATTCACTTTCCAAAAGCCTCCGTTACTTTATACGAGAGGATTAACCACGTGATTCACTTTAATAGTGAGTTCCCCCCAGGTACCTATAAAATAAGATTTTTTTTAATGCCTTTAGGTGGCTTTCAAAAATGAAGTCCCTGTGTGAAAGGAAATAATATTTTACGAGGTTAACTCAAATAAAGTCTACTAGGTTGGCCAAGTGCCAAAAAAAATAGGGCATGTTCAATGATGAGACAGATTACCCTGATGAAAATCTCTTAGGTCACATGTGTAGTGTTATGGAAAAGTAGATTCATCCTTTCTACAAGTGCTGTTCTTTGCATGTACTAGTGATGATAGAGATAAAGAATAGGGAAATTATAGTTACTGACTGTCTCCCCTGTGCACCAGCTCTAATATATGTGTGACATCATCGAATTCTCTCAACAACTAGATAAGGCAAGTGTTATTATAATCGTGATTATTTTGAATATTATCATTTTGCAAAAAATGAAATATTGAGATCTCAGGATCACTCAGCTGGTTAATACTTGCCCCAGGAATCAAACACATCCCTGTCCTGCTGCAATATTTATATCCTCTCATCTAAAACATTGGGTCCCATTGCATAGGATCAAATGAAACGGTTCCAATACAAGTTATCTGGATGTGCGTAATATTGCAGTTTGGGAATTAAGGAAAAATTCACAGGGATGAGGAATCCAAGCTGAGTTAAAAGAAAGAGGAAACATAAAAGCACAGATTTTTAGCCTTCCAAGCATACTCCTAGGAACTAATTCAGGTGAGATCACAGATCCTGAACTTCAACCAAAGAAAATCTAGATTTGTTGGATAGACTGGAGTTTGAGGGATATTCCAAAACTATCAAATAAAAATCATCAATGTTGAGGGAAACTTCAGTTTAATAGCAAATTAATCTGTTAAAACATAAGGGGGAAGTGCATCATGTAAACAGTTCATTTCTATGGCCTTTAATAGCTCCTGAAGCTTTCCATTTCTCCAGAAACTGCTCTCTTCTTACTCAGATTGTTGGCAGTGATATCAAGTCTTCAGCCAAAGGAAAGGGACTGACTAGACCACATTATGCTGTGATTTCAATTAAATATCATAAAGGAAAAGAGAGAGTTGTCAGTGAATAAGTTACAGAAACAGGAAAACATTTACCACTGGGCAAGCAGCTCAGCCTTCATGTTCTGTCTTATGACTGGCTAGTCAAAGAAACCCTTACCCATGGACAACATTGAGGCACATTGCCTGTCAGGGAGGCCCAGGGTATGGAAGCATCCAAGTGAATTCATGAGAGTGCTGGACTTCTCTCAGCTTAAGGCACTAATCATACTCCAGGGCATTAGAGAATCTAGTATCAGCTTCCTGCCTTAGAGGCACAATAGTCTAAATGCAGAACAATTTCCTCTTTTTCTTTTCTTAAATTTTTTTCCTGAAATCTGTGTTTTCTAGTATAAAATATTGAAAAATCAATGAGTATTAATGACTAGACAGTGAGAAAACTGGAAGTATAGAAGAAGAAATAGAAGACGTCAGAGCATGAGTAGATATTTCTTTGATATAGTGTAAGGAGACAGGAAAATGAGACATAAATAAGATGAGACAAAATAAACAAAATGTGTATCTTGGAAATGAATTCCTCTCTGTTAACAAGAGAACTAAGGTAGAAGGGGTATGGTAATCAGGAAACAGTGTCAAGTTAAACTCTTGTTATGTGCCAGCATGGAGTTATTATGGATGGCATTAGAATCTTCAAACCTTGGTTGAGACACAGTGTGGCAAAATGGGTAATAGTATACGATTTGGTGTCAGGAGTGGATGAAAATCACCATTTACCCCCTGTGCATACTTAAGTTATTTAAACCCCATACTCAAATTTTCTTATCTCTAAACTGAGAATAGCACTACCTATCCCATATGATTTCTGTGAATATTATACAATATCATGTACATAAGATGCTCAGCACAGTGTCCAACAGACAGCAAGCTACCAATTTGATTATCATTAATGAATTATTACTGTGAAAGGAAATATTTCTTGATTTATCTAGGAATTTCACTATTAATCATTGCTATGATTATGCTAAATGATTACCTTGATTTTTTTCTACTGAAGAATTTCAGTTATTTCTCTGAAAGCACAATTGGCACAGCAAGCAGACATCAAAAAATATAATCTGTTTTACACTGAGAAAAGTGCACATACAGGTAATACAGTTAGAGTGCAGTCCAAGATAGAATATGATTTTTTTAATATCTAGGGTGTATGGGGAAAATAATAGGTGGGGTAGCCTGGTAGAGAAGAACTATATAGATCAAAATAAGAATGTCAGAAAAGACAGTGACATTAGACACTAATCTCCCACCCCCAGAATTTAAAAGTTCAAGAAAAGAAGTTTATTGGCTGCAAAAATCTTATTTAAAAAATATTAAATAAAATACTAATCTTAAAATACTTAAAAAAAATCTTAAATAGGGGCATCTGACTGGCTCATAACTCAATTGCAAAAACACGCAACTTTTGATCTTGGGGTCGTGAGTTCAAGTGCCAGGTGGGGTATGGAGATTCCTTAAATAAATAAGACTTTAAAAATATAAAATAAAATAAAATCTTAAATACAATAATTTAAAAATCTTAGATAAAGTGCTAGCACTACTTAAGACCTAACAAACATCATCATGGCCTAGTAGAATTTATCATGTAAAGGCAGGTATGGTTCATTAAGAAAAAAAATGATGTATTCAACATACAAGCAAACTGAAAAAACAAATGTCTCAATTGATACATGAAAGTTTACAATTTATTCATGATAAAACTCTTAGCAAACTATCAACAACAGGATACTTTCTTCATCTGATAATAAGCATTTTATCTTAAATCTACTGCAAATAGAACACTCATTTTTGAAGCCTTAGAAGCATTTCTATTAAAGTCAAGAAAATATAGTAGTACAGAATAGCACAATCCCCCTTACTAGTCATCTTGATGTCCTAACTAAGCAATGAAACAAGGAAAAAAAATGACACATATAATTGGAAGTTGTCATTATGTATTTAGAGATTGTAAGATTATCAACATAGTAAATCAAGAAAAACTATAAATGAACTAAGTGAACAACTTCGAAACCTTGGAGGGGTTGAATAATATATAAAAATGTATGCATAGCAATAATAATGTAACACAAGTATAGTCGTAATAGCAAAAAAAATCTAAGATTTTTATAAATAAATTTTAAAATACATATGTATAAAACCTTATGGAGAAAATTACAAAAGATTCTTAACAAACATAAGAGAAAACAAAATATATGGAGAGTTGTACCATTTCCTAAATGGAAATGTTAAAAATCACTAAAGTGATGAATTTGACCCAAATTATCAATATAGTCAATGTTGTTTCAAATGAAATCCCAGCAAGATTTTCCCCCTATAACTCTACACACTTATTATAAAATTCATCTGTACCTGAAAACACCAGAGATTAGCCAAGATAATTATGGGGGGAAAAGAAAAAAAAAAAGAGGTAATACTTAACTACCTATCCATTAAGACATTTTAAAGCTATAGAAATTAAAATAGAGTGATATTGGAGGAGTGAGAGAAAGCCAGGTCAATGACAATTTGGAGCCCTGAAGTAAGGTCAAATATATGTGAGAAAACTGACTTATGATGGAGGTGCCATTATAAATCCCTGGGAGAAAAAAAGAAAACTCAGTCACTGGCATGATTTTTCATTTGGAACTCACTTCATGTGCAAAAATAACAAATCAAAATTGTAAATGGAAAAAAATTAGAAGAAAATGTAGGATAATGATTTTGGCAAGAAGAGAAGAACCAGATTCCTTGGAAGACTCTTAAATCAGTAGTTTATAGTAAGGCATTGATAAAACTGATTACGTGAATATCAAACTGTTCTCTACAAAACACACCAGGAAACATACTAAAAAAAATACATATGGCAGGCTTAGAAAAGATATCTGTAATACATAAACCCAACATGGATTAGAATCCTGATCAGGTAAGGAAGTTACATATCAGCTTAAACAAACCAACAGCATAATTTAAAAATGGGGATATAATGGGAGCAGACAATTCAGAAGAATCAGTGAATGTATGAAAAGATAATTACTCTCACTAGAGATAAAAGAAATGCAAATTGAAACAACAGTGAAACACCATTTCACACCAAATAGTTTGACAGGCATTAAAGAGTCTGTCAACAGCAACTGTTGGTAAAGGCATGAGAAAACTGAACTCTCATACCCTGCTGGTGGGAGTGTAAATCAGTACAATCACTCTGGAGAGCAATTTGGCTGTAGACAATGAAATTTAAAATGTACATTCTCAGTGACTTAGCAATTCTACATTAGAGAAACGCTTGCTCATATGTACCAGGGGATCCAGGATGTTCATTGTAGTATTATTTGTTTGCAATGGAAAAAAATTAGAAACAACTTTTATGTCCTTCAGTGGGGAATAGGCAAATAAACTGTGATATTTTTACACCTTTACTCTAATAATAAAAATAAAAATGAGTTTAATTGGACCTATGTGTAAAGACAGGAATGGAGCTCAAAAAATGCAATCTTCATTAGAAAAGGAGGGGGAGCAGCAAGTTATTAGTAAGTATTTAGTATGAAATCATTAGGTAAAAAAAAATTTTGAAATAGCAACTACATATATTATGTATGGATACATTTCATAATAAACGTAGAAATTAAGGGCTGCAAAATTCATGTTAGGGATTGTCTCTAAGGATGATAATAGAGGAAAAAGGAACTTCGGCCTTATCTGTCATGTTCTATACTTTAAAAAAAAAAAATCAACCATATGGTGAGTACATATTAAACATTTTAACTGGCCAGGGGGAGGGTGCAGGGGGACTTCAGAGAAAATATCTGACTGTACCACTTGAAGGTAAGCAGCAGGAGGAAGAGAGTAGTTGTTTTTTCTTTCCATTCTCAGATTATAGAAGGCACTTAATCACTGCTGCTTCTCCTCTCACATGTATTAAAACCCAAGGTCTTTCCAGGACAGAGGGAATACATCAGAGTAGTAGACATTAGGCATCTCTCTCTCTCACTCACACACCGCTTGTGCAGAGTGCTAAGTTGCCACAAGCCATTGAGCTAGGTTATTCCAAGACTAGAGGGATGTTACCTTGTTCCCTCCATCTAGGATCCCTTTGTATGGCTGCTTGACCTGCTTACATCAACACAGTCCCAGGCAAATCACCACTTCAAATCACCCTGCTTACCTATCTTCTCTAGTGGACCTGAATGCTCTTCAGACCTTCAGCAGATACTTCATGAATTCACCAGGCTCCCTAGTAAGTGTGTTAGATACACTTTGTCTCTCTTAATCCTCGAGACAGCCCTCTGTAGTCAGTATGTTAACCTCATGTTATAGGTAAGAAAATTCCAACACACACAATTGATTAGTTTAGCCAAAGTTAACAGTTTGTAACTGGAGTAGCTGAGTCCAAACCTAGGTTTGAATGACCCCAAAGTTAAGCTCTGTAAAAAGACTAGGGAAAACAGTTGCTGAGTCTGCTTCCTCAGCCGCCACTTCATTCAGAGCTTCGCACCAGACATCACGGAAAGAATAAAAAAATAAATAAGGTGTGGCCTCTGCTGCAGAGCAGTTTGGGAGCCAGTAGTGGGCTTACCTCATCCATGACATAAGAACCCTCTATATACTGCGAGGGTATAATTAAGCCATCAGTCCCAGCAGGCTGAAAAAGACTGCTGCCTTTTATCTTTGCATATATGTCTTATATTCCAGGCCTTTGCAGTTCCCACCAGATTCCCACATCCCTTTTGGATTTGGGGCCAAGAATTGATCACAGCCCCACAGTGAGGGAAAGACCAGTACCGCCTCATGCTAGCCAAAGGTTCTTCTGTGTGATGCAAGGGAATCCCCTCCTTGGTCCAGCCTGGAGATCCCAGCGCAATTAATGTTTGCAAGTTGCAAGAAGTAACACCTAAAGCCTCCCTGTTGATGGCTAGGCCCTGATGAATTTTTCGGATGTATTGGATTATTTTTCCTCATGTGTCCACATGCAGTGTCTGCTAAGCTCATCTGTAGCAGGAAATGGGATCAGTGAAAACACAAGGGGACGGGGTAGAGAATGTGTCCTCTGAGCATAGCTGGAAGAATAAAACTCAATTTTTGGATGTGTTCTGTCTACTAAAACTTTGAGCTTAAGGAAGGTTTTTCGTTTTTTGGTTTTTGGTTTTTTTTTTTTCCTCTTTCTTGCATTGACCACCACCACACTTGGAAAAAAAATAACCAACCTTTCATCCCGGTGAACCACAGAAGCAATTCATTATAGAGTACCCTGGAGGAGGATTAACCGTATGTCCTTAAAAAAACATGCCAGGGAGTTGCCTCCATGCCAGTTGTGTGAGGGGCAATCATCTTGGCTACATCTGCCTGCCCAACCTGTGTGGTGGGTGGTGGGAGGGGTGTGGGGAGGTAGTGAGGCTCCTGTGGTTGCTGGAATGCAGTGGTAGTGACTGGAGGCCACTCTGGATGTCAGTGCCAACTTAGATCTGCAGAGTCAGCACGAAGGAGAAAAAACAGGGGGAAAAGTCCATTCTGAGTTGTTTAAGCTGTAAGAATCCTCAAGGATCTCCTGATCCACAGGTCCCCAAACCTGCAGAACAGCAGAGTCAGTTGCAAAATTTCTCTGGAAATACTGATTCCTGGAGTACACACCAGACCTACTGAATCAGAGTCTATAATTGTGAGGCTACGCATGCATGCTGGGGAACCACTCTAGAATCTGATACCCTCATGATACAATTGGAGAAGCTAAAGTTAAAGAGGGAGCATGATTTGCCCATCTCCAGTGGCCATGCAGGTCAGAAGCCAGAGGTCCCTGGCTGAAGTCACTCCTTTCTCTAAACCCATTGTCTCCATGTTCTCCACTCTTCCAGTCTCAAGGAATGGTCCCACCAAACACCTAGAACCCCACTCAGACACTTGGGAATTATAATCACTGTCTTTCACTCTCCACGTGAAACTCATGCCCAGTATTTCCAATTTTATTAATTAATACTGATTGTATAGGTCCCCTACCCATTTCCCACTTACTTCCCCAGCTCAACCTTCACCATCTCTTCACACAGACTACTGCAATAACCTCTTAACTGGAATGTCAGCCTCAGTTTTGCCCACCCTGTCCATTCCACACGGAAGCCAAGAGGATCTCTATAAGACATTAAAGCATGAATCTGATCTTGTCACTGCCCTACATAATCTTTCAGTGGGTTCCAGAGGATGACAATTTTAGGATTTTGACCAGTGTTCATAACTGACCTCAGTTTTTGCTCTTCTTCAACTATGAACTCACATCTCCTGCAACACTAAACTTCTGTTTAATTCCCTTTATGCACCATGAACTCCCTCTCTCTCTGTTTCTCACATACACACACTCACACACATTCACATATACACCACATCTTTATTCTATAAGATTTAAACTCTGTGTCCTCTATTGAATTCTTCTTCAATCCCAGCCATCTGACTTTCTCTCTTTGCCTCTGTAACATTTCATGATTCCCCCCATTAAATTTTTTATCAAGTTAACAGATTATATTAAAAATGTTTCATGTTGTTTCTATTTCTTTCTATGGTATGAGGCTCCCTAGCACCAGAGTTCATTTCTGGTTCATTTCTATATTCCAAGAATGAAACATATAACCTAGCATGGTGGGGACTTAAAGTATTTGTTTGACCCAATCACGTTCTCCTGAAATAATCTGATGAAATAATCCATCAATAAGTTGATGAACCTAATTTTTTTGGACCTGATTTTTTTTAAAAGATTTTATTTATTTGAGAGAAAGTGAGCATGAGTAGGGGGAGGGGGAGCAGCTGAGTGTGGAGCCTGATGAGGGCCCGATCCCAGGACCCTGGGATCATGACCTGAGCTGAAAGCAGACATCAGCTAAGCCACCCAGGCGCCCCTGCTTGTATCCCTTTACATTAGTGTTCTTGTATTCTTTGGGTAAATACCCAGTAGTGTGATTGCTGGATCATAAGGTAGTTCTATTTTTAACTTTCTGAAGACCTTCCATACTGTCTTCCATAGTAGCTACACCACTTTGCATTGAACAAAGGTTATTTTCAACTGCGGTTCCCATGACCTTCTACCGCCTGTCCTTTTTTCTGTTGCTGGTGCCCTCCCCACACGTAGCCCATTATCATGTTGCAGAGAGTCTCCACACTCAATATCTTAATATAGTTTAAAGTCACATCTAGGTTCTAGTCATAAATTTGTCAATACCTTGTTTTGTAATCTTTGGTGAGAAAAGAAAATAAACTTTTTCCTTCTTGGTACTTTTAAAAAATAATACTGAGAGCTGAGGATCATGGAGGGAAATAACGACTTTCGTGCATGAGTGGTAAGGATTTGGTACAGCCCTTCTGGAGGGTGACTTGATAACACCTGGAAAAACATAGGAAAGCACGTATAGTTTGACTTAGCAGTTCTACTTCTGGGATTTTCGTAAGCCAAGCATCCTCAAACTACGGCTCATAGGTGAATCTGGCCTATTTTTATAAAGTTTTTTGGAACACAGCCACCCACCTGTTCTGTTACATATCGCCTATGACTGCTTGTATGTTGCAAGGGCAGTGTTGAAGAATTACAACACAGACCATGTAGCCCACAAAGCTCCCAAATTTATCTGGGCCCTTATAAGAGACATTTGCTGATGCCCGCTACAAAGTTATGAACACGGCACTGGGGCACTCCTGTGCTTCTTCAAAGGACAGAGCTTCTACTCCCTCAGTCCCAAGCCTGTGACTGTAATGTCTTTAGGGTTTGAGGCCCAGAGATCGCTAAGTTCTGCTTGTTCAGCTCCATCTGGAGCCCAGGGCCAAACCCTTCCAGGGGCGCCGTGTCCAAAGTAGCCGCTCAGTCATGTGGCTTCCCGCTGATGCAGTCTTCTCTCCTCTGCAATTCCTCACAGGAGTCCTCTTTGTTTCTCCTACGTAAATACTCAGAAATCCAAGTGCTCATTTTCCTGCCTTCCCTGAACTCTTTGAGACGATCCAGATCACCGTAACAGAGAACAAGACTCGCCAAGCTCATTTCCCCTATCAAGGAGCACTGGTTGTCTCTGGTGGCAGACCTCTCCTTCCATTTTGGGAAAAGGAGTCACATTCTTGTCTCAAAAGTGAATCATCCTTCCAAGAATGACCACGGTAGTTTCTGTATTTGCTTCACAGGAAGAAAAAAAAGTTAAATATTTAATATGGCACCCTGCTATACGCATTCATTTTACAATGGAAAAAGCAGTAAGACTATTAAAAAATAATAGTAAAAAGAAAAGGCCTGGAGTGCCTGGGTGGCTGAGTTGGTTAAGTATCCAACTCTCGGTTTCGGCTCAGGCCATGATCTCAGAGTCTTGGGATCAAGCCCCGTTTCAGGCTCCTTGCTCAGCGTGGAGTCTGCTTGAGATTCTTTCCCCTTCCTGCTCCCTCTTCCTCTGCTCCTTCCCCTTCTCACATCTCTCTCTCTAATATGAATAAATACAATCTTTTTTAAAAAGGCCTAATTCAAAATGGGTTTTGAGGACCCATTAAAATTATGCAAAGTAGGTTTTATAAACTCTAACATACTTCATAGATATAAAATGAAATTATTATTAACAAAATCTGATATTTCAAAACAGCAAGTGGGAGTTATTACTCGTATTGCAAAAGTTATCTATACAAACTGCCACAAGTTTATTTTAAAGCACTAAGCTCATCCAAAGCAAATCCCACAAAAAGAATAAACCATACACATAAATAAGGATGTATGTATGCATCATTTCTCCCCAAAGGATAGCTTATGAAACTTTAATGAATCCCTAAAACAGATAAAAACAGAGCTGTTCTTTTGAACACAGCCCCACCTTCTAGGTATCCCCAACTTTACCAAACTAGTCCACAGGACATCTCAGAAAGACCCTTGAGTTCTGCAGAATGAACAAAAAGAGGGAACTGTCAGTTATCTAAATTACAGAAAGTTGACCCTGGAAGAATACCTAGGCAACACTTTGAGCCCATTCCTCATTTTCTAGATTAGCAACTGATGACAAAAGAAAAGAAATACTTCGCTCACAGCCACAGAAACCTCATTGATGAATGGACACAAGTTCAAATTTAGATTGTCTACTTACAAAATTAGACTCTTTTCTCTACCACCTCTCAACAACAACAACAACAACAACAATCAGAAACATGCCTGAGATGTAAAGTGAGATCCATCTGAGAAGGCACAGAACATTTTAGATTCACCTGATTGTCCTGAAAGCTTGCCTACCTGGCTCTTTTCCTTCCTTCCTTCCTTCCTCCTTCCTTCTCTCCCTCCCTCCCTCCCTCCCTCCCTCCCTTCCTTCCTTTCCTCCTTCCTTCCTTCCTTCCTTCCTCTCTCTCTCTTTCTCTCTTACTTTCTTTCTTATGACTTTACCCATTTATTTTAGAGAGAAAGAAAATGCAAGCAGGGAGAGGATCAGGGGGAGAGGGAGAGAAAGATAATCTCCAGCAGACTGCACTGAGCACAGAGCCTGCCACGGAGCCAGATCTCAGGATCCTGAGATCATGACCTGAGCCGAAACCAAGAGTCTGATGCTCAACTGACTGAGCCACCCAAGCACCTCTCCTGAGAGCCTTTAAGAGACCAGGTCAGTCTACACTAAGCAGGAGGCGTCCAATACTCACTGAGCTGCCAGGCCCTCACACCATTCATCACTCCCTTCCGAACCGCTTTCCAGACCTACCCTGGACTCTACTTCCTGACAGGTTGTATATAGTTTCCATCTCTGAGCTCAGAGTTCATTTTTCTCCCATTTATGGCCCTGCTTTACCCTTTGGCAAAGCACTAACCATTCATCTCCCAGTTTGCTGATCCAGCCCAGGCTAAAAGCACTGGCACACTCATTCCCTATGGGTGGCCCCACCAAGACCTTTACCTTTTGAGCAGGACTCCAGCAAGACTGAGAGCGACTCTCTCCTGCAAGACCAGATGTCTATACTGTGCAAAGATGTTAGGCTCCCTTGCCTCTCTCCCTAAGGGCACCCATTTACTGAATTTTGTCCTCCCAACCAGAGAGTCGGCACACACAGCCTCACCAGCAGATGACTCATGCACACACTTAAGTATGGGCGCCTCTTACTTTGCTGGCAGGACCTGCCCTCATACTAATAATTAATATCACTTGGCACTTACAAAAGATCTTTCAGCTTTGAAAATGCCTCACAAGCTCATATTAATTGACCAGACTTGCCGGCTCCAGATATTTTCACTCTACCTCCCAAGCCTCTGGGTATTTATCCACGCTACACCCATGCCCCATGCAGAACTTTCAGCATCAGCTCTGTCTTGGGAAGCTGTCAGGAGTTCAGGGAATCCCAGCCTTTCCAGCTTTGGATCCCCATAGATCCAAGCTATGTGACTCCTTCTAGCATATCCTCAACAGAGCAGTATCTCTGGGAGTTTCCGAGACACAGAGACAATGTATCTAGAATTTTAAATTCAGAAAGATTGGGACTCAAAATCCAGAACATCCACTGAGAAAACTACCTGCCTCTGAGCCCCAGGTATTTCCTAGGTAGAACAGAGATGAAAATACTCGAATGGGCTGTTATTAGGATGAAAGAAAGAATCCAATGGTTTCAGGGTGATTCCCAACATATAAGAGGTCACGTTGATCAGGTCATATTTTATATGCTAATTAGGTCTGATTGTTACTATCAGTTTAATGATGAGGAAACCGAGGCACAGAGAGATTTTGAGTAACATGTACCAGCTCTCATGGAGAGTCGGCGGGGGGAGCTGGGATTTGAGCCTGGACAGCGGGGCTGCAGAGCCTGACCTCTGAGGACCACACTGCCCTACCTCTTGCTAATGGCACCAGGGGATGGCACTATCGGTACCATTGCACCAAGGAGGGTAGGCAAACTCTTCTGAATTAAGGATCCTGGTGAGGACAGATCCTAGTCTCTGCTGCCCTACGCATGGTCCCTCAGTGGTTTTCTGAAATTTGGACGAACAAAATCTTAGATGGGTTTTATTTTTTCTGGAAATATTAATAATAAACTATCAGAAGGTTTTTCACTTTTTTTTTTTTTTCTGTTTTCAATAGTGTTTAGCCATTTGTGGGAAAAGAAAATTCTTGGAAATGGCCAGTCTGAGTTGAGGCCCAGCTCCTCTCTTGCCTCTTTGGGTGGAAACTGTTTTTTCACCTGTAAAAATAGGTTCACAGCATCTTAAGGGAGTACTGGAAAGGAAAAAGGATGATGTTAAGGTTCTCTGTCAACTCAGAAGTTTTTTGAGTCCTTTACTGTGTTATTTGTGACAACAAACAGAGTGATTTACTGAAGCAAATGCCCCCGTGGAAGAAGTAGACATGAACATTTCATAAATTCTCAACCCCACAAGGTCCTGGATTTTTACCCAGGCTCCCTGAAAACTGGCAGTTTCATCTCTTTCTTCTCTTTGGCAGAAACATTACAGTCTTTCACTTCTTCAATTAACCTGTTTGGCAGCACGTACTATTGCCAGATCCCATGAGAAGCCGCAAGAAGAATCAAGACGAATACAACACAGACCCTGTGAGGGAGTACTCCACCATGTGATAGACACAATGATGGCAGAATTCTTGCTTAGGAAATAGAGTGATTCTCTGTGAGGGGAGTCAGGAGAGATTTCAAGGAGGCAAACACTGGGCTGTATTTTAATAATGGAACAGGTGGAATGGGCTCGGGGGTGGTAGTGAGGGTCAAGAGCTGAGAAGGAGCTTCTGAGTAGAAGAAGTGGAGGATAGAAAGGTATGTAGGCAGGAAGCATCATGATGCGGGCAACTGCTAATACTGCC
>CM052813.1:64574494-64595346 GCA_028533885.1 Nasua narica | reverse complement strand
TGTGTAAAGTCTGATTAAAAAAATAGTTGCCAAAAACATGGCACCAATATGATAGAGAAGATAAACTGTAATGTTTGATGTCTGAATATTTGGGCATTTCAAGACATGGCTCTGCTATTTGCTTTCTAATTAAAACCTCATTACATGAGGTGTCTGAGTTTCTTCTTTCCATTTGTAAAATGTGCATCATCATCATCATCATCATCATAATACCTGAAACCATTTTGCCATAAAATATTTACTGCACATTGTTGATAGATAATAGAAATGATACTAGAAAACACAAATAGCAAAACAAGTGAAACCTGGCACCTGCCCTCAATACTTGGAAGGGGTTGTTATGTAAAAAATTGAACTGCAGGCTGGAAATTGGAATGTTTCTTTTCTCACCACAGTCAGTAGAGCCTGTGATATCCAGGCTGTGTCTACTGACTGTGTGTATAGTACAGAATGTTGTTAGCTTAAGAACTGGTGATTAAATTATACTTAGGGGAGAGAATGTCTTTTAAGTAGTGAAATCTCTTGAGGGCTATTTTGTTATTAAAGTAGCATTGGCCAGGGTAGGATAAACCAGCTTAACTGTGCTACCCAGCATATAAACCAGAATATTAGAGAGGGAGGTTTAAGGTGCTAGAAAGGAGGAGGAAGGAAGAGAAATGATGAAGCCGCATATTTAGCTCTAGAGTTACAAACACACACATGTGTAAGGTAGATTATCAGTGAAAGTGAAAATCTATCCACAATCCCCATGTGTGAGTTTGGGGACATATTTAAAAGGATAATCTAAAAGTGTTTTCCAAGCACTGAATGGATGGCAAATGGTGGGAGCAGCTGATTGAGGGAAACAAGGTGGAGAACAGAACTAGAGCCAGAGGAGACAATGTAAAACAAAAGCTCACCTCTTTGGGCCCACAGGTCCTCACAGGACAACACTTGGGACCTCACCATCTGTGACACGGGGCTTTGAGCCATGTATATCTTCATTGTAACAAACAAGGTGATCTTTGCAAACAGAAGAGCTAGGACCTGTGGGGCCTGACCCTACAGAAATGAGCGAAATGTCAGCAGCATAAAAGGAAAATAGATGTGATTTGTCTGGGGGAAAGGGAAGAATGTGCAGTTATACTCTTGTCTTCAGTGAATTACTTTATAGAGAGTAGAAAGGAAAGCTGACAAAGAGTGTCTAGGTGTCCTTTCTTCCCTGGGGAACGTGGAGAAGGAAAGCCATTAGGGAAAATGGCAGGGTCAGAATTTCAAGGATCAGGTCAACATCACAATAGGCAGAAGAACTCAATGGGCTCTGAGTCCATAGCTCCTGGGATCAGAAACATCCTGAGGGAATGAGGGTCAGTTGAGGGCAGAGAGCCAACCTCTCCTTTCAGACAGAACTGTGTCTCTCCAGAGACGTATTTGCTTCCCTTCCTTTTCTTTCTGTTTCTGTCTTTACCTGATGCCTGAGACCTGACTCTTCTACCAATTCTTTTCACTGGGGGACCAGTAAAATTTTTTAAAGAAGAAAGGAAAAAAAGACAGAAAAAAAGAAAGAAAAGAAAGGAGAAAAAAGAAAAGGAGAAAAAGCAAGCACAACATTCATGTGAACATGAGCACATTTGCAGGGGTGCAGACCCATCTTGGAAAATGGTTCTTTGGAAGAAGCCTATGGTGCCAAATAGTTGAGCTGCTGCCAGTCTTTTATGACTCCTTCTTTATCATTTCCCCTCTGATGAGGCAGATCAAGACAAATCCGCATTCCTTCCCCTGTGTCTGGGGCCTGCTCCTAGCCTTTGTCAGCTGCTGGTTTACTGAGGCTCTTGGGTTTGAGAAAACCCGCCTGTCAGCTCCATGTCTGTTTGTAATGGTGCTTGTGTGGATGGGGTGTCATCTGGGAACCATGGTAGCAGAAACACAACAAACAAAAGCAATCTACTGGCTTCCAGGGATGAACAGTGAAGTCCTCCTTTGCTCCCCAGCACTGTTTATGGAGGCCATATATCCCTGGTCCCCCAAAGCCAAGACAGTGGGCAGCTGCTGCAAATTCTTCTTCGAGGGCTTCTACATAAAATAATTGAGGCTGAGCTTGACCATGAGACCGTGAATGACTTCTGCTGCCATTTGGTGGCACTGTCCTTGGCAATATATCCTCCCTTCCTTCCTTCCTCCCTCCTCCCTCCCTTCCCTCCCTTCCCTTCCCTTCCCTTCCCTTCCCTTCCCTTCCCTTCCCTTCCCTTCCCTTTCCCTTCCTCCCTCCCTCCCTTCCTTCTTTCCTTCCTTCTTCTTCCTTTCTTCTTTTCTTTTTTCTTTCTTTCAAGCAACTGATCGATGCTCAATCCTGGGACTAGAACTGAGAACATGACAGAGAAGGAGGACATGGTTTCTATCCTCATGGAGCTCAGAGCTAAGCTGCAGAAACAGACAGACGCATGATCAGTTACCTTAGGGTTGTAATACATCAGGGTGGGAAAGAGAAGAGTGATTCCCCAGTTAAGTCAAGGGCCTTCAAAGAAAGCCTCCAGGAGGCAGTGCAGTCTGAGCTAGGCTTTGAAATACCAGTTAACTGAACAGAGAAGTGGTGGACAGACATCTTCCTGGAGAGTGGTACAGCATGTGCAGGTAGGGAGGACCAAGAAAGCACAAGACTCTTTGGGAGCAGCTCAAGCATGGAACATACATGGTTGAGTGTGAGAGATGGGGCTTTAGGCATGGGCAGGATTTCAGGCAGGTCATCCAGTCTGAATTTCAGAAAGATCTCACAGCAAGAAGCATGGAAAGATGAAATGAAGAAAGGAGGGCTGAAAAAGAGAAAGGCCATGCATGTAGACCTCTCTCAAGTCACTGGAAGCAATACTCCAATAGGATAGTATGAGTGCTTAGCACTGAAGGCAAAAATAGCTCTTGAGCTAATAAGCATACAAAAAATGAGTGTCAGCTCCTTTCACTGTTAAATTCTGATCCATTTTCTCATATATGAAGAGAATACATAATGCCAGCTTCATTCAGGCCTTCCATACTGCTGAACTTAATTTAATTTACATTTACCAAGTACTGAATTTATAGCAAGCACTGTTAGAGACATAAAGTTATCAAGATAAAACAGCTCATGCTTTGTGCTTTCATGCCTAATAATTAACAGCTATTTGTGGTATTAAAATACAGTAATCGATAACTTAGTTCATTCACTAATTTCCCCCTTTATATAATTTGTTTTTATTTGCAACATCAGATTATAGGAAAATAAAAGAAAATTGAGAAGTTTGCTGAGTGCTTTGCAGATTAAGTTAGCGATGGAAATACACATGGTTTCTTTGGAGTCCAAAGTAGCTGAGAGAGAGGCTAATGAGAACCAGGCTGAGCACTCAGTGAGAAAGGCCATGTGTTCAGCCTCCGCTTGCTGGTATCCTATAGTCTGGTTTGGATGGAGTTCTGGGCCATGGGCAGATGGTGATATTGCCGCAGCTTTCTGCTATGTAGAACAAGGTACAAGCTCTACACTGGGTACTGGAATACCCAGGTAGGCCCCCCAAAATAATCTTCCTTGAAAGACATGGCCATGGCCACAGAAAATTTTGTTGAATTATCATGTATGTGTCTGAGCTTGCCATTCGAGCCCACAGGCTCTGAGCTTTAAAAAATGCTCCATTCTACTCATCTTTCTTTCTGTCTGATGAATACACTTTCATTTTCTAACCCTTCTTCTGCATGGCCTCCCCTAAAGCCACGAAGAAAGCTACCAAACCATGTACTACACATCCCATGTAGTATGCAAGATAGTGCATATATAGCTTAAAACGATATGCAAAAATATATGACAAAATGATATATACTCTATATATTATATTATGTAGTATATATTATATGCGATGTGGTATATAATAATGTGATGTTGTAAATTTTTGTTTCCTTGCCTACACTGACCATAGGACTGAGCTATTTGACCACAGGGTGGTGACTTATTCATCACTATATCCTTGAAACTAGCAGCATCTGGCAATTAGTAGGGCCTCAGTGTGTGTTTTTGATAGAAGAAGAAAAGGAATGGAAAGGAAAGGGTGAAGGAAAGAAGGAAAAGGAGAAAAGGAACAAAGGAAATAACTATCTTGCAAATAACCAAATTCTAGTCTTTTTAAAAATGTGATCCTTATCTCACTAACGCAGGCTGTCTCCCTCAAAGGGCTCTGGCACTTTTCAATCAAATGTCAAGAAAAAAAATAAGAATGCAGGTCCTCTGTCTTCATACCTTCTCAAAAGAAGGTCTAGATTCCCTCATTTGTTTATTCACACTCTAGAAGACTAAGATAAGGAAAATAATAATTGTACATAAAGGTGAGTGTCATTATTCAAGTGTGTGCAAGCTAAGATATAGGAAGAGAGAGGGGGAATAGTTAATTCTGCCTAACATGATCAGGGCAGGAGGAATTTTTGAAATGGGTTTTCAAGGCTGAGAAGGAGATACGGCCTGGGAGGGAAGAGTATTTCAGGGACGATGAGCCTCACCAGAGTGAATCCTAAAGCTTCCCAGCATTTGGGTTCTGTTGTACCAATTGAGTAGGGGCAGGAAGAATTTGAATATTTTAAGCAGGGGTTATACTTGTAAAGATGGCATTATTTCTTCAAAAAGTAGGTCCTGAGGATTGATGGTGATGGAAGTTTTGATTCATAAACTGAGAGCTCAGAGTCCAACATGATCATTTCATAGTTGGAAAATCTGAGGGATAAGAGGTAAACAGACTTGTGAAAATTCATTCACAGCTACACAGAGATGGGGCCAGAACCCAAGAGCTGAATTAAGATTACTTTAAATCTGCAAGAGGGTAACAATCCTCCAAAAGGAATCCTCCTTCCTACTTGTGTTGATACTTATGTCCTCTATAGATGCTGCTTCCTCTTCTGCATACCCTCACCCAAAAGTGTATTTATTAAAAACCAAAATCAATATAAATGTGCACTTAGAAGGAAGATCAAAGCTCTGGGGAAGAATATAGACTCCTTAAAAAATGCCCAAGTGTGCACCCTGCCTCTGGCACTTTCTAATTCTGTGTCCCTTTACAAATTCTCCTCATCCATAAAATAAGAATGTTCACCCATAACTCATAGACCTGTGAGAAGTCCACAAGATACTGTAGGTAGAAAAATCAGCGCAGTTCCTAGAAGTAGTGGGCTAAATAATCATGCCCCAGAAGATACATCTGTGACCTAATATCCAGAACCCGTGAAAAAGACCTTATTTGGAAAGCGAGTCTTTGCAGAAGTAATTAAGTTTAGAATGTTGAGATAAGGAAATAATCCTTAATTATCCAGATGGCCCTAAATCCAGTGACAGGTGTCATTGTAAGAGACATACAAAGAGGAGAAAAGGTGACCATTGAGGTAGAGACTGGAATGAAGTGGCCACAAGCCAAAGGACTCTTGGAGCCACTAGAAACTGGAGAACATAAGAAACCGACTCTCCCCAGAGCCTCTGGAGGGAGTCTGGCCCCTCTGACACTGTGATTTCACATTTCTATCTTCCAGAACAGTAAGAAAATACATTTCTGTTGTTTTAAGCCATGAAATGTATGGCAATTTGTTATGACAGCCATAGAAAACTAGTACAGTAACTGGAAACTCGAATGTAGTAAGTGTTCAAAAGCTCTGCATAGGTTCTCATCTCCATCTGCCAGCAAGGTCATTATGGAAGCATAGCTGATGCCTTTCATCCTTTCTGTTTGCTTCTTCTTCAGGAAGGCAGGAAGGGGGATGGGACTATGAACGATTTTCTCCATGAGCTCAGTTCTTGGGCCCAGTATGAGCTCTGATATGCTTGTAGTTACAAACAAATGGCAAAAATAAGACAAATCTTTGTAAAAACCCACCTAAGAATGGGCAGGGAGAGGAGAGGAAGAAGGGAAACCCATCATGTGCATGATCTGTTTTATTGAGCTCTAATATTGGATTGGGGGCGGGGGATGGTGTTTTTTTCCTACACTTTTTTCCCCATAAGGCTTTTCCTTGGGGATAATATGGTGGAAACATTGCTGGACTGAGTGGTCTGAGCCCCAGCTGTCTGTCCATCTAGACTCTGCCACCAACACACAGTGTGGTCACTATTCAAGCTCCTTTTTGAGCTTCAGTTTTTTCATCAATAAAGTGAATATTTTGTGCATAATAATTATGATGGGAAAAATAAAGAGGCAAAGCTATTGTCTACTGCAAATTGCATCTGGCTAATTTCACTTTATCTATATGAACTTCAAACACAAAGATGAAAAACAGTTCACCCAGTTGTATGGGTATTTGTTCTATTGTGCATCATACTGCTCTCCACTTTGGGTAATAGGGTCATGCCCATTACTCTGGCATCCCAGATTCTGCACAGCCCCCCAGTTAATTTCTCACAAACATAATGCTTCAGCCTCATTGAATGATTCTCCAATTGACAATGTTTTCTTATGCAGAGGTGGAATTATTAGAGATACTCCAAAACAAAACATCAAGTAACAGCAGAGATCCTGACATAGGTTTTGCCCCAACTCCCTGTACATCCCAAGGAACACAAGGCAATCTAAACTTCCGAGAAAAACAAAAGAGATGCTTGTGGAAAATTTAGGGTCTTAGCCACAAGTTATTCAACCAGTGAATACCGTTTGATGATTTCCCATTTCACAGTTCTAATCTAATCAATTGTATCATAAAATATTAGAGTAACATGAAAAATTATAGGACATCTCATTTTGCCAATATGGAAAACCAAGGCCTGGAGAGGAAGGAGGTGCCCAGCCATATATCTTAAGTCAGTGACAGAGGAAGGACTAGACCCTGAAATATCTTGAGTCATATATTCTGCAGTCTTTTTCAACAGTTCAGTGCCCCAGTGGTGGGGAACTTCAATGTAATGAAATGCGTATAGAAAGGGTAGGGGAAGGTTGTCGGGTTGTAATGCCAACCAACATTCTCTCCATCCTTTGGGACTAAGAGTGAAAAATAGAGAAGTATAAATTACTATTAACTAGGATTCAATAGTACAGTTCTTCTCAACCAGTAATGGGGAGAGATTTTGTTCTCCAGGGAACATTTGATAATATATGGAGACATTTTTGATTATCACAAGGTAGAATGAATGCAGGGGAACTAAGCTATTGAAATCCAGTGGGTAAAGGCCAGGAATGTTATAAACATTCTACAAGGCACAAGACAGTCCCCCACAACAAAGAATTTTCCAGTCCAAATGTCAGTATTTCCAAAGTTGAAGACCTTGTACTAGTAGGATTTCTCTCCTACCAAAACAGCTTCTAATAGGATCAACATCCTGCTAACTCTCTCTGCCAGAAATTGAGTAATACTCAAGGGTTTGGGGTGTAATTAATCTTGGCTTTCAGATACACAGAGGCTCATTGTAGTCATCTCTACAGAAGTTAAACAAACTACTATTAATAATTATAATCTATGATCAATTTTTTTGATCTGCTCAGTACCTTTGTGTTTTACTCTACCCCTTCTGGTATTATAACTCTTGGGATTAATATTATGAGTCAACTTGTCTGGGCTACAGGGTGCCCAGATATTTGGTCACACATTATTCTGGGTGTTTCTGTAAGGGTATTTTGGATGAATTAGCATTTAAGTCAATAGACTAATAAGTAAGTGGATTGCAGCCTATAATGTGGGTGGGCCTCATCCAATCAGTTGAGGGCCTGAGTAGAACAAAAAGGCTGACCCTCCCTTGAATAAGGGAATTCTTTCTCCCTGACCTTCTTTGAACCAGAACATTGGCTTCTGTTTGTTCTTGAGCCTGCTGCCCTTCTGTCTAGAACTATACCATTGGCTCTCCTGGTGTTAGGACTTCAGATTTGGACTAGAATTACATCATTGGCTCTCCTAGTTCTCCAGATTGTTGACTTGCCCTGAAGATCTTAGGACTTGGCAGCTTCCATAATTGGCCATTTCCTTATTTCAGAAGGAAAGACTGGCGCCTGGGTGGCTCAGATGGTTAAGCCCCTGCCTTTGGCTTAGGTCATGATCCCAGGGTCCTGGGATTGAGTTCTGCATCAGGCTCCCTGCTCAGTGGGGAGCGTGCTTCTCCCTCTGCCTCTGCCTTTCTGTCTCTTATGAATAAATAAATAAAATCTTTAAAAAAAGAAAAGAAAAAGAAGGAAGGAAAGGAGGGAAGGAAGGAAGGAAGGAAGGAAGGAAGGAAGGAAGGAAGGAAGGAAGGAAGGAAGGAAGGAAATCTTATAGCCAAGAGATTAAATCAGGGTCAATCAGAATCCTTCCTTGAAGTAGGTATACAAGAGAGGGGATATACAAAGGAGATTTTCTCTTTTTGCTGTCTTGGAATATTGAAACAACCTGAAGCTAGAATCCTGATGCTATCTTCCTTGTTACGTGAAAAAGACCTATATGGAGAGGGAAAGAGTCTCAGCCATCAGAAATGACATACCGGTGTAAACTGTGTGTTTGAGTTATAATGAGCATCAGTTTGTGTTCCTAAAGTCTGGTTTTTACAGTTCTTCCTTTGGGACTGTAAGCTACCCTAGAATCTAGTTGCAAGAGCCAATAAATCTTCTTTTTTGGCATACTGATTTGAGTTGAGTTTTTGTCACTTGTAGTGGAAAGAGTTCCAACTAATAAACTCACTTTTATGGAGCACTTGAGAGTTAGCTAAGTGTTTTTACATTTGAGATCTTATTTGAGCCTCACAAAAACCTCTGCTGTATATAAATTGGGAGTAAGTTGGGGAGAAGGGATAAGGAGGGAGCATTATCTCAGTGACATGTGTGAAAACTGACACCTAAAGTGGCCAAGGTCAAATGACCCATCCTAACACAACCCCCAAGATATTGAATGCTATGGAACCTCTCTTAGAGTCAGAATAGCAGACTAAGAGGTAGTATAATAAAAATGTTAGAATAATAGTTAACACATACAGAGTGCTTACCATATGCCAAGCTCTATTCCAAGTGATTTGCATATATTAACTCATAAGTGCTCACAACATTAATCTACAGGCAAGGAAATCAGACCATTTGAAGAAATTGCCAAGACCCTCTTGATAATAAATGACAAAAGCAGGATTCAACCCCAGGGTCCTCCGGTTTGACTCTTGCGTCCTAGTGAGTTACAGAGAGGTTATGAAATTTGACCCAAATCCTCCCCACTTATAGCTGGGAAGGCATAGAACCAGGGTCGGAATCCTGATCTAACTCACTTAAAGGTTATTATTCCAAACTGGCACCCAGGACTCCCTCCCACCCTAGATAGTTAAAATGCCAGGATTTAAACCCAGATCTCCTTATTCTAAGGCTAACGCTAATGTCCTCTTGCACCTTCATTTAATACAAATTTAGTGCACTCTTACTTACTACTATATGTCAAGCCCTTCCATTCCAAAAATATTTTTGGAATGAGGAATGCTGTTGACGCACAATGTGACTTACCGAATTGCAAATCTGTTCTTATCCTTGAAGAAGATGAGATTCATATTCAGACACAGCTTTGGGGATTTAGGAGCTTGGAAAGGAGAGTCATCTGCATTTTATTAGGGAAAGACAAGAAAGCTCCCCTTCATCAACCTCAGAAGCCAAGTTAAAAATATGCTAGTTCACAGTTCATAGCAAAAATTGGATCCGTCACACCAAAATCCCTTTTGTTCCAGGAGCACATGTGGTGAGGATAGTGAGACTTGTTTATTTCATGGCTTACTAGTAGTAAATGTGAGCTGAGGGTTTTTGTTCTGTCCCCTTTCTATCTTGCCACTGGAAAAAAATCTTTGGGCTCAAAACAGATGGCTTTTATAGAGATGAAAAAATTATGTATCCCTATTCTGACAGAAATAGGCAATATTTAAGAGTCAATTGAATTTCAAAATCTTTGGAAATACGATATGAAGGAAATAAATATGAAACAAAGATTATTTCAAAAGCTTTCATAAATTTTAAATTTTTTTCTGGATCATCTTTATTTTTCAGGGCTTTTGAATTTTTTGATAATGTATTCTCAGCAGGAACATTTCCACTTCTGGGATCCTCATGCTGTGATCCGTCACTATGCTACCCAAAAGGAATATCACACAGGGACACATGTGAAACCCAAGGGCCAGTCCTACAGGTAGAGGTTTGTCTGAGGCTTAAGATGACCGATAGAAGCAGAACCTTTGATTCAGAAAGGAGCTTGTGTCCGCTTTGAAGACAGAAGTTTGTTTCCTTAAAGTCGATGTAAAGAGGGTTCTAATGAAATGAGTCTGGTAAAAGCAACACCTTGAGTTCCTTGGGCAAATTAATCTTTCCCTGAAAACCAGATATGTTTCCCATTCTTAAATAAGATGTGGAAGTTGGTACTTAGTGGTCCAGCTGAAAGGATGAGTTTTCTGCTTCCTCAAGGCCCCTCAAATTCATGGCTTCTAAAGCTGAGTATTTTGTGTTTCTTCAGAGTGGCACCTCCTGTGTGTCCCCTGTCTTGTGGTGGATAGCACGTGTCTACCAGTCCATGGCTAGACATCTGGGATGTCTCCTCTCCCTGTTTCCATCAACTACCAATTCCCACAGACCCTATTTCCATACTCCTAAGCACCCCAGTGGTCCCGTCCCCTGTGCCCTCCTAGAATACTGCCAGCACCTCCCATCTGGTCTCTCTCATCTTGATCTCTCCTATATGCAGCCACAAGGACAGAATAAAACATGAATTCCACAGTGGCACTCTTCTACTCGGAGTCCCTTCACATACCCACATCAGCTACAAGATGAAGTGTGAGCTTCTGGGCCAGGCACATAAGACTTAATCCTTCTGGTCCTGCCTCACCCCCTCAGCACCCAGGACCACAGATTACTTGTGGTCTGCCCCCATGCACTGCAATGTTTCTCATCTCTGCATGTTTGCTAGGTCTTTCCTCCACCTGACTCTCTCTGGCTCTTGCTTTTCCTTCTAATGGTTGACTCTCCTCATCCTTTAAGGGATAACTTGGCTTAGTCATCCCTTTTTATTATTTGTGTTTTCCAGAAAACTTACCCTGAAGCCCTACAAGCCCCACCTGGAATATCCAGTTCTTGTCCATGCTTCTCATTATGTTTACCATATTGATTACCTTGATCACTTTATGCATCTGTTCCAGAACGTTAGGTCCTCAAAAGCAGCGATGATCTTGTTCTAGACCAAATGCTTCTACCAGAACAGACCCATGAGTAGACCCATCACCTCCCTTGCACAGAATCACAATTAATCCATTAGTGAAATCTCTTCTGTGTTTGAAGTACACAGTGGCAAGTCGTGTCCTATGCAAATGGACAAAAGGGAAATAAAATGACAGGAACAGTTCACCCTCTAGAACTTACCTTAAGTATGTATTTCCTAAAATCATTTGGGGGGAAAGAAGGAATTGCAGAAAATAAATCACCCTGGATCTTGCATTTTTCTGAATCCCTTTGCCTGCCATTCCTTAAGGAAAAGCTTTTATATATAAAATGTCAAATCCATTTTACAAGGTTCTTTATTTTTTTACTCTTTCTGGTTTTGACTTTCTATTACCTAAGTAATAAAATGCAAAACTCCTTTGCCAGGCATTCAAGGATCTGTATATTGGGATTCAAAGTCACCTTTCTAGCCCTTAATCTGCCATTCTTTCCCTAAGACTATCCCATATTGTCCCAGTCCCATGCTTTTGCTCCTAGCCCTCCCCACTTTATTCCCCCTCTTACACAAATAACAGATGTCCACAGAGGTACATTGAGAAGAAGGGAAAGTCCGTCTGCAGTTGGAACTCATCTGGTCATAATACCACTCTTGTCTTCTTATAAGAACAGAAAAATAATTCTCCACATAGCATTGCTCAGATTTTTCTCTTAAATCCTTTCTTATTATGGAATGCACTATATGGCCCAGGCTAGACTTACATAACACTTTGTCCTCCCTTCCCCATATGTGTGTGAGAACAATATGACTCACTTGTGGAAAGAGAATGAAGATTACCCTTGTCCCACTCTGTGCCAGGTGCAGCACACAGCCTGTGTCATTTAATATTCCAGAAGCAGGTATTAGTCCTCTTTTAAAATAGATGAAACTAATGTTCAGAAGAATGTAGGTAGTTTTTCAAGTAGGAGTCAGTATTTTTTTTAATATTTATTTATTTATTTATTTATTTATTTATTTATTTGAAAGAGAGGGAGAGAGTGGAGGCAGGAGGCAAATGGAGAGGGAGAGAGTCTCAAGCAGACACCATGCTTGAACATGGACCCCGGGGTGGAACTCAATCTCATGACCCTGAGTTCATGTCCTCAGCCAAAACCAAGAATCCTATACTTAACCGACTGGGCCACCCAGGCATGCCTGGAGTCAGGATTTAAATATGATAATTTGGATCCTAAAACCTAACAGTAGGTCAGTGAGGTTGTAGATGAAAACAAAATTTGTGGTTGTATGAAGCAATTAAAGCTTCATACAGCCTCAAAATGTCACTGTCACTATTGGAAAGGGCACTCTTTATGTGGTAGAATCCTAGAAGAGCATAATAAGAGATACAGAGACTTCCGTTCAACCTCAGAATAAAGGAATGAGCAAAAGTGGTAGACAATGAAGAAGAAAAGGAACTGAGTCTGGAGATGGGACATGTCAAGTCATGGCGTTCTCTTCTGAAGGAAGAGGATGGTGACACGTGGGGTGGGGACACGTGGAGCAGTGCAAGCCCAGAGGAGCAGGGTGTGGCTGCACAGAGCAAGGGGTTTGGCAGGGTGGTCTGAAGAGCAGCCTCAGGCTTTGTAGAAAATGGCCCCGTTTCCAAGTATCTGAGCCATAGGGGCATCTGGCCCAGAAGATGTTCTTGGAACCAGGGACTGCAGAAGGAGGCAAAAAAATAAGGAAAAGCTAAAATAAATCATGGGCTCCATGTGTCAGAGCTCACAGGAATGCTTTGACTTTGGAGCCACTTTTTATATTGGCACCAGAATTTTCCACGGAGGTCCTATCCCAAGCTGTAATTTCTTACTCGAGGGTTAGTGGGAACTGTGCTGGATATGGGTTACAAAATAGGGAGACTGTATTTTGTCACATTGCCTTAGAGGCCAACTCTACGTAGTCATTTTTTATGGGAATTATGTATGTCAGTTATTTACCCAGAGTCTCTCAGCCCCAAGGCTCCCCAACTGCCATCTATACTCTATAAAGTCATGCTGGAGCTGGGAACCTGCAAAGTGCATTTCCCAGAGTTCTTGCTGGCTCATGTCCTATTTGGGTCCCTTGATAGGGGACCAGAAGGTAGCAGGACAAAGCTTCTCTTCCTCTTCCCAGATCCTGTCAGACGTCATCCAGAAGCAAGACAGCTGTGGTTCCAGCCTCCAGCTTCCTTCAGCACTCCTGGTACCCACTGTGGGATGCCTCTCTTGAAGCTCACGTTCTCAGAGTTCTGGCACTGGCCAAAGTGTACCTGAACTGAGGTCTGAGCACTGGCTTTGGAGCACCTCACTGGATATCTAAGCACTGGCCACAGGGTGCCCTGCTCAGAGGTTGAAGCACCCATAACAACACACACACACACACACATACACACACACACACACCCCCAGCAGAATTAGGAGAATCAGCCATGCCGGGATCCTTCTCTTAGTTCCTGATTTCTCCTTTACCTTTTTGCTCTGCCTGCCCAAGGGATAGCAGCTACTACCTATAATTACTAATGTCTGGATTACCTGGCATCCCCTGTTTGCTAGATCAGCTTTCTAACACACGTGTAGTCATTTTCTTATATGAAGAATTCTCTGTTTAAAATTCTTGGTGTGCTTTGGGAATCTTATTTTATTTAACGTAATACCCTCTAGATCCACCCATGTTGTTGCAAATGGCAAGATTTCATGCTATTTTTATGGCTGAGAAATATTCTATTGCATATATATACCACATCTTCTCTATCCATTCATCTATTGATGGACACATGAGTTGAAATTGAACTTCTTTAAAAGGGAAACTACCCTGTCAAGTCATTATCTCGGTCAAGAACAGAAAATATACTAGCCCTGTAGGCACAACAGTTCAGATTCTTCATTCACTCTTGAACAGACTTCATCTGGACCCCAATGGTATGCTAGATAAAGTGTGTCCTAGACTCTAGGTACACAACTTTGAATGAGCTATGATCTCTACCCTCGGGTCTGCAGGGAGGAGAGGTCAGTTATAGTACCACAGGAGAGGAGTCCACTAGAGAAACAAGGGGCCAAGGAAGGACAAAGTAAACTTTGCAGGGAAAGTCACCACCTATCTGAGTCTTTTTTTTTTAAGATTTTATTTATTTATTTGAGAGACAGAGAAAGTGAGAGAGAGCATGAGAGGAGAGAAGGTTAGGAGGAAGCAGACTCCCCGTGAAGCTGGGAGCCCGATGTGGGACTCGATCCTGGAATTCAAGGATCATAACCTGAGCTGAAGGCAGTTGCTCAACCAACTGAGCCACCCAGGCACCCCAACCTATCTGAGTCTTAAAGGATGTATTTCTTGTTATTGTTGTCATTTTTCTTTTTCAAGGAGCAGAAACCAATTTTGAACAACCTAATCTGAAAAGGCATATGTTGGGAATGTAAGAATAAGCTCTGAGGTCAGGAGAAAAGGCCAAAGAAGAAGACTGAAATGCTTGGGAGCTCTAGAGCACATTGGTAGCTGGTATTTCCTGGTCTGGACCAGAAAATATTGCTGGAATAAAATAATTCATATGTTCTATGTGTTCTTCTAGAGAGAAAGTCCAGTTGGCCAAAATTAGGTTAATGCCCATTCTATGTCTATACCAAATAGGTGAGATGAAGAATCCAGAAGGCATCTCTGCTCACAGTAGGAAAGACATCATTCCCCAAAGGGAAATCAAGGTACTTTGAAAAGAGGGAACAGAGATAACTAAATCGAAAAAAGAAAAAAAAAAAGAGTGAAAGGAATAAGGCAGAAAGGTGTTCATTCAGAGATTGTAGGAATGTTCTAGTTAGATGAGAAAAGGAAAAGGATGATCATTCCAAGCAAGGAGAGCAGCATGAATAAAGGTATGGTGGTGGGAAAGACATACTAAGGGAACATAGAATCCTGAATCAGCAAAGTAGGGATGAGGCTGTCACATAAACAGGGACCAGAGGATGAAAGATTTTGTGCAAGTAACTAAAGAACCCACGTATAATCTACCAGATCCAGGAGGCAGTGTCAGGTGGATGTCAGCAGTCCATCTGCCACTTGACATTATTGCGAATGTGCATTTTTGTCTTTGTGTGTGTGTATGCACGCATCCATGTGGGCCGTAAAATACCTATAGCATTGTAACCTTGACAAGAAAATTTTCAGTGAATTGGAGGTGACAGAGCCTCATTGGGGTGAGCTAAAGAGGGAATGGAGGGGGTAAGGAGGTGGAAATAGGGAAAGAAGATGTTGTGTGACTAAGTGACTAACCCTACCCTAGGTTGGGTAGGAGTTTAGGAAGGCCAAGTTCAGTGGAAACATTAAGAAGAGGATGTGACACTGAAGAGAATGTGAACAATACGCCCTTTGTCATAAAAAAAGAAGCTGTCAGTGCCCTTTCTATTTATCAGACATGGAGGCAGGCCAGTCTCAACTGCAGGGCAAAAATAAATCATGAGTCTTCCCAAACTCTCAAGACTTTAGACTCCTCCAGGACAACAACTCTATTTTATTCACTTCCATACCCCGAAGTCTGATACCAAGTAGGCATCAAAGCAGCCTTTGGAATAAATTGATTAACTGTTGAAATAATAAATTTACAAAAGGTTGCCTTTAGTATGTTGGTAATTATTTTAAATTACCAAACACAACACTTGTTATAAAGACATATGTGATGTAGGAAAGATGTTAGGGTTTGAAGCCAGAGGCCAAGAAAGGACTCTTGAGATGTCTTTGGTGCAAAAAGATGGTTTTATTAAAGCACAGGGACAGGACCCTTGGGCAGAAAGAGCTGTGATGGGGTCGTGAGGGGTGGTGATTATATATTTTCAAGTTGGGAGGGGATTATGGATAGTGTAAGCCTCCCAGGTATTTTGGAAACAGGTTTCCAGGATCCTGAGGGGGCTAGCTATTGTTAGGAAAGGTCATTTATTACTGTTTAGTAGAAACTCGGTCATGAGACCCTTCAGATGTGTACCGGTGGGTCATATGCTTGGGGCGGGGCAGAGGGGTGATTGCCAACATGTATCTTGATGGGTTAGATATAAAGGAATTTTCCAAAGGAATTTTTGTATGTTAAATAGACAGGGTTCTGGGGCAGGGGGCTGGGGTTCGGGCTAGGATTGGTGGTTTTATAAAAGCATGGAGATAGGACCTTGTGGGCAGAAAGAGCTGCCCCAGGGTCGTGAGGAGCAACTGATCATACACTTGGGAGGGTGGTGGGGGAGAAGTAAAGACAAAGGGAAGTTCCAAAAGGGTTTTCATATGCTACAGAAGACTCACAGGATATTGCAGGCCAAGCCATTGTCAAACTAAGGAAGTTTTTCCCTCTAGCAAGGCAGTCACCAAAAGACACTTGGGAGTTTCCCAGAAGAACATTATACTCTGCCCACCTCAAGTATTTGTCAGTGGGATGCAGGTTCTAAGGACAGTTAATTTTATCTATACTTCCTTCTGCCTTTGTTTCCTACTTCTGTAGCAGTCTGGCACTTGCTTCTTCTTTCTACTTAATAAATGGTGGGCAGCCTTGTCTGTCAGTTTAGCACACCTTTAAAATCATAAAATTAAAAAGCCAGAGGAGGCTCTTCAGATAGGATGACACTACATAGCCCTACATAGATGAACCACTCAATTAATGGCTCAGGAAGCCAGCCCTCTAGGGGAAGAATGACTTTCCCAAGGTCACGACACAGTGAGTTTACAGCAACACTGGGGCCTCCAGTTGGGTGTCCCGACTTCTACCAGAACCTCTGACATCTGCCCCCATCAAGGCTGAGAAAGGAAATGAATCCCTGTCACTACCAGACTCTGGAAGGTGAGGAAGACCCCTCTAAGTGGTATATGGAAGAGTGAACCCCAAAGCAGAGGTTTTCACACTGAGCTTTTCAGAGGAGGCCGAGGGGTGACCAGCCCACCGATTCCTGGGTTCTGTAGAGCAGTTCAGCTGTTACCTGTCCAAAATGTGCAGCTTTCATTTGCCCAGTTAGTTTTGGCTGCTGTTTCCCTATGAATCCACTGCAATGAGCTCTGCAGATGCTAAGCCAGGATTGCAGGGGACTCAACAAGACTGGGCGTGGTGTCAAGGAGCAAAAGGAACCAACTGAGCAAGTACCACTGAAACTGGAGGTGACTGTATAGGGTGACCAGTCGTCCTCCCTGCCAGCAACCTCAGTGCCTGGGGGCGGGTGGGGGGGGTGCGGAGAAGCTGGCATCGGTACACTCAGGATTTTATCCAGTACCCTTTCTTTCAAAAGCAAGTCATCACCAACCATCCATGAATGCCCCTCCACTGTCTTTTTTTTTTTTTTTTTTTTTTATCTATGTGCAGATCAATGTTGCCAGGAAACACAGCTAGGGTCTGAAGTGGGAGATCTCAGGGAAGGAGGAGATCGACCAGGGGTCTTAGCCAGGTGATAATACAGGCTTCAATCGGCCACTTCCCCAGAGGGTGCCTGGAGCCAGAGCCTTGGGTTAGACCTCTGATTTATTCGCTCCTTTCTGAGTGACCAGAAGGGCAGCTGTTAATCGGAGGGTGGCTAATAAAGCCACCAAGGGTGCCTGCTCCAGGTTCCCCACTATGTTGAGCACAGGTGTTGGAGAGAGGAGAAAATGTAGAGTTAGGACAGAGCACCATTTTTTATTTTAGTTTGCCCAAACAATTGCTCTGCCTGTGCCTTAATGCCCACATAAATTTAATAAATTTAATTCTCCATAAAATGGAAATCAGCTTTTACTCCTACTGAGGGCTTTTGTGAGAATCAGAGGAGAAAATTTAAGTAGAACACCAACACTTAGCAGGCACTTGCTAATAGTCCCTGGGATACTGTGATTTATTATAAGAAATATAGATTTGGTCTTCAGTTTCTAGCAGGGAGCTCCTAAAGCCCTGAGAGTTTCCTTAGAGAGGAGAACAGTCTTTTGTTATGTTAATGACATGACTTTTGGAAAGCCCTTAGGTAACAGAAGGGTGGGGGCTAGTTGGCAGAAGAACCAACCCTGTGATTAGAGGGTTGGAATTTTCATTCCTACCTCCTGGCCTCTGTGGAGAGAGGGAACTGGAGATTAAGTTCAATCACCAATGGCTCCAAAAAACTCAAAGCAAAGGGTTCAGAGTGCTTCCAGAATGGGTGAACACACGGAGGCGGCAGGAGAGATGCCCAGGAGAGAGCAGGGCAGCTCCACACCCTTTCCCTGAGCCTTGTGCTGTACATGTCTTCCATCTGGCTATTCAGGGTTATATTCTTTTATAAGAAACTGATGAGCTAATGAGCAAAATGTTTCTTTAAGTTCTGTGAATCGCTGTAGCACATTAATCAAACCCGTGGAGTGGGAGATCCTAGGAATCTCTGTTTTATAGCCTGTTGGTCAGAAGCACAGGTAAGGACCTGGGCTTGTGACTGGCTTCTGGGGTGGGGTGGATAGAGAAAGTCTTGTAGGATTGAACCCTTCACCTGTGGAACCTGATGCAATCTCTGGGTAGAGTGTGTCAAAATTGAGTTGAATTCTCCCAAAGGGTGTCTAAGAATTGCTTGGTGTTGTGTGGGAAGCTCCCATCTATTTTGGGTCCTGGAACCCAAAATAGTAATCTCTTCTCATTCTTGAGTGAATTAACCCAGAGGAGAGCAGATTGATTTACCTAGGAAGCACTTCATATTTTTAGCAAAAGAGTAAACAATTTATCCTGGGTTTTAAAATTATTCAGATGCTCATGAGTAAGCTAAGCACTTGGAATGTGGCAGTGTCCAGGTTAAAGGTCTTGCCCATAAGAACATACTCAAGAGGAGGATGACAAGAGGCAAAGAGCCTTTTGCATCATAAGTACTTTGTAAAAGTAGCAACTTCTAAGGGAGCACAGATGAGAGTCACCTACCTTATCTTCCAAGGTCAAGGAAGGTTTCCTGAAAAAAGTGAGGTCTAAGTGAGGAACTAAGTGAGGAACTAGAAGTTAGATATGTGAAAGGAAGGACAAGAAGGACAGGATAATGACACATGTTCCTTCCTCCCTCCCCCTTCCTTCCTCCCTTCCTTCCTTCCTTCCTTCTTTCCTTCCTTCCTTCCGTTCTTCCTTCCATAAAGTCCTGAGTATTGAACATGTTCTAGAAACTATTCTAAAAACTGAAGATCCAGTATTGAACATGACATCCAAAGTCTTGATCTTATAGTCAATTAGTCAATAATAAGTGATTTAAAAAATATCAGAAAGTGACCCAGGCTGTGTAAAAAATAAAACAGATTTCAGTGGAAAGGAGCTATTTTAGACTTGGTGATCTTAGAAAACCACTCCAAGAAGTTTCATTTTAGTTGAAAGAAACCCCAGGAAGGCGAAGAAGCCAGCCGTACAGTGATGTGGACAACTTCTGTGCAAGCAGTAAGGTGCGAGTGTGGGGGACTTAGATTCAGTCCTTGGCATGTCCTGGGCAGGGAAAGAAGTCAGTCATGACTGTCTTAGAGAGTGCAGAGAAGTTATGAATGGAAGAAGGGGCATAGGGCCAGCTTTTGTAAAACCATGTAAAGAATGGTAAGATGTTTGAATTATATTCTATGTGAAGGGAAGCCATTGAAGGTTTTAAGCAGAGGAGAGTTGCGGTCTGATTTGCATATTTAAAGTTTTTGTAAGAGTATAAAAAGCAATATACACAAAAGTTCCAGGTGAGAAAAGACATGGTCTATGTGAAGAGAAGAAAACCACCTAATCCAACTGAGGGAGGCAGTAGCCAGGGAAGATCCCAGAGAGATTAACTGAGGCCCTACCTACCACTCTCTAGGGTCTTGGGTGCTGTGCCAAGAATTTGGACTTTAATCAGTGCAATAGATGCTATGGTGTGATTTGCAAAGGGAAGTCAGGTTTCTGTTTTAGAAACACACCAGTGACCATGATGGCTCCAGAAACCAGAGTGTGGCTGAAAGCTTTCCTCACTGTGGGAGAGCACGTCTGTCATGTAGCTAGCATGTGCGTACGTGGGAGAACACACATGAGCAGAAAGAGGGACTGGGTGCACGCAGTTGCAGAAGAAAGTCAGAAAACCCCTAGCAGGACCCCCATGGCAGCCTCTCACAGCCCTCCCCCAGTCATGGGTGCTCGGGGAGGGGGGATGCCACATCCCCCTCAGAAGGGTTTCTCAAAAAACCACACATCAGAGCTGGGAGAAATGAGGGATCATTATCTCATTGAGGCCTATCATTTTACAGATGAAATTAGTCTCCTTATCCTTATTCCCATCAGCCCTGTGACTGAGGTTAGTATCTCCAGGGCTCAGCCGCAAAGACCGGCTAGAATTTTTTTTTATTTTTTTTTTTTAAGTCTGGAGATATGGGCTAAAATGACTGTCTCTGTCCCCACCACAAATAAGCTGCTTTGTCCCTCAGTCTGTGAAAGGCCCTGGGTTGTATATTTGATTTCCCACGACACGACTTTCTCCTTCAGCAAGCCCTCCCCAGTCGGCCTGCACGAGGTCAGACCCTTCTCCAACAGACCATGTCTCCAAGGCATGATTTCCTTGGCTGGATCTACTCCAGTTCACTGTCGCTGATACTTGTCTGGGGGTGAAATCTGGGGAGCACTGTGTTCACCTGATCACACTGAGGCCAGAGACCAGTTTTGACACCTTTTTACATCAAATATCTATTTAGTCATCCACAAAACATCAGTGGAGCGCCTGTCACGTGCCCACCCTTCTGCTTGTCACTAAAGACACAATGCTAAAGACATGGTCCTGCCTTAGAGAGCTTCGGATTCAGTGATTTTTTTTTTT